>CM058047.1:34617597-35032311 GCA_030169165.1 Centaurea solstitialis
TAAGTACGGAGGGAACAGTAAAGTAACTGCCCTTATGTACTATTGTGTCAGTAAAGGCGGATAATCCTTTTGTGCATTAGACTAAGACATTGTTCTAATCCTTCAGGATCAGGATACTGATCAGTGACTAGAGTCCTGAAACTGAGGAAGTTCAGGGTCACGTGTATCCTGATGAATCTTCAGGATGTCATACGATAGTGAACAGACTGCTATCACTGAGTTCCGTCTTCAGATCACGAGCATGCTCTGTCATCAGCTATTTCTTCGACGTCGCTGATGGTTCTTTGAGTATGATCTTAATGTCTTCAGGAGGAGGTCTTCACTTCAGTGGACAGGATCAGTAGACTGCAGAACAGGCTCGTTAGTCTCCTGATCCTGATCCTGAAATCTATAAAGTTAAGTTACAGCACAAGTAACATGGAATAACACTGAACAGACTCAGTGATAATTCCTCAAGCTATAACAGAAGTAAAAACCTATTCACTAAGTAAAGATTCAGGATCATTATCATTTCATCAGGTCTTAGGAGAGCTGGATCAACAATCTCCCCTAAATGATAATGATAAGACAATAGAGTAATTGTCTTAATCTAGAAAAGTTAGAAATAAATCTAAGTCTAGAACTAAACAGTAGGAAATAGAACTCATAAAGGTACATGTCCCATTTACTGTTTTGAGGGATCTTTTTCAGTACTATGATGGAATGAAGTACAATGCACTGAATTACATTCTCATTAATCTCATTTAAGTTTTACAAGAGTAAGGAAAATACAAGAGTACATGACAAGAGTACTGAAAGAAAAAATTACAAAATATCTAACTATCAGATTCTTCGCTAATGTATTCAGTCTTGACGCAAACAGGAACTGGAGTGTCGCTGAAGGCAAGTCTGTGATCAAGTATAGCTCTGACAGTGCGAATAATCTCTTTGTTGTCTGGATTTTTCTTATCTTGTTGTGCAGTGAAGAGAACTGTCAAAAGATGTTCATAGGGCGCTATGTGTAGCTCACTGAAGCGCTGAAAGTGTAGGATTTTTGAGTTATCGCTAACACAAATGCCATGAACAGGTTCTCTAATTACTTGTCCTTCAGATAGAGAGATTCCAGGAGGAAGTGAAAGATCAAGCATTGAGAGGTCCAGAGGTTTAACAACCATTCTGGGAAGACAGGGAGTAGGTCTTCTTGTAGAGGTGCCTGCAGATCTTCGAACTGGTTGCTGAGATAGGACTGAAGAGTAATGGAGCAGGTCATCAGGTATTTCAGTTGTCCTTCTGATGCGAGCAATAAGTCCTTCAATGACTTCTTCTACTTCAGCCCGATAGTTCTTGTTGGCTTTGGGAAGTAGGGATCTGATTTCGTTCCACTCTGACAAGTTGTAGCGATCTAACTTGTCCAGAGTGTGCTCTGCGTCCTTTACTCCAGAGCGTTTGACTGTGATCCAGATTTTGCTAGGATTACCTTTCTTGCCTCTAGATCGGGGAAGATGGATTCCTGAGATGGCAGCACCATGCTTTCGGAGGTGTAACCGATCTCTGCACCAGTCAAGCTCAGCGTTTACTTCTCCAGTCTGTACCTCTGCATTTTTGTTGAAGACCTTCAGAACAGCCTTCTGTGCAAGGATAGGATCTGCACTTATTTCTGCATCTTCATCTACAAAATCCGATGCAAGCCTTCGAGCGGCTTGGGCAGAGAGGAAAGCTTCCTTCTGCTTTTTATTGTGCTCTAGTTGAGCCTGTACAGCTTCGTTGTACTCCTCCTGCGAGAGATAGGCGAACTCGGAGTCACAAAAGGTACGAAGAGGGATTTTTACTCTTGTACTCTCGAGTCGCTCTATCACGGCGTCTAAGCGCCCATCCCTGTCAATGGAAAAGGAATTGTCAGGGTAATTTTCACCTTCAGATCTAGGAGAGTTTGAGGGAGGAGATCTGGGTGAAGAAGCAGGGGTAGAGAAGTCATCAGAGATGAATTCATCATCTGATGAAAGGCATATTGTATCAGGGGTGGCTCGGATTTCAGGGGTTCTGGATGAAGAGGCTTCTTGGTTGAAACGGGTTGTAGGACGGGTAGTAATGGTTTCTTGGTTGAGGGGTGTGATCCTGAAGGTCATAGTAGCTAATTCAGCTCTGGTCTGTTCATTGGGACTATTCTCCATTAGGCGAATAATGTCACCAGTGACAGAACCATAGTTGACATCTTCAGGATAGGCTTGGGTATTAGGTTCAGGTTCAGTGTGAGAGGTGATTTCAGGAGATGGTTCAGGAGAAGGTAGTTTAGGAGGTTGGTAGATAACCATTTGAAGGTTATTAGGAGGGGAGTCTTCAGGTGAGGTGTCTAAGGTGATGGTTTCAGGGGTAGGTTTGGTTTTAAGAAGAATAGATATAGGTTGGTTATCAGAGGAAGAGGGAGAGGATGGTAGTAGAGACATACCAGAGGCATCAGGGTTCTCCCCCTGAGGTTGTGCGAGCCCTGGAATGGGCGCAGAGGTAGGAACCTTCTCGACGAAGATGTCGTCGTCTATATCATCATCATCATCTTCATCATCATCATCCTCGTCTTCATTATTCCCCCCGGCTTCAGTGGTTCTCCAGTTTGTGGAGGGGGAATAGGCGGAATGGTCTCGGGGCTGTCTCTCCCCCTCAACAGGTGCCTGCACTAAGGCAGTTTTTGAAACACTTCTTTGGAGGAGAGAGGCCATGTCACTGAGGACTTTGCGTGTAATGAAGGATGATGAGAGCAGGGACTGCAAAACATTCCTGTCCGCCGTGGTGAAAGATGGAGGCGGCGCAGGAGCAGAGGTGAGGGCGTTGACAGCAGAGGAGAGCCCTGTCACCTGCTCCTGGATGGTGCGGAGAGCGGCTTCCTGAGCATCCAACCTCTGAACCACCGTTGATTGGAAGGTGGTGAGAGAGTTGGTGCTGTTGTTGATTGTTGTGGAGAGCGCAGGGAGAGCCGTTGCCTTCAGGTCATCAATAGATGCCTGAAGGTTGGTGGAAGAGGAGGCAACTTGTGAAACCTTGTCGTGGATATTATCCAGACAAGGAATGGAGAGGGTGACGGCCGTGGGCGGCGGAGTTGCGGCGACGGCGGCGGCAGTGGCACTGGCGGCGGCGGCTTCAGCAGCGGCTGTAGCAGCTTTGGCAGCAGCAAGCTCCTGTTGTAAGGTCTGGAGACGTGCTGAGTGCTCTGCCTCCTTCTGCTGGAGGGCTGTGCGGGCCTCCTGCAGGTTCCGTTCAGCGGACTGCCTGCAAAGCTCAGCTGTGTTCAGCTGATGCTCGGCATCCGTGAGAATGAAATCATTGAAGGGGTCATCCTGATGAAGATGGGGATGCCCTTCAGAACCTGCTCCTAAAGAACCTGTAAAAAGAGGAGCTAAATGAGTACTAGAAGACTCAGTAGCTTTCATAGAAGAAGAAAAGGTAACAGTTTGCTTAGAAGTATTACCTGAGGCTAGGAGGGTATCAGAACGATTACCCCCCTCATTCTCTGAGTGTTCGAGTTGAACAACCTCAGGTTCTTGTGTAGCAGGAGCAGAGATAGGAGTATCTGCAGTGGAAGAATTTTTAGATAAAGGAGATGGTTTATTAAAGTACTGGGGCAGGGTAATGTAATATTTCTTACCAGCCGCCTGTTTCTTTTTCTTTTGCGCCTTAGACTAGGCGCGTTTTGGAGGAGGTGGAGGAGTGGCAGAAGATGGTTGGGGGCGCTTCTGGAGCGCAGAAGTTGTGGTTGCAGCTGGGGAAGTCAGTATGGGGTTAGCTACTGACATAGCATGCATAGAAGTAGAAGAATGTGGTTTGGAAGAGACGAGAGAAAACGTACCTGCGGTTGGAGAGGTGGATTGTTCAGCATCCTGATCCTGAAGTGGTTCAGGAACGACCAGGACGTCGGAGAGAGGGACGTCGTCAGGATGATGAGCAACCTGGTCCAGGAACCTGGGTCCAAGAGAGTAGTTGTTGGAGTTCCCGATCTTGGGGTAGTTGTCCCCCAAATGTAGCTCCAGGATGGCCGAGAAAAATCTGGGAAAGGCAATGTTGACGACCCGGGTCTTGCTTCGGACCTTCTTCACCATGTCGTCCCAGATGGAGCGAGCATAGTCAAACTCGCGATTTTTGATCGCAGAGAAGACCATGTGCTGGATGACCGTAGGGAACTGCTCCGTGCTCCCCGTCTTGCCCGATAAGCACAGGCCAAACGTGTTCCATATGTAGTAGAACGTAGCGTTTAGTCCTGACTTATGGACAGTGGCACCCGTCTTTGGTAGCAGGACGCCTTCCTTATTCACAGGCCATCGGTAGCCTATGGCGTCCAGGAATTCCACGATTTCGTCAGCGGTGGGGACAGGAGGGAAGCGCTTCTTCTTTGGGAAGTTGAGCACGTTCCTTAGGGTTCCGAAACCAAAGGAAATGATGTTTTCCTTGATTTGGAATTTGATGACCTCTCGCAGGACACCTTTGGTATTCTTTTCTTTGGCAACAGTGGCTGTAGACCATAGTTGTTGCAGCATTGGCTTGTTCGGCTTAGGGTCAAGGGTGAAAGCCGTCTTTAGAGGGTTGTTCACAAGAATTCCTTGGCAGGCAGCAGGTATTCTTTGTCTGCTGGGATGTCAAACAGTCCTACGACGTTGTTCTGCTTGAACTGGACGTCATGTTGTGGGATGATAATTGGCAAACTCTCAGTAGCTTGCAGAGGTGTGGCCTCAGATGAGAGCTGGGCGTCCAAGGATGTAGATGTAGTAGCAGCCATCCTGTTAAAAACATAAAAATAACATATATGGATGATTAAGAGTCCAAAATATGCATTTTTCTTCATTTTTTAATGAACACAAAATATGTTCATAAAAATGGTGAAATCCTTTATACTTAGAATAGATTAGATACCAAAATTCACAAAAGGAATGTGTTTTGGTATTGAAAAGAAACTTTTATTTTGACGAAAAGATATCAAAAATAAGAGTTTATGATTGTTCTTAAAAGAAATAAGAAAATCATGTAAACTGTTTAACAAAAACCTTAGAAGATTTTGGAGAAACTAAGATCAAACGAAGTGATCTTAGTGTTTTTGAAAAACGATTTATCACACTAAGTTGTTTAAGTGAAGAAAGCCAACTTACTATGTAGAAGGAACAAAGTTTAAGAAGCACTTACGATGAATTTGTTGAAAGAAAGAGATGAGTGTTCTTGATGTTCTTGAGAAATTTAAAACTTGTTCTTGCTTTTCTTGCTTGATTGCCTAGAGGATTATGTGAGCGTAAAGAGTGAAAAGGAATACAAGTGAGGTTTTTATACCTCGTGGTAGGAGAGAGAAAAAGGAAGAGAGAGAAAAGAGCGGCTAAATTCAAACGTAATGATGAAAAAGGGAGTTCTACGCGCGTTCACGCGCCTGACACACGTAGTGGGGAACAGGAAACGTCCCATTACGTGTCAGTGCAGATGAAAAGTTTGTTTTATTTGAAAAGATAAAAACCGCCTTTTCAGGGGATGATTCCATTTTGGTGAAAGATATGTTTTATTGGAATCAGAGTACTTATCAGATAAGTACTGTTTTGAGAAAATCCTCTTATCACATTTAATGCGATAAGGTTTCAGTAGCAGAGGGAAGAAATACTTACCTGAGAATCATCAGTATTCGGATTTTGAACCAAGATTTTGTAAGTACTGAATAGAGTTATCCCCTGAAGAAGAGTTATTCAGGAGTTGTTAAGAAAAGAGGTCCTGAGAGAATATTTTTATAAGGACTTTAACAACTGTTTGTCCTGAGAACTTCTATTCTTCAGGATTTAACATCCCAAGTTCACTGAGGAGCATATTAAAACGCGTCACATCCAGTGGTTTGGTAAAGAGGTCAGCAAGCTGATATTCAGTAGGGACAAAATGGAGTTCAATATCACCATTCATCACATGATCCCTGATGAAGTGATATCTCACTTCAATGTGCTTTGTCTTAGAGTGTAAGACAGGATTGTTAGCGATGGCTATTGCTGAAGTGTTGTCACAGTAGATAGGAATTTTGGAGAGTTGTATGTCATAGTCCTGAAGTTGATTTCTCAGCCACAGGACCTGAGCACAACATATTCCTGCTGCAACATATTCAGCTTCAGCAGTTGATGTGGACACAGAGTTCTGCTTCTTGCTAGTCCAACTCACCAACTTGCCACCAAGAAGGTGACAACCACCAGTGGTGCTTTTCCTGTCGATCTTACATCCTGCAAAGTCACTATCAGAATAAGCTGTTAGATCGAACCCTGAGTCCTTGGAGTACCAAAGACCCATGTTTGGAGTTCCCTTCAGGTATCTGAAGATCCGCTTTACAGCGGTCAGATGGGATTCTTTGGGTTCAGCCTGATAACGAGCACAGAGACATGTAGAATACATGATATCAGGACGACTCGCTGTAAGATACAGCAGTGAGCCAATCATTCCTCTATAGAGAGTCACATCAACAGGTTTCCCTTTGGAATCCTTGTCAAGAGACAGAGGAGGAGCCATTGGAGTCTTCATCGGTGTACAGGATGTGAGATCAAATTTCTTCAGCATCTCATGTACATATTTACCTTGGTTGATAAAGATTCCCTTTTCAGATTGCTTGATCTGAAGTCCTAAAAAGAATGTTAGTTCGCCCATCATAGACATTTTATATTCAGATTTCATGAGCAACTCAAACTTTTCGCAGAGTTTGGGATTGGTGGATCCAAAGATAATGTCATCGACATATATCTGGACAAGAAGGATATGCTTAGGATATTTCTTTAGAAATAAAGTGCTATCAATCTTTCCACGAACAAAACCTTTAGAGAGAAGAAAGGTTGAGAGGGTGTCATACCAGGCACGAGGAGCCTGTTTTAACCCATAGAGAGCCTTGTTTAACTTGTAGACGTGATCAGGGAACTTAGGATCTACAAAGCCAGGAGGCTGAGCCACATAGACTTCTTCATTAAGTTTTCCATTCAGAAAGGCATTTTTAATGTCCATCTGATAAACCTTGAAGTTCATATGTGCTGCAAAAGCTAGGAAGAGTCGAATTGCTTCGAGCCTAGCAACAGGAGCAAAAGTTTCATCGTAATCAATGCCCTCTTCCTGCCTGTATCCCTGAGCCACAAGGCGAGCCTTGTTTCGAATGATTGTACCAATCTCATCAAGTTTATTTCGAAAAATCCACTTGGAACCAATGATTGTACGTTTTCGAGGCCTAGGGACGAGAAGCCAGACATTGTTTCTGATGAATTCTGCTAGCTCTTCCTGCATGGCTGAGACCCAGGCAGGATCACGCAAGGCATCATCTATTTCTTTAGGTTCATTTTCAGAGATAAAATTTACATAAAGACAGACGTTACCAGCCTGACGTCTGGTTTTCACACCAGAAGAAGGGTTTCCAAGAACTTGATCAATGGGATGATCTTTGGTCCATCGGAGAGCAGGTGGTTGATACACCTGTCCTGAAGTAGATGCTTCATTGGATGATGGATCAGGAAGAAGATTGGTAGGATAGGGTTCACTAACAGTGGTTTGAGAGAAGTCTTCACTGTTAGTGGGTTGATCAGGTTCAGGTGGTGTGATTTGAGAGATAGGGGTGGCATTTATGAGAGGTGGAGTGGTTATATCAGTGGGTGGTATAGGATTTTCTTCAAAACCATCAGGAAGGTCTTGAGGAGATGGATCAGCAATAGGAGGTTCAGGGACTTAAAAGAAAGAGTCAGCCCACTGATTGATTTCAGTATTATCATTTGGGTGAGGAAAGGTAGGACCCGATTCATCAAACTTGACATGAATCGTTTCCTCAATGGTTTGTCTTCGTTTGTTGAACACACGGTAAGTTTTAGAAATGGATGAGTATCCGAGGAAAATTCCATCATCAGATTTGGAATCAAACTTTCCAAGATTATCTTTGTTGTTCAGGATGTAGCAGACACAACCAAAGATATGGAGATGTTCGATTGATGGTTTCCTGTTACGAAAGAGTTCGTAAGCGGTTCTTCTGAAACGCTTGACAATCAGAGATCTGTTCTGAGTATAGCAAGCAGTATTTACGGCTTCAGCCCAGAACTGAGTGGCAAGGTTGGCTTCACTCAGCATAGATCTCGCAACTTCAATCAACGTCCTGTTCCGTCTTTCAGCAACACCATTTTGCTGAGGAGTTCTCACAGAGGAGAAGTTTTGAGAGATACCTTTCTGTTCAAAGAAAGATTCCAGGGTACTGTTTTTGAACTCAGTCCCATGGTCACTTCTTATTGATCGAACAGTAAGGTTGTTGAGTCTTTCCATCTTCCTGACGAACAGGATGATTTCTTCAGGAGCATCACTCTTGGCACGTAAGAAGAAAACCCAAGTATATCTGGAATATTCATCTACGATTACCAGAGTATATTTCTTTCCACCAATGGATTGGACATTAACGGGTCCAAAGAGATCCATGTGGAGAAGTTGTAGAGGAGAGCTGATGGAGGAAATCTGCTTGGACTTGAAGCTAGCCCTGGTCTGTTTTCCTTTCTCACAAGCTGAACAAAGAGATTCCTTTGTGTAGCGAAAGTCAGGAAGACCAATAACCAGGTTGTTGATGCAGAGTTGATTCAGCGTCTTGAAGTTGAGATGAGAGAGACGCTTGTGCCAGAGCCAATTCATATCAGTGGAAGCACGTGATACGAAACAGAAGTTATCAGTGGAAGTATTCATGTTGATGATGTAGATATCTGCATGTCTAACACCAGTGAGAATAACTTCCTTTCTCCTGTTCTTGACTTTGCACTTTTTCTTTGAGAAAGAAACTTTGTGATTCTTATCACATAGTTGACTGATGCTCAGAAGATTATGCATCAGGCCTTCAACATAAGCAACTCTTTTGAAAGTAGTTACTCCGTTGGTCAGTGTGCCATACCCTCGGGTTTGGCCTTTACCGTTTCCGCCAAAGGTCACAGCAGGACCTCTTTCTTCACGGTAGTTAGTGAGGACAGATTTAGAACCGGTCATATGTCGGGAGCATCCACTGTCCAAGTACCAGATGCCCTTATCCTGTAAAATATAGAGTTTAAGTTTTCTTTGGTACCCATAGAACTATGGATCCAGAAGTATCAGTAGGACTGGTTGAGTCAGTGTCAGCCTTTACTGATTTCTCAGTACAGGAGGCTGGAGTCTTGACTGAAGGAACAGTCTTGACAACCTTCTTTCCTTTGACTGATTTCTCAGTCTTGGGAATCTTCTTTACCGTAGCTGATTTTTCAGCTTTGGTAGCATCAGGACACTTACTCGCAATATGGTCATTTAATCCACAGTGATAACATTTGCGATATTGAAAGCGTTTAGTGTGGTCCAGAAAGTTTTTGAACTTTAGGTGAGCAGGACCAGTACCAAGTATGCCTTTAGCATTGGACATTGGAGGAATTGGTTTCTTCTCCTGAGTCTTTTGCTTCAGGTCAATCTTCAGTCTGGGAGCAGGACTCTGAGAAAGAGACTTAGTTCCAGAGACTGAAGGACCACCACCCAGAACTTTGTTCTTGGGTTTAGGACCCTTGGTCTTTGAAGGTGTTTCAGTTTTGGATTTATCCTTAACTGTATTCTTTTTGCTCTTAGGAGCACCTTCAGGGTGAGTGTTAGAAGAAGAAGCAGGAGTGTTTTCAGAAGTATTAGGAATGGGAATGGAAGAAACAAATTTTCCAAATTTTAGCATGGAACTTTCATACTTAGTTTCTTCATGCTTGTATCTATGAGTGAATCCAAGACCTCTTTTGCTTTTGTCAGACCTCCCTGAAGCTAATATTTCATCAACTTTTTCAGAGGCGTCACTCCATCCTTTGATGGTGACTTTTTCAGCATTTAATTGAGCAAGGGCCTTTTCTTTGGCAGCAAGAGCCAATTCTCTTTCAATACAAAGAGTTTTGTTTACAGTGACCTGGTCCTTATAATTTTCTTCCAAAATGGTAAGCTGTTTTATTTTTTCTTGACATTCTTTGAGTTGTCCTCTAAGATCAATATTCATTTTTTCAGCTGAGGTTTTACCATTAAGGGCTTTGTAAAGATCGAGAGTGACCAGGTCCAACTGAGTTAAGCTTTCAAGAGGGATGAGAGGAATAGGTACCTGACTGGAAGAATCAGTCGCAGAGGTGGAAGCTTCAGGAGTTGTGGAAGAGGAAGCTTCAGGATCCTGAGGAGGAATCTCTTCAGGAACCTCTTCTATCTTAGCCATGAGAGCTAAGGTAGGTTCCTCAATAATGGCCATCAGTGCCACTTGAGTATCTTCCTTATCAGATGAGTCATCAGAGGAGACATCATCCCAGTCGCAGTCTTCTGCGATTAAACCTTTGCCTTTACGCTGAGTTTTCATCTTCTTGTACTTTTCCTTCAGGCGCTGGTATTTGGGGTTCTTAGAAGAAGATTTAGCAGAGGAGGGAGCAAACTGACTTTTTCTGTACCTGCAATCATTAGCAAAGTGTCCTTTGCCCTGACAGTTGTAGCAGATAGCAATGGCCTTGTCAACAGGATCTGACTTAGGCTTGTCAGTAATAGTAAGATGTTTCTTTTTGTGGAAGTTTCCCTTTTTGGCAAACTTCTTGAAAGATCTGGTTAAAAGAGCAAGAGATTCATTGAATTCAGGATCTTCTGACATGTCAGAGTCAGAAGATTCTAATTCAGTAATAGTTACTGAAGAAGAAGCAGTAGCAACAGGAGGAACTGAATCAGAAACCAATGCAACAGATGTGCTTTTGGATTCTTTAGAATCTCTTATGAGATTCTTTTTCAGTTTCTTCTGTTGTTCACGGTTCAGAAGAATACCGTACAACTCACTTAGGGTGAGTGTCTTTATGTCCTTTGACATAGTTAAGCAGGAGGTGTAAATTTCCCAATGTTCAGGAAGAGCTTCCATGAACTTGGTAACCACCTCAGAGTTAGAGTAGGTAGTACCGATGGTCTTCAGATCAATCAGAAGACAGTTGAATCTCTGATGTAGCTGGGAGAGAGTTTCATCCTTCTGATGAATAAAGCTTTCGTACTGACGAACCAAGAAAATCTTTCTTGATTCCATGAGAACAGCAGTACCTTCATATTGAACACAGAGAGTGTCCCATATCTCCTTAGCAGAGCGAAGGTGACAGACAGAGTGGAATACATCGTCAGGGAGTGACATGGCGATGAGAGACCTAGCCTTGGTGTCAATGTTGACCAGGCGTCTGTCTTCATCATTCCAGTCAGTTACGGGCTTCACCAGCTGCCTTTCAGGAACAGCTGGTTGGCCACCAGCAGCAGGAATAGGGTGGACGGTTTGTGTAGGCACTGTTTGTGTAAAAATTTACTTAAATTGTTATCTTAAGATGTCGTGAGGCAAAATCGTCAAAAGAAAGAATTCTCGTTCGATAAAACGTACGATTAATAAAAAGCAAATAGACAAAGAATTTGATGACGCAGGAAAAACCTCTGAATCGAGGAAAAAACCTGCGGCCGACTAACTAGGATAGTCGACGTTGCACTATTGATCACCAATAAGGGGTGATATCCTCGATGTTACAGTTGTATCGTACGATTACAATATGGAAATGGATGCCAATGAATGTAAATACAGAGAATAATATTAGTATTGCTATTTCTCTCTCAGAATCAGATGTCTTGTGTGTAGAACTTTGAATCTCTTTTATAGCTGCTTGGATCGTAACTGTCATCTCATAATTGAGCTATAAATGCAACGGCTATAACTGAAGCTGATTTCACGATCGTAACGTCCAAGCTCTTAAATGAAAAGTGTTTCTTGGTCAAACGGTCGGATTTAAGCTCGATGAACGATGGCTGTGCTTCGTGGTTATCTTGGATAAGCTTTCCTGCAATAAGAGCAAACTTGTACATGTATACCATTAGTTCAATCGTACGACCATAAGATGATATCGTGCGATTATCTTCGATAATTACTTATCTTTGTTTGACGGTAATTATATCTTTATTTCAGGACCTTATCTTAATACAGGAATATCATCCTGGAAGATATCTTACGATTTTAATCGTTCGATCGTTCGATGATAAAATTTCACCTAAACAGTTTGCCCCCAAGATTTAGAAAATAAATTGTATATTTTCTGAATCTTATATCTGCAAAATCAAATCGTTAGTACATCGTTTTTATCATGATCAATTTCGTCGAATATGAACCGATCTTCATGTTAACGGCGTTACTAACCAGGTTAATTGCTAGCTGTCAACACAACGGTTATCTAGGACAGGTGTCGATGCTCGATTCGACCTTAATTTCTTGGGAAGGAGTTTGATTTTATATAAAGGTAAGATTTCTTCCATAATTATCTCAAAATCTCTTCCAAATTTCGAATTCAAATTTCTCTAACCGAATCCTCTCAATCTTTAAGAAGATTTAGATCTAATTCGTCTATAAGGTACCTTTCTTCTCCCTCGTTTCAATTCAGTTCATGCGTTTGAAAATCAGGGCTGATAAGGACCCTAGAAACTTTGATTTATTACGTTTCGATAGGTTGCGTAGAAGTCTAGATCGAGTCTGCTTTAGAGAAATCATGGAGGTTAAAAGTACAATTCAAGCAGAAATCGACTTAGTGCACCTTAGGAAACTTGCTAGGATGCCTAAGGAGACGGTGATCGTATCACCTGGTGAGGTTAGACCCGCCGATGCTCCGGCAGGTTTCTTTGCGCTATTTGAATACCCGTTTAAGATAGGATTCACCTGGCCTTACGGTCCTCTGTCTCGTGCTTTCATGACGCGTTTCAGTCTTTCTCCTGGACAGCTCATGCCCCAATTCTGGAGGGTCGTGAGCGTCATCGAACGTGTAACTGAGAATTGGGGTAGAGCCCCTTTTACCGTCGATGATCTTCTTACGGCTTACACCGTAAAGGTCTCGGACTACAATAGGTATGGGATTTATCCCAAGGGTAGGGGTGATACCATGTTAGTACATGGTACTCAAGCGTTTGATCGAGGGTGGAAGGCTCGATATGCGTTCGTGCGATCTTCATCGGTCTTGGAGGATGGTGGATGGGTGGCTCCAGAATGGAATCCACTAGGTATAGGATGATTTTTTACTATGCTTTGATGTTATCGTATGATTTCTTATCGTACGTTCCTTTTTGCAGAAATTGATTTTATCTTCGAGGAATCCACTGAAGCTGTCAATCGTTTCCTGGAATACGGCGTTCAGGAAAGATCGTACGGGAAATCGAAGGGAAAAAGCCAAAAGGAAGATAGCGACGAGGAGTTCGAAGTGCAGGTGCTAAGTGAAGAAGAAAAAGAAGAAGAAGAGATGGAAGGTAAATCGCGCGATGATATTCTATCTTACGTTTTCTTGCACCGTACGATATCAACGTACGTTTTCTTGCTTATTTCAGGCCAAAAGAAACCTGCGAAGAAGCTGGCCAACATAGCGGCGGCCAAGAGGGCTTTGGAGAAGAAGAGAGGAATGAGTGGCATGAAGCCACAACCTAAGAAGACGAGGTCTTCTTCGGGTACTTCGACCGCATCAAAGGAAGCCGTACGACAGGCGGATGATGTGGTCGATGCAACCCCGATCCACACTGCTCCTCCTCCTGCGATGTCTCCTACGATGTCAAAGGAGAAAAGGGCTTCGGTCAAGCCTCCAAGAGGGAAGGAGGGAGAAACATCGATCAACATATCCCTGCCTTCAAATTTCCTCGATGGCGATGTCATTAACCAGGATGACTTATTCCCTGCCATCGAACAATATCTGCTCCCATCGCAGAAGGCTCACATGGACACTCGTCGGATTGGCGAGCTCGATGCCGGTGCTGTTGGGTATTCCTTCATGGTAAGTTATCATACGATATTTATATCTTATGATTACATTAAGTGTACTGTTCTAACTCTTTATATTTGCGCAGGCCTTCCAGGCGTGTCTCGGCCTTCATCAAAGGTTAGAGACTGTTCAAAGGGACATGAAGGCGAAGATGTCCAGCGAAAGGGCGGCAGTGAACGAGGCTAAGAAGGCTCAAGATAAAGCATCGAAGATGGCTGCTGCTCTGGAAGCCAAGCGAGTTGAAGTAGATGACTTGGTGGCTAAGCTGGATGAGGCTGAGCACGTTCGATCAGAACAACGTGCGAGGTTGACAGCGGCCAATAATCGTGCTGCCAAATTGGAAGAGGAGCTTGCTGCGATGCGCGCAGAGATGGCAGATCGAGAGAAGGCTTTGTCTTCTGAGATCCAGGATCTCAAAGACGAGATGGTGTTATCTAGGATGGTGGCCCGTGCAGCCGTAATACGCCAATTCATTGGTGGCACGTACACCATCGAAGCTGCTAAAGGTGAGCTGGGGGCTTTTCGTGATGCGATGGGGTCTGATGAGCTCCTGGATGCTGATGATGCCAAGGATGCCGATGAGGAGGAAGAAGGTGCTGAAAAGAGCAAAGATGCTGAGGTCACGATGATCGAGGAGGAGGATAAAAATGAAGATGCCTCTGGATCCGGCATCGTGGACAAGGCTGCTGAAGTCACTCCTCCTATCGTAGAAGTTAGCGTAGAAGAGGGTGTTAGCGTAGAGGCTACCCCTGTAGTTTAATCGATGTAATCACAGTACTTTAAGTACTTTTTAATGAAATTATCTATTTTTGCAATCGTGCGATGTTTTAGTACTTGTTATTTCTGTTCTAAGTACTTTTAGTAAATAGATAATCGTGCGTTTTTAGCTAATCTGTCATTTAAGGCCTTAATTAATCGTGCGTTTTGTCTTGCGATGTTTATCGTGAGTTTAAGGCACTTAAAAATTTTTTTTTTAGAAACGTTTCTGTTAATCGTGCGTCTGGCGTGTTGACTTGCGCTCTTGCGATTTGAAATTGATGCATCTTTTAATTTCTATGCGATTTTAAGCATATTGTTTTATCGGGCGATGTTTGCCATAGATCGTGCGATGTCTGCGATAGTCGTGCGATATCATGCGATAATCATGCGATGTCTTGCGATAATCGTGCGATACCTGCGAGTAAAATTGGCTAAGGGGTGGCCGTTGGATTGACCAACGGCGCTCCGATGCCTAAGTCAGTAATCGTTCGACGAAATAATAGTAAGAAATAAAAAGGGTTTCAGAAATAGTACCTTTTTAGATGAGTTGCATTCCAACTACGTGGGATTTCAATACCTTCAATGGTTGAAATTTTATAGGCTCCTTTTCCCACGATTTTGGTAATGATGTAAGGACCTTCCCATTTGATGGAAAGTTTTCCAGCATTCGATTCCTGCGTATTTGGGAAGACACGTCGTAGGACGTAATCTCCAAGTTGAAATACCTTGACTTTTACCTTTTTATTGAAGTAGCGTTCAACTATAGCTTTCTGCGATGCCATTTTCTGAAAGGCTTTCTCTCTTAGTTCTTCCAAAGCATCAACATCGTAACACAAGTCTATCGAGTTTTGTTTAATCGTACGATGTCGAGCAACAGGAACTTGTGATTCGATTGGAAGGACTGCTTCACATCCATATACCAAGGAAAAAGGAGTTTGCCCAGTTGCAGTTCTAGGTGTCGTGCGATTTGCCCATAAAACAGATGGTAACTCTTCGATCCATCGACCCTTTGCAGCTTTCAACCTCTTTCGAATAGAATTAATAATGGTCTTATTGCTGGATTCGGCCAAGTCGTTGGATTGTGGATATCTCGGAGTCGATGTAATGAGTTTTATCCCACGTTCATCGCAGAACTTTCGAGTTCTCTCACTTATAAATTGGGATCCATTATCGCACGTTATTTCTAATGGTACTCCGAACCTGTAAATAATGTTAGTTTGAATAAAGGAGATAACTTCTTTATCCCTAACCTGTGAGAAGGCTGCAGCTTCAATCCATTTAGAGAAATAATCAGTAAGAACAAGCAAAAATACTTTTTGACCTGGAGCAGGGGGTAACTTTCCTACGATGTCCATCCCCCATCGCATGAATGGCCATGGGATTAAGACAGAGTGTAGGGGTTCAGAAGGTAAATGTGACGTACCTGAGTGTTTTTTGACAAGCATCGCACTTTTGAACATACCTTATCGAGTCCTCTCGAAGAGTAGGCCAATAATATCCTTGTCTCGAGATTCTGTTAGCAAGACTTCTGCCCCCAGAATGGTTTCCACATTCTCCATCATGCATCTCCTGAAGGATTCGGTCGATTTGTTGTTTACTCGCCACACATCGTAAAATTAGACCCGTTGTAGACCTTCGATATAGTTGATCATCGAAGATCGTATATCGAGAGCTTTTAATTCTGATTTTCCGGGCTTCTAATTTGTCTTCAGGGAGCTGGTCGTTTTTGAGATAGTTCCATATATCATTCGACCAATCGTGGTTTTCTTCGATCAAATGAGCTTCTTCGATTGTGGGCGACATAAGATGTATTATCGGAACACTTTCTAAGGCTGGTTCGTTGAATGCGGATCCCAAGTTAGCCAAGGCATCGGCTTGCATATTCAGGTCTCTTGGGATTTGCTCTATCGAGAATTTATCAAATCGTGCGATCTTATCTTTTGCGATCTTGAGGTATGATATCATCTTTGAATCTTTTGCTTGAAATTCGCCATTGATTTGGTTCACTACTAGTAGTGAATCGCTTCGTACATGTAGCCATCGTGCCCCCAAGTCATATGCCATATCCAATCCAGCAATCAAGGCTTCATATTCTGCTTCATTGTTAGTGGTTTTGAACTCACATCGTATTGAATACACCATATTGCCCCCATGTGATGATTTCAGGACTACTCCCAATCCTGATCCTCGTGCGTTAGAAGCTCCATCAACATGCATGGTCCATGGTTCGTTGTCATGAATCATCACATTACTGATTTCATCGTATGATGGTTCTTTGATTCCAGGACTGAATTCAGCTACGAAATCTGCCAACGCTTGAGACTTTATCGCTGTTCTTGGCTGATATGTTAGATCAAAGCTGCTAAGATAAATACTCCACTTTGCTAATCGTCCTGTAAGTTCAGGCTTACGAAGTACGATCTTAAGAGGATAATTAGTAACAACGATTATATGATGCGATTCGAAGTAATGCCTTAACTTTTTTGCTGCAGTCACGAGGCCAAGTAAAAGTTTTTCCATAGATGTATACCTTGTTTCAGCATCGAGAAAAGACTTACTTATGTAATAGATAGGTTGCTGATGTTGGTCACCTTCTCGTACGAGCACTGCACTAACGGCGTTGTTACTTACAGCGAGGTACAACTGCAAGCTCTCACCTTCGATTGGTTTCGTCAGTAGTGGAGGATTGGACATATATTTCTTTAAGCTTTGTAGTGCTTCCTCGTGTGCTTCTGTCCAATCGAAGCCTTTGTTTTTTCGAAGCACGTTGTAGAACAAGTGACACTTATCGGATGATCGTGAGATGAACCTGTTCAAGGCTGCTACTCGTCCGGTCAACTTTTGTACCTCTTTTACAGTCCTTGGTGATTGAATTTCCAAGATTGCTTTGATCTGTTCTGGACTTGCTTCGATCCCTCGTTGTGTAACCATGTATCCAAGAAACTTTCCCGCACGCACCCCGAAAGAGCACTTGGTTGGGTTAAGTTTCATCTTGTATTCTCGTAATATATCGAACGATTGCCTCAGATGCTGGATATGATCTTGTGATCGTTCCGACTTTACGAGCATATCATCGATGTATACTTCCATCGTACGTCCGAGATGATCTTTGAACATCCTGTTTACAAGCCTTTGGTACGTTGATCCAGCATTCTTGAGCCCAAATGGCATTACTTTATAACAATATATGCCCTTATCGGTCATAAACGCGGTCTTCTCTTGATCATCTTTGTGCATTAGGATCTGATTATATCCGGAATAAGCATCCATGAACGTCAGTAATTCGTGCCCCGCAGTTGCATCGACCATCGCATCAATATGTGGCAAAGGAAAAGGATCCTTTGGACAAGCTTTGTTTAGGTCTGTAAAGTCGATGCATACTCGCCACTTTCCATTCTTCTTTTGTACTACCACCACGTTGGCGAGCCAATCTGGATACTTTACTTCTCGAATTTTCCCTGTTTTGAGTAGGTTGTCTACCTCCTCATTGATGACTTTGTTGCGTTCTGGTGCAAACTTGCGCCTTTTTTGCTTAACGGGTTTAAACGTTGGATCCACGTTCAACTTGTGCGATATGATGTTAGGATCAATTCCTACCATATCCTCGTGTGACCACGCAAAACAATCCGAGTGTTCCTGCAAAAAAGAAATTATACTATTTTTTATATCGGGGGTTAGAGTTGCTCCTACGAAGACCTTGCGATCAGGATGTTTTGGATCTAGCACGATTTCTTCAAGTTGAAGGTCATCGTACGATCGTATTCCATCCTGGCTCTGTAATTGCT
Organism: Centaurea solstitialis; assembly: GCA_030169165.1. Classification (NCBI taxonomy): domain Eukaryota; kingdom Viridiplantae; phylum Streptophyta; class Magnoliopsida; order Asterales; family Asteraceae; genus Centaurea; species Centaurea solstitialis. Next base: position 34,635,887 of record CM058047.1, read on the forward strand.
AGATATCTTGCGGTTTAGCCTTCATCGTAATCTTGTAGCACTCCCTTGCAATTTTCTTTTCGCTGACTATCTCTTGCACGCCCCAGGGAGATGGGAACTTGATCTTCTGATGATACGTTGATGGTATAGCCTTCATATCGTGAATCCAAGGTCTTCCAAGTATAGCATTGTAAGCGGAAGGACAATCGATGACGTTGAACTTTGTTTGCTTGTTTATGCCTTTAGCGAAGACTGGCAGTATGATTTCTCCAAGAGTACTAGTGGCATCTCCGTTGAATCCAATTAACGTTGTTGTTCGTCGTACGATGTTGGATCGATCAATACTCATGATCTTTAGAGTATCTGAGAATATAACGTTAGCTGAACTACCTCCATCCACCAATACTCTCCTGGTCAAACAGTTTCCAATGTTTAACTGTATGACTAGAGCATCATGGTGTTTTTGGTTAACGCCCGATAGATCATCCTGATCGAACGTTAGTTTGGCTGCATCGAGTTCTCTTTCAGCCGCAATCTTTGAATCTTCAGGAACAGGATACCCTTCAGGTCCTTCTCGTGCGTGTCGTTTGGCCGCAGAGTATGTCAAACCACATACTTCGGATCCACCAGTAATGCAATTTACAACTTTCGTTGGAACGGGTGACGTCGGTCTCTTTGAATCATCGCCTAGAAGGTTTTTGAGATGTCCGTTCGATTTGAGGTATGCGATCTCCTTCTTCAAGCTAATACACTCATCTGTATTGTGTCCGTGGTCGCTGTGGAAGTCACACCATTTTGTTTGGTCTCTATCCTTGCTAGGACTTTCTGGTTTCTTGGGCCATCGTACGTTGACTTCCAAGTTCCGAAGAGAATCCACTAAGTCCTTTGCTGTACCTGCAAAATGGTAAGTTGACAAATCGGGATATCTTATTTTACCTTTACCTTGGTTCGAACGTTTATTCTGATCGCGTCGAGAATTATCAATCTTGTTTTACTCGTTTAGGTTTGAAATCATGTTTCTGCGCTCCAAGATTTTTCTTATCATTCGAATGTTTACGCCGGAAAAGGGCATCATCTTCGATTCTCATGTGTGCCAATGTACGAGCTCGTACATCATCGAAGTTTTCTGGTGGATACTTCGTCAGATCTGTGTATAACTCCGAGGATGTGTCTAATCCACGTTTGTATGCTTCGATCGCCGTCCGCACATCGCAGTTCTTGACTTCGATCATCTCTGCGTTGAACCTGTTGAAATATTCACGAATGGTTTCACCTGTTTTTTGCACGACATAGTAGAGATCGCTTGTTTGTTTCTCCATCTTGCGACTGCTTGCAAACTGTCGAGTAAACTGGTTTACTAACTCGGACCACGATGCAATGCTCTTAGGTTTCAAATTGATTAACCACTGCAACGCAGCTCCGGTAAGTGTTGATCCAAAGCCCTTGCACATACATATTTCTTGAAACTGGGTTGGAATAGGAACTGTCCATACTAGCTGCTTGTATTGTGCGATGTGTTCCACAGGATCAGAGATTCCAGAGTATTTTGGTGTAAAAGCTGGAATGTTATATTTTTTGGGGATATCAACAAGAGCAATCTCATCGATATAGGGTGAGGCTTGGAATCCGGTTTTAGGTTCAACTTCGATGGGTACAGCAGCTCCAGGAAGTTTGGTTAACAATGCGAGCATTGCTTTATTTTGTTCTTCTAGCATTTTTAATCGAATATCCACGATATCATTGGGTGGTGGATTACTAGAGGTTCCCGAAACGTTTGATAAGTTTGGAATATGAGTTATGGGGGTAGCTGCGGTGGGAACGTGCGATATCGGTTCTGGAATAGGTATAAAGGGACGAGGCCCTGTTTGAGGTTGGTTGTAAGTAAACGTGGTTGCTCCTGGGTAAGGACCTGATGGTAACGGAGGGAAGATAGGACGTGAATTGTTGACTGGAGGTGGCGGTGGTAAGCTAACTTGCGATATCTGCGGTGGTGGAGGCAAGTTAACTTGCGATACTTGAGGTGGAATGAAAGATTGTGACATTTGTGGTTGGACAAATGGAGGTTGAGAAACAGGGGGTGGATTTTGAGGAAAAAATGGCCTTTGCTGATGAATGGAGACTGGGATGTGAGAAGTTTGCGGATTCGATGCTCTCAATCTAGACAGTTCACCATTCATTTGTAAGTTCTGCTCATTCAACCATTGGATTTGTTCTTGTGCTGCTGCCAACTGTTGCTGCAAAGTTGTTTGAGAACTGCTTGCCATGTTCCTGTACTCAATTCACAAAGAAGCTCGAAGAAATAGGTTAGTAAGCTGACGCCTTATCGAACAAGATTTTCTCAAAACGGGCCCCACGGTGGGCGCCAAACTGTTTGTGTAAAAATTTACTTAAATTGTTATCTTAAGATGTCGTGAGGCAAAATCGTCAAAAGAAAGAATTCTCGTTCGATAAAACGTACGATTAATAAAAAGCAAATAGACAAAGAATTTGATGACGCAGGAAAAACCTCTGAATCGAGGAAAAAACCTGCGGCCGACTAACTAGGATAGTCGACGTTGCACTATTGATCACCAATAAGGGGTGATATCCTCGATGTTACAGTTGTATCGTACGATTACAATATGGAAATGGATGCCAATGAATGTAAATACAGAGAATAATATTAGTATTGCTATTTCTCTCTCAGAATCAGATGTCTTGTGTGTAGAACTTTGAATCTCTTTTATAGCTGCTTGGATCGTAACTGTCATCTCATAATTGAGCTATAAATGCAACGGCTATAACTGAAGCTGATTTCACGATCGTAACGTCCAAGCTCTTAAATGAAAAGTGTTTCTTGGTCAAACGGTCGGATTTAAGCTCGATGAACGATGGCTGTGCTTCGTGGTTATCTTGGATAAGCTTTCCTGCAATAAGAGCAAACTTGTACATGTATACCATTAGTTCAATCGTACGACCATAAGATGATATCGTGCGATTATCTTCGATAATTACTTATCTTTGTTTGACGGTAATTATATCTTTATTTCAGGACCTTATCTTAATACAGGAATATCATCCAGGAAGATATCTTACGATTTTAATCGTTCGATCGTTCGATGATAAAATTTCACCTAAACAGGCACATGTGGTCCGTTTTCCAGAAAGTAAGGAATCTGGGGATCAGAACCAGAGAGGAAAAGTTCCATCCTGGTTTTCCAAAGAGAGAAGTTGTCTTTGTTAAACCGAGGAGGCTTTCCAGCAGAGCCGGTATCAAAGTAGTTATCCTTAGCTTGAAGAGCCATAGAATAAGAAGAGAGAGGATCACAAGATTTTTCTTAAGAAGAAAATGAGAGCTTGTATCTGCTCTGATACCACTTGTTGGTCCCAAGTAGGTGACCTTCAAGTAAGGATAGTGTTTGGGATTATAGAAGGGGGGGGGGTTGAATATAATCACACAATTTTTCACTTTTAAATTCTTGTTGTATTAACAAAATGAATTTACAGATTGTTGCGGAAATAGAAAAGACTAATAGTCTAAACTAAACAATCTAAGTTCTTTCACTATGCACTAAGTGAGAAGAGAATAAAGAAAGAAGATAGAGGGAATAAGAGAGAAAGGACTTGAGTATTTTTGGATGAAGAAGAAGTATGGAGAACATCTCTTCACGTCCTATTTATACTCCATGCATTAAATGCATGCAGACCTACTATTGTGACGTGTCACAATGTGAGTGGTCTGTTGTACTATTTACTATAAACAAATACTCTTTGCATTGTGTGCAAAAGAGGATGTTTGTAAACAGTTGCCTTGAGGTCTGATAAGTACGGAGGGAACAGTAAAGTAACTGCCCTTATGTACTATTGTGTCAGTAAAGGCGGATAATCCTTTTGTGCATTAGACTAAGACATTGTTCTAATCCTTCAGGATCAGGATACTGATCAGTGACTAGAGTCCTGAAACTGAGGAAGTTCAGGGTCACGTGTATCCTGATGAATCTTCAGGATGTCATACGATAGTGAACAGACTGCTATCACTGAGTTCCGTCTTCAGATCACGAGCATGCTCTGTCATCAGCTATTTCTTCGACGTCGCTGATGGTTCTTTGAGTATGATCTTAATGTCTTCAGGAGGAGGTCTTCACTTCAGTGGACAGGATCAGTAGACTGCAGAACAGGCTCGTTAGTCTCCTGATCCTGATCCTGAAATCTATAAAGTTAAGTTACAGCACAAGTAACATGGAATAACACTGAACAGACTCAGTGATAATTCCTCAAGCTATAACAGAAGTAAAAACCTATTCACTAAGTAAAGATTCAGGATCATTATCATTTCATCAGGTCTTAGGAGAGCTGGATCAACAATCTCCCCCTAAATGATAATGATAAGACAATAGAGTAATTGTCTTAATCTAGAAAAGTTAGAAATAAATCTAAGTCTAGAACTAAACAGTAGGAAATAGAACTCATAAAGGTACATGTCCCATTTACTGTTTTGAGGGATCTTTTTCAGTACTATGATGGAATGAAGTACAATGCACTGAATTACATTCTCATTAATCTCATTTAAGTTTTACAAGAGTAAGGAAAATACAAGAGTACATGACAAGAGTACTGAAAGAAAAAATTACAAAATATCTAACTATCAGATTCTTCGCTAATGTATTCAGTCTTGACGCAAACAGGAACTGGAGTGTCGCTGAAGGCAAGTCTGTGATCAAGTATAGCTCTGACAGTGCGAATAATCTCTTTGTTGTCTGGATTTTTCTTATCTTGTTGTGCAGTGAAGAGAACTGTCAAAAGATGTTCATAGGGCGCTATGTGTAGCTCACTGAAGCGCTGAAAGTGTAGGATTTTTGAGTTATCGCTAACACAAATGCCATGAACAGGTTCTCTAATTACTTGTCCTTCAGATAGAGAGATTCCAGGAGGAAGTGAAAGATCAAGCATTGAGAGGTCCAGAGGTTTAACAACCATTCTGGGAAGACAGGGAGTAGGTCTTCTTGTAGAGGTCCTGCAGATCTTCGAACTGGTTGCTGAGATAGGACTGAAGAGTAATGGAGCAGGTCATCAGGTATTTCAGTTGTCCTTCTGATGCGAGCAATAAGTCCTTCAATGACTTCTTCTACTTCAGCCCGATAGTTCTTGTTGGCTTTGGGAAGTAGGGATCTGATTTCGTTCCACTCTGACAAGTTGTAGCGATCTAACTTGTCCAGAGTGTGCTCTGCGTCCTTTACTCCAGAGCGTTTGACTGTGATCCAGATTTTGCTAGGATTACCTTTCTTGCCTCTAGATCGGGGAAGATGGATTCCTGAGATGGCAGCACCATGCTTTCGGAGGTGTAACCGATCTCTGCACCAGTCAAGCTCAGCGTTTACTTCTCCAGTCTGTACCTCTGCATTTTTGTTGAAGACCTTCAGAACAGCCTTCTGTGCAAGGATAGGATCTGCACTTATTTCTGCATCTTCATCTACAAAATCCGATGCAAGCCTTCGAGCGGCTTGGGCAGAGAGGAAAGCTTCCTTCTGCTTTTTATTGTGCTCTAGTTGAGCCTGTACAGCTTCGTTGTACTCCTCCTGCGAGAGATAGGCGAACTCGGAGTCACAAAAGGTACGAAGAGGGATTTTTACTCTTGTACTCTCGAGTCGCTCTATCACGGCGTCTAAGCGCCCATCCCTGTCAATGGAAAAGGAATTGTCAGGGTAATTTTCACCTTCAGATCTAGGAGAGTTTGAGGGAGGAGATCTGGGTGAAGAAGCAGGGGTAGAGAAGTCATCAGAGATGAATTCATCATCTGATGAAAGGCATATTGTATCAGGGGTGGCTCGGATTTCAGGGGTTCTGGATGAAGAGGCTTCTTGGTTGAAACGGGTTGTAGGACGGGTAGTAATGGTTTCTTGGTTGAGGGGTGTGATCCTGAAGGTCATAGTAGCTAATTCAGCTCTGGTCTGTTCATTGGGACTATTCTCCATTAGGCGAATAATGTCACCAGTGACAGAACCATAGTTGACATCTTCAGGATAGGCTTGGGTATTAGGTTCAGGTTCAGTGTGAGAGGTGATTTCAGGAGATGGTTCAGGAGAAGGTAGTTTAGGAGGTTGGTAGATAACCATTTGAAGGTTATTAGGAGGGGAGTCTTCAGGTGAGGTGTCTAAGGTGATGGTTTCAGGGGTAGGTTTGGTTTTAAGAAGAATAGATATAGGTTGGTTATCAGAGGAAGAGGGAGAGGATGGTAGTAGAGACATACCAGAGGCATCAGGGTTCTCCCCCTGAGGTTGTGCGAGCCCTGGAATGGGCGCAGAGGTAGGAACCTTCTCGACGAAGATGTCGTCGTCTATATCATCATCATCATCTTCATCATCATCATCCTCGTCTTCATTATTCCCCCCGGCTTCAGTGGTTCTCCAGTTTGTGGAGGGGGAATAGGCGGAATGGTCTCGGGGCTGTCTCTCCCCCTCAACAGGTGCCTGCACTAAGGCAGTTTTTGAAACACTTCTTTGGAGGAGAGAGGCCATGTCACTGAGGACTTTGCGTGTAATGAAGGATGATGAGAGCAGGGACTGCAAAACATTCCTGTCCGCCGTGGTGAAAGATGGAGGCGGCGCAGGAGCAGAGGTGAGGGCGTTGACAGCAGAGGAGAGCCCTGTCACCTGCTCCTGGATGGTGCGGAGAGCGGCTTCCTGAGCATCCAACCTCTGAACCACCGTTGATTGGAAGGTGGTGAGAGAGTTGGTGCTGTTGTTGATTGTTGTGGAGAGCGCAGGGAGAGCCGTTGCCTTCAGGTCATCAATAGATGCCTGAAGGTTGGTGGAAGAGGAGGCAACTTGTGAAACCTTGTCGTGGATATTATCCAGACAAGGAATGGAGAGGGTGACGGCCGTGGGCGGCGGAGTTGCGGCGACGGCGGCGGCAGTGGCACTGGCGGCGGCGGCTTCAGCAGCGGCTGTAGCAGCTTTGGCAGCAGCAAGCTCCTGTTGTAAGGTCTGGAGACGTGCTGAGTGCTCTGCCTCCTTCTGCTGGAGGGCTGTGCGGGCCTCCTGCAGGTTCCGTTCAGCGGACTGCCTGCAAAGCTCAGCTGTGTTCAGCTGATGCTCGGCATCCGTGAGAATGAAATCATTGAAGGGGTCATCCTGATGAAGATGGGGATGCCCTTCAGAACCTGCTCCTAAAGAACCTGTAAAAAGAGGAGCTAAATGAGTACTAGAAGACTCAGTAGCTTTCATAGAAGAAGAAAAGGTAACAGTTTGCTTAGAAGTATTACCTGAGGCTAGGAGGGTATCAGAACGATTACCCCCCTCATTCTCTGAGTGTTCGAGTTGAACAACCTCAGGTTCTTGTGTAGCAGGAGCAGAGATAGGAGTATCTGCAGTGGAAGAATTTTTAGATAAAGGAGATGGTTTATTAAAGTACTGGGGCAGGGTAATGTAATATTTCTTACCAGCCGCCTGTTTCTTTTTCTTTTGCGCCTTAGACTTGGCGCGTTTTGGAGGAGGTGGAAGAGTGGCAGAAGATGGTTGGGGGCGCTTCTGGAGCGCAGAAGTTGTGGTTGCAGCTGGGGAAGTCAGTATGGGGTTAGCTACTGACATAGCATGCATAGAAGTAGAAGAATGTGGTTTGGAAGAGACGAGAGAAAACGTACCTGCGGTTGGAGAGGTGGATTGTTCAGCATCCTGATCCTGAAGTGGTTCAGGAACGACCAGGACGTCGGAGAGAGGGACGTCGTCAGGATGATGAGCAACCTGGTCCAGGAACCTGGGTCCAAGAGAGTAGTTGTTGGAGTTCCCGATCTTGGGGTAGTTGTCCCCCAAATGTAGCTCCAGGATGGCCGAGAAAAATCTGGGAAAGGCAATGTTGACGACCCGGGTCTTGCTTCGGACCTTCTTCACCATGTCGTCCCAGATGGAGCGAGCATAGTCAAACTCGCGATTTTTGATCGCAGAGAAGACCATGTGCTGGATGACCGTAGGGAACTGCTCCGTGCTCCCCGTCTTGCCCGATAAGCACAGGCCAAACGTGTTCCATATGTAGTAGAACGTAGCGTTTAGTCCTGACTTATGGACAGTGGCACCCGTCTTTGGTAGCAGGACGCCTTCCTTATTCACAGGCCATCGGTAGCCTATGGCGTCCAGGAATTCCACGATTTCGTCAGCGGTGGGGACAGGAGGGAAGCGCTTCTTCTTTGGGAAGTTGAGCACGTTCCTTAGGGTTCCGAAACCAAAGGAAATGATGTTTTCCTTGATTTGGAATTTGATGACCTCTCGCAGGACACCTTTGGTATTCTTTTCTTTGGCAACAGTGGCTGTAGACCATAGTTGTTGCAGCATTGGCTTGTTCGGCTTAGGGTCAAGGGTGAAAGCCGTCTTTAGAGGGTTGTTCACAAGAATTCCTTGGCAGGCAGCAGGTATTCTTTGTCTGCTGGGATGTCAAACAGTCCTACGACGTTGTTCTGCTTGAACTGGACGTCATGTTGTGGGATGATAATTGGCAAACTCTCAGTAGCCTGCAGAGGTGTGGCCTCAGATGAGAGCTGGGCGTCCAAGGATGTAGATGTAGTAGCAGCCATCCTGTTAAAAACATAAAAATAACATATATGGATGATTAAGAGTCCAAAATATGCATTTTTCTTCATTTTTTAATGAACACAAAATATGTTCATAAAAATGGTGAAATCCTTTATACTTAGAATAGATTAGATACCAAAATTCACAAAAGGAATGTGTTTTGGTATTGAAAAGAAACTTTTATTTTGACGAAAAGATATCAAAAATAAGAGTTTATGATTGTTCTTAAAAGAAATAAGAAAATCATGTAAACTGTTTAACAAAAACCTTAGAAGATTTTGGAGAAACTAAGATCAAACGAAGTGATCTTAGTGTTTTTGAAAAACGATTTATCACACTAAGTTGTTTAAGTGAAGAAAGCCAACTTACTATGTAGAAGGAACAAAGTTTAAGAAGCACTTACGATGAATTTGTTGAAAGAAAGAGATGAGTGTTCTTGATGTTCTTGAGAAATTTAAAACTTGTTCTTGCTTTTCTTGCTTGATTGCCTAGAGGATTATGTGAGCGTAAAGAGTGAAAAGGAATACAAGTGAGGTTTTTATACCTCGTGGTAGGAGAGAGAGAAAAGGAAGAGAGAGAAAAGAGCGGCTAAATTCAAACGTAATGATGAAAAAGGGAGTTCTACGCGCGTTCACGCGCCTGACACACGTAGTGGGGAACAGGAAACGTCCCATTACGTGTCAGTGCAGATGAAAAGTTTGTTTTATTTGAAAAGATAAAAACCGCCTTTTCAGGGGATGATTCCATTTTGGTGAAAGATATGTTTTATTGGAATCAGAGTACTTATCAGATAAGTACTGTTTTGGGAAAATCCTCTTATCACATTTAATGCGATAAGGTTTCAGTAGCAGAGGGAAGAAATACTTACCTGAGAATCATCAGTATTCGGATTTTGAACCAAGATTTTGTAAGTACTGAATAGAGTTATCCCCTGAAGAAGAGTTATTCAGGAGTTGTTAAGAAAAGAGGTCCTGAGAGAATATTTTTATAAGGACTTTAACAACTGTTTGTCCTGAGAACTTCTATTCTTCAGGATTTAACATCCCAAGTTCACTGAGGAGCATATTAAAACGCGTCACATCCAGTGGTTTGGTAAAGAGGTCAGCAAGCTGATATTCAGTAGGGACAAAATGGAGTTCAATATCACCATTCATCACATGATCCCTGATGAAGTGATATCTCACTTCAATGTGCTTTGTCTTAGAGTGTAAGACAGGATTGTTAGCGATGGCTATTGCTGAAGTGTTGTCACAGTAGATAGGAATTTTGGAGAGTTGTATGTCATAGTCCTGAAGTTGATTTCTCAGCCACAGGACCTGAGCACAACATATTCCTGCTGCAACATATTCAGCTTCAGCAGTTGATGTGGACACAGAGTTCTGCTTCTTGCTAGTCCAACTCACCAACTTGCCACCAAGAAGGTGACAACCACCAGTGGTGCTTTTCCTGTCGATCTTACATCCTGCAAAGTCACTATCAGAATAAGCTGTTAGATCGAACCCTGAGTCCTTGGAGTACCAAAGACCCATGTTTGGAGTTCCCTTCAGGTATCTGAAGATCCGCTTTACAGCGGTCAGATGGGATTCTTTGGGTTCAGCCTGATAACGAGCACAGAGACATGTAGAATACATGATATCAGGACGACTCGCTGTAAGATACAGCAGTGAGCCAATCATTCCTCTATAGAGAGTCACATCAACAGGTTTCCCTTTGGAATCCTTGTCAAGAGACAGAGGAGGAGCCATTGGAGTCTTCATCGGTGTACAGGATGTGAGATCAAATTTCTTCAGCATCTCATGTACATATTTACCTTGGTTGATAAAGATTCCCTTTTCAGATTGCTTGATCTGAAGTCCTAAAAAGAATGTTAGTTCGCCCATCATAGACATTTTATATTCAGATTTCATGAGCAACTCAAACTTTTCGCAGAGTTTGGGATTGGTGGATCCAAAGATAATGTCATCGACATATATCTGGACAAGAAGGATATGCTTAGGATATTTCTTTAGAAATAAAGTGCTATCAATCTTTCCACGAACAAAACCTTTAGAGAGAAGAAAGGTTGAGAGGGTGTCATACCAGGCACGAGGAGCCTGTTTTAACCCATAGAGAGCCTTGTTTAACTTGTAGACGTGATCAGGGAACTTAGGATCTACAAAGCCAGGAGGCTGAGCCACATAGACTTCTTCATTAAGTTTTCCATTCAGAAAGGCATTTTTAATGTCCATCTGATAAACCTTGAAGTTCATATGTGCTGCAAAAGCTAGGAAGAGTCGAATTGCTTCGAGCCTAGCAACAGGAGCAAAAGTTTCATCGTAATCAATGCCCTCTTCCTGCCTGTATCCCTGAGCCACAAGGCGAGCCTTGTTTCGAATGATTGTACCAATCTCATCAAGTTTATTTCGAAAAATCCACTTGGAACCAATGATTGTACGTTTTCGAGGCCTAGGGACGAGAAGCCAGACATTGTTTCTGATGAATTCTGCTAGCTCTTCCTGCATGGCTGAGACCCAGGCAGGATCACGCAAGGCATCATCTATTTCTTTAGGTTCATTTTCAGAGATAAAATTTACATAAAGACAGACGTTACCAGCCTGACGTCTGGTTTTCACACCAGAAGAAGGGTTTCCAAGAACTTGATCAATGGGATGATCTTTGGTCCATCGGAGAGCAGGTGGTTGATACACCTGTCCTGAAGTAGATGCTTCATTGGATGATGGATCAGGAAGAAGATTGGTAGGAGAGGGTTCACTAACAGTGGTTTGAGAGAAGTCTTCACTGTTAGTGGGTTGATCAGGTTCAGGTGGTGTGATTTGAGAGATAGGGGGGCATTTATGAGAGGTGGAGTGGTTATATCAGTGGGTGGTATAGGATTTTCTTCAAAACCATCAGGAAGGTCTTGAGGAGATGGATCAGCAATAGGAGGTTCAGGGACTTAAAAGAAAGAGTCAGCCCACTGATTGATTTCAGTATTATCATTTGGGTGAGGAAAGGTAGGACCGATTCATCAAACTTGACATGAATCGTTTCCTCAATGGTTTGTCTTCGTTTGTTGAACACACGGTAAGTTTTAGAAATGGATGAGTATCCGAGGAAAATTCCATCATCAGATTTGGAATCAAACTTTCCAAGATTATTTTGTTGTTCAGGATGTAGCAGACACAACCAAAGATATGGAGATGTTCGATTGATGGTTTCCTGTTACGAAAGAGTTCGTAAGCGGTTCTTCTGAAACGCTTGACAATCAGAGATCTGTTCTGAGTATAGCAAGCAGTATTTACGGCTTCAGCCCAGAACTGAGTGGCAAGGTTGGCTTCACTCAGCATAGATCTCGCAACTTCAATCAACGTCCTGTTCCGTCTTTCAGCAACACCATTTTGCTGAGGAGTTCTCACAGAGGAGAAGTTTTGAGAGATACCTTTCTGTTCAAAGAAAGATTCCAGGGTACTGTTTTTGAACTCAGTCCCATGGTCACTTCTTATTGATCGAACAGTAAGGTTGTTGAGTCTTTCCATCTTCCTGACGAACAGGATGATTTCTTCAGGAGCATCACTCTTGGCACGTAAGAAGAAAACCCAAGTATATCTGGAATATTCATCTACGATTACCAGAGTATATTTCTTTCCACCAATGGATTGGACATTAACGGGTCCAAAGAGATCCATGTGGAGAAGTTGTAGAGGAGAGCTGATGGAGGAAATCTGCTTGGACTTGAAGCTAGCCCTGGTCTGTTTTCCTTTCTCACAAGCTGAACAAAGAGATTCCTTTGTGTAGCGAAAGTCAGGAAGACCAATAACCAGGTTGTTGATGCAGAGTTGATTCAGCGTCTTGAAGTTGAGATGAGAGAGACGCTTGTGCCAGAGCCAATTCATATCAGTGGAAGCACGTGATACGAAACAGAAGTTATCAGTGGAAGTATTCATGTTGATGATGTAGATATCTGCATGTCTAACACCAGTGAGAATAACTTCCTTTCTCCTGTTCTTGACTTTGCACTTTTTCTTTGAGAAAGAAACTTTGTGATTCTTATCACATAGTTGACTGATGCTCAGAAGATTATGCATCAGGCCTTCAACATAAGCAACTCTTTTGAAAGTAGTTACTCCGTTGGTCAGTGTGCCATACCCTCGGGTTTGGCCTTTACCGTTTCCGCCAAAGGTCACAGCAGGACCTCTTTCTTCACGGTAGTTAGTGAGGACAGATTTAGAACCGGTCATATGTCGAGAGCATCCACTGTCCAAGTACCAGATGCCCTTATCCTGTAAAATATAGAGTTTAAGTTTTCTTTGGTACCCATAGAACTATGGATCCAGAAGTATCAGTAGGACTGGTTGAGTCAGTGTCAGCCTTTACTGATTTCTCAGTACAGGAGGCTGGAGTCTTGACTGAAGGAACAGTCTTGACAACCTTCTTTCCTTTGACTGATTTCTCAGTCTTGGGAATCTTCTTTACCGTAGCTGATTTTTCAGCTTTGGTAGCATCAGGACACTTACTCGCAATATGGTCATTTAATCCACAGTGATAACATTTGCGATATTGAAAGCGTTTAGTGTGGTCCAGAAAGTTTTTGAACTTTAGGTGAGCAGGACCAGTACCAAGTATGCCTTTAGCATTGGACATTGGAGGAATTGGTTTCTTCTCCTGAGTCTTTTGCTTCAGGTCAATCTTCAGTCTGGGAGCAGGACTCTGAGAAAGAGACTTAGTTCCAGAGACTGAAGGACCACCACCCAGAACTTTGTTCTTGGGTTTAGGACCCTTGGTCTTTGAAGGTGTTTCAGTTTTGGATTTATCCTTAACTGTATTCTTTTTGCTCTTAGGAGCACCTTCAGGGTGAGTGTTAGAAGAAGAAGCAGGAGTGTTTTCAGAAGTATTAGGAATGGGAATGGAAGAAACAAATTTTCCAAATTTTAGCATGGAACTTTCATACTTAGTTTCTTCATGCTTGTATCTATGAGTGAATCCAAGACCTCTTTTGCTTTTGTCAGACCTCCCTGAAGCTAATATTTCATCAACTTTTTCAGAGGCGTCACTCCATCCTTTGATGGTGACTTTTTCAGCATTTAATTGAGCAAGGGCCTTTTCTTTGGCAGCAAGAGCCAATTCTCTTTCAATACAAAGAGTTTTGTTTACAGTGACCTGGTCCTTATAATTTTCTTCCAAAATGGTAAGCTGTTTTATTTTTTCTTGACATTCTTTGAGTTGTCCTCTAAGATCAATATTCATTTTTTCAGCTGAGGTTTTACCATTAAGGGCTTTGTAAAGATCGAGAGTGACCAGGTCCAACTGAGTTAAGCTTTCAAGAGGGATGAGAGGAATAGGTACCTGACTGGAAGAATCAGTCGCAGAGGTGGAAGCTTCAGGAGTTGTGGAAGAGGAAGCTTCAGGATCCTGAGGAGGAATCTCTTCAGGAACCTCTTCTATCTTAGCCATGAGAGCTAAGGTAGGTTCCTCAATAATGGCCATCAGTGCCACTTGAGTATCTTCCTTATCAGATGAGTCATCAGAGGAGACATCATCCCAGTCGCAGTCTTCTGCGATTAAACCTTTGCCTTTACGCTGAGTTTTCATCTTCTTGTACTTTTCCTTCAGGCGCTGGTATTTGGGGTTCTTAGAAGAAGATTTAGCAGAGGAGGGAGCAAACTGACTTTTTCTGTACCTGCAATCATTAGCAAAGTGTCCTTTGCCCTGACAGTTGTAGCAGATAGCAATGGCCTTGTCAACAGGATCTGACTTAGGCTTGTCAGTAATAGTAAGATGTTTCTTTTTGTGGAAGTTTCCCTTTTTGGCAAACTTCTTGAAAGATCTGGTTAAAAGAGCAAGAGATTCATTGAATTCAGGATCTTCTGACATGTCAGAGTCAGAAGATTCTAATTCAGTAATAGTTACTGAAGAAGAAGCAGTAGCAACAGGAGGAACTGAATCAGAAACCAATGCAACAGATGTGCTTTTGGATTCTTTAGAATCTCTTATGAGATTCTTTTTCAGTTTCTTCTGTTGTTCACGGTTCAGAAGAATACCGTACAACTCACTTAGGGTGAGTGTCTTTATGTCCTTTGACATAGTTAAGCAGGAGGTGTAAATTTCCCAATGTTCAGGAAGAGCTTCCATGAACTTGGTAACCACCTCAGAGTTAGAGTAGGTAGTACCGATGGTCTTCAGATCAATCAGAAGACAGTTGAATCTCTGATGTAGCTGGGAGAGAGTTTCATCCTTCTGATGAATAAAGCTTTCGTACTGACGAACCAAGAAAATCTTTCTTGATTCCATGAGAACAGCAGTACCTTCATATTGAACACAGAGAGTGTCCCATATCTCCTTAGCAGAGCGAAGGTGACAGACAGAGTGGAATACATCGTCAGGGAGTGACATGGCGATGAGAGACCTAGCCTTGGTGTCAATGTTGACCAGGCGTCTGTCTTCATCATTCCAGTCAGTTACGGGCTTCACCAGCTGCCTTTCAGGAACAGCTGGTTGGCCACCAGCAGCAGGAATAGGGTGGACGGTTTGTGTAGGCACATGTGGTCCGTTTTCCAGAAAGTAAGGAATCTGGGGATCAGAACCAGAGAGGAAAAGTTCCATCCTGGTTTTCCAAAGAGAGAAGTTGTCTTTGTTAAACCGAGGAGGCTTTCCAGCAGAGCCGGTATCAAAGTAGTTATCCTTAGCTTGAAGAGCCATAGAATAAGAAGAGAGAGGATCACAAGATTTTTCTTAAGAAGAAAATGAGAGCTTGTATATGCTCTGATACCACTTGTTGGTCCCAAGTAGGTGACCTTCAAGTAAGGATAGTGTTTGGGATTATAGAAGGGGGGGGTTGAATATAATCACACAATTTTTCACTTTTAAATTCTTGTTGTATTAACAAAATGAATTTACAGATTGTTGCGGAAATAGAAAAGACTAATAGTCTAAACTAAACAATCTAAGTTCTTTCACTATGCACTAAGTGAGAAGAGAATAAAGAAAGAAGATAGAGGGAATAAGAGAGAAAGGACTTGAGTATTTTTGGATGAAGAAGAAGTATGGAGAACATCTCTTCACATCCTATTTATACTCCATGCATTAAATGCATGCAGACCTACTATTGTGACGTGTCACAATGTGAGTGGTCTGTTGTACTATT
This sequence comes from Centaurea solstitialis, assembly GCA_030169165.1. Taxonomy (NCBI): domain Eukaryota; kingdom Viridiplantae; phylum Streptophyta; class Magnoliopsida; order Asterales; family Asteraceae; genus Centaurea; species Centaurea solstitialis. The sequence continues at coordinate 34,651,526 of CM058047.1, forward strand.
TACTATAAACAAATACTCTTTGCATTGTGTGCAAAAGAGGATGTTTGTAAACAGTTGCCTTGAGGTCTGATAAGTACGGAGGGAACAGTAAAGTAACTGCCCTTATGTACTATTGTGTCAGTAAAGGCGGATAATCCTTTTGTGCATTAGACTAAGACATTGTTCTAATCCTTCAGGATCAGGATACTGATCAGTGACTAGAGTCCTGAAACTGAGGAAGTTCAGGGTCACGTGTATCCTGATGAATCTTCAGGATGTCATACGATAGTGAACAGACTGCTATCACTGAGTTCCGTCTTCAGATCACGAGCATGCTGTTCCTGTCATCAGCTATTTCTTCGACGTCGCTGATGGTTCTTTGAGTATGATCTTAATGTCTTCAGGAGGAGGTCTTCACTTCAGTGGACAGGATCAGTAGACTGCAGAACAGGCTCGTTAGTCTCCTGATCCTGATCCTGAAATCTATAAAGTTAAGTTACAGCACAAGTAACATGGAATAACACTGAACAGACTCAGTGATAATTCCTCAAGCTATAACAGAAGTAAAAACCTATTCACTAAGTAAAGATTCAGGATCATTATCATTTCATCAGGTCTTAGGAGAGCTGGATCAACAAAATTACTAAATCACTTTTTAAATTTACATAGAAGTTAGAAAACAGAAAAATTTTGATTTTCTTAAAAACCTTTTTTAAAACTGAATAAACCAAACACGTTATCTAAATTTTCATTTTTCTTTAAAAATTATCTTAAAGACTGGATTTTTTTCCATAACCAAACACACTTAGGCTGTGTTTGGCAAAATAAGCTATCTGATAAGCTATTATATGTTTAAATGAACCATAAGCTAACTTATTCAAACACTACTTGTAGTAGCGTTTTAGAAGATTTTTTATAGTTTTTTTTTTCCAATTATACTCTTATTAAATTAATTATTATATAACTCCAATATACTTTTTTAATCATTTTACATAGGGGTGAGCATCGGAACCGGAACCGCATTTGAACCGCCGGTTCCGAAACCGAAACCGATGTAATTGGTTCCGATTCCGGTTCCTAAAATACGAAACCGATCGGGACCGATTCCGGTTCTCGCTTTTTTGGAACCGCTAACGGCCGAGTACCCGCCGGGACCGGTTCCCAAAATACGAAACCGATCGGGACCGGTTTCCGGTTCCGGTTCTGACTTTTTTGGAACCGCTAACCGCCGGGTACCTGCTGGAACCGGTTCCCTTATGTTTTAATAAAAATAATTTTATATGTTCCTTATATTTAATTAAATAAAAATTGAAATTATTATTTTATTTTTTACAATTACATACTTACACATGTAAACTTATAACTACGTTTCTTCACTTAACTTATTTATCCTCTTTTTTCAATATTTTTTATATCATATTTATCATTTCAAGTTGTGTTTTTTCTTTTCTTTTTATTTCAAAAAGTGTTCATAATTCTTTATATAAATATTAGTTTTTAGTTTATCGGATAAATTTTCATCATTTGAGTATTTGTTTCGTTACGTTAGGACTATATTATAACTTATACTTACATTTTATAACATAAAACGATAAAAAATATATATAAAAAGATATTAGAAACCGGGTACCCGGTTTCGAAACCGGAACCAGCAGTTCCGAGATCGGTTCCCAAATATAAAGAACGGTGCAACCGGTTCCGGTTCCTTCATCCTAGGAACTGCCGGTTCCGGTTCCATGAATTTTAGGCATATACCCGCCTTTGCTCACCCCTAATTTTACATACTCATAAATTAATTTTTACTAAACGTAATTTATTTATAAATTAACTTATCAACTACTAGGGCATTGTTTGGTAAAAATAAGCTAGCTTATAGCTAGCTTATTTTCGGTGTACATGTTTGGTAAGATTTAAAGTAGCTTATAAGCTAGCTTTTTGATAAGCTACTTTGAGTAGCTTATAAGAAGCTTTTTGTGATTTTTTCCAATTATACCCCTTATTAATATTAACTATAATTATATATTAGTTATTAATAAATTATAATTATTTATTATTAATAAATAATTATGATTAATCAATATTTATTATTAATCAATATTAATAACTAATAGTTAATAATTTTTAGTAATTAAAATTAATTATTAATTAAATTAAATTATATATTATTTATTTTTAAATGTTATTAATTATATTAATTATTATTTAATATATTTAATTATCGAAAAATAAATATAATAGATTTTAAAGTGTTATATAGTTAAAATATGTTAAATATTTTAATAAATTAAATCTTTGTAGAAAGTTACTACCTAATAAGATATCTGAACCTGTATCATAGAAGTAAAAAGGTGGACATTTAATCATAAATGATCCTATTAATATTATAGGTTCTGGGATTCCTTTATCTAAAGTAATTATATCTTTGGATATTCCTCTTCCTTATGAAGTCTTAAATCTTGATGGTATTCTTTAGGATAACAATCTGGTTTACATATACATATCCCTCCACCACAGTCTATATAAGCAGCAAAATATTCTGCTTTATAATCTTTATAAGTAATTCCTACAGGAATATATATACTATAAGGACTCGTCATTTTGGTATATATATCATTTTTATATAATACTTATAATTGATTTCATGAAAGATGTCATTTTTTGTCATTTTACATATTCAGAGCATCTTCAACAACTTTTATTAAAAAAATTTAGAATAGAAAAACAAAGGTATAAATCTCTAAAAACATTTTCTTTCATTTCCAACAGCTTTTCTATTTTTAAAGAATTCATCATTACTTATGATATTAAAATATTCAATAAATTTAGTATTTTAATAAAAGTTTTAACCAATTTTTAAGCAATGAATTATACTATTGGTGAAGATATTAAAAAATTATTTCTCTCTCCTAATTTAGAGATTTTAGAGAATTATCTATATTTAGGAAAAACTTTAAAATTTTCTATTTTAGCAAACGGTTTAGCAAAGCTGTTGGAGCACTCAGCTAGCTTATAAACTAGTTTGCCAAACATATCGTAGATAACTTATTAATCAATAGATAGTTTTAGATACTAAACACAGTCCTAGACGCTGATTTGAAAATAATTTGTTAGCAAATAAAGACAAAAGAAATAATTAATTTGATAATTTAGGCCTGGGTGCGTGTGCCAAAGTGATACGCAATCATGATGTGAATGGCAACAAACAAACATGGTCAAATTCACACTTGACCTATACATACATTTATCATATATCTATATCTATATATATCATCATCATCATCTTCTTCTTTCCTTAATATTATTGTTGACTTCCAATAGACTCTTTTCTTTTTGATTTTGCTTTGCTAAACAACAACAATGGCAGAAGTGATCGTAACCATGGAGGTTGGTTCCGATGGTGTTGCTCTCATCACCATCTCTAATCCTCCTGTTAACGCCTTAGCTGTCCCAAGTAAGCTATTTCAATTCCATTTTTAACTTTTTATTTATGAAATTAGGGTTTTGTATATGAAATTGTTTAATTCAATTGAGTTTCGCTACCGATTAGATTAGATAGATCTCACGAAAAAGGATTAGTTATTACTTATTTGATTGTTTATTTTAACAGTTTAATTGCATGTTGATGGTTGATCGATTGTTTTTTTTTTTTTTTTGAATTTCTTAAGTTCTTGCTGGATTGAGGGACAAATTCGCAGAGGCTATGAGGAGAGATGATGTCAAAGCTATCGTTTTGACCGGTAATTTCTTTGATTTTTAAATTTCATTTTTGTGGAATTTGACTTCTTTTTTTTCTGATTTATTGTCTGTTTGGTGAATTGTAAACACACAAGTGATTGGTTATCTCCATTGAATTTACTGAATTTTTATTTATTCAGGGTCACTTGGATCCAACTTAATTGGACTGTTTTTTGATTTAGGGCCTGTCTAGTGGCTAAGAAGTAGCCAATGATTTGGGTTTCATTTCAATATGTGACAAAACTTGCTAGTTTAAACCAATTTTAACAACAAGGCTGGTTGATAGACCACAATAGACTTATGAATTATGACAACTTGAAAATAATGCACACACCTATACACCTTTGGAGGCATAAAGCTATACAATAACAAAAGTTTGTGCCAACTATCGATGTATAAAGGTACTTAACATACCATGAAGTTATGAGATATGGTGCTTGAGATAAGGGAAGGTCGGATGGTGATGTAGAATAAATTTGGCTTCATGCCGGGAAGGTTGACTATTGAGGGATCCACCTCCTCAGACCCTCATAGAGAAGTCTCAAGGATTTAACGAAAAAGCAATGACTACATTAGAGTTTAGAGAAACCATACAAGAAAAATCTGTAATTTACTCAAAAAAATAGCAAATCGAAAGAAATCCCTACTTACAAGGGTCATCTGCTAAACCCAACCTGCCTTAAGTTACTTAATGGACTTCAGCTCCAACTTCATCTTGTGGTAGACGGTAGATTGGCCTCCTAGGGAGCACTTGGCAAATCACTCATGAACACATTTGTGATTTGACCAATCAATTGACCAAAAATCAGAGATATCCGAAGAGAAGGATAAGAGAGAGATGTACTTAGTACTTACCTATGCAGATAGTAATGCAATCGAAGGAGAAGATGAACAAAGATAAAAAGGCCTATCTTCAGGGAATGACTATTTTGTCAATATGAAACAACAGTGTACTTGAGCAACTTTCTGAATAATAAAGTTGGGTTTTTGCCTCATAAATGTTCAATCATTTACTCAGAATCTCTTTTTAGCAAACGCACTTTGGCTCTGACCTATTCATAGGTTCAATCCATTCAGCCTATTAGATGTAAATAAGCAATTAAGCACCACCTTAACTTGATATGACTTGGATGATTGAAACTGTTTGACATTAATCAATGGGTTTCTTCGAAGTTGATGGAAAGTTGTTTTATTTTTTTGGCATGTTTGCTTGTTAATTAAGATATTCATCCCGCTTGCCAATTCCTGAAAAGATACGTATGAACCCTTTGATGTCAAACCTAGTGGGCTTTGCCTTTTAGAAACAAATTTGATTTATATCTTGATACTAATTCATCACTAACAGTTTTGAATATATTCTATATGAAGGCAAGAACGGGAGATTTTCAGGTGGATTTGACATCAATGTTTTCCAGAAAGTTCATCAGAATGGTACGAATTCGTTAGATACCGTCTTCGCTACAAATTAATGATCTATTCTGTTCTCGAGAATTAATTATTTTTATGGCAGGAGACATATCTCAACTACCGGATGTATCTGTCGCCCTTGTGACCAACACAATCGAAGGTATTATATAAACTTAATCTTATCTTTTCCCAATTACTAGTGTTCTCTGTGACATTGGCTAACGTCTTCATTTGATTAACACAATTTGTTTCTTTTTGGTAATCTTAGATGCCAAGAAACCCATAGTTGCCGCTGTACAAGGACTTGCACTTGGGGCGGCCTAGAAGTTGCAATGGTTTGTAGTCTTTGAACATCAAAGTTCGTTCACAAATTAAGTTTCACGAATGCATATTAAATTTGTTGTTTTATGTAGGGATGCCATGCCCGTATTGCAGCTCCAAAAGCTCAACTTGGCTTACCTGAACTATCTCTTGGCGTTATGCCTGGCTTTGGAGGTACAACAATTTTTATCTTAAGATTTAATAAAGACTTTGCGAGTCCTGTAACAGATGTCCATAATTCGAAAAGGCGCAAGGTTTTAGAAATGTGTAATTATGACACTTTTTAATAAATTAAATGATAGTTTCATGGCAATCCAACACGGTCAGTCCATTGGCCTGTATGACGCCCCAGACATTACCTTTTAAGTGTAATGAAAGTAGGAACTAACTTTTGAAAGTGGACACTTGTTTTGGGATAAACTACACTTATCTTGATGAATAAACTACAGTTTTGGTCCCTGAGGTTTACAAAAATCAACGAAAATGGTCCCTGAACTTCAAAAACTACACGGATGGTCCCTACTGTTTGCATTTTTGCGTTAAAAATGGTCCCTCCTCCTCTGGCCAAAATGAAAACAGAGTTAACGAGAAGGGACCATTTTTAAAGCAGAATGCAAACAGTACGGACCATCTGTGTAGTTTTTGAAGTACACGGATCATTTTCGTTGATTTTTGTAAACCTCGGGGACCAAAATTGTAGTTTACAGTTTACGCTATCTTGATTTTATTAATGGAGTTGACTGAATAACAAGCTGTTGATATGGTTTTCAAGGTACCCAAAGACTTCCTAGGCTTTTGGGGTTGTCGAAGGCAATCGATATGATGTTGGTAAGCTCCTTTGTTCTTCAATATAGTTAAATCATCATAAAATTTCAAGTGAATCGGTGATACTTATATAAGGATTTTTTTTGTAGACATCTAAACCGATACTTTCCGAGGAAGGGAAAAAGCTAGGTCTCATTGATGCTATTGTACCTCCCCACGATTTGTTGAAAGTGTCTCGCCAATGGGCCTTAGACATCGCAGAGGCTCGTAAACCGTGGGTTCGTGCCCTTCATCGCACTGATAAAATCGGTTCCCTATCTGAAGCACGTGAGATACTTAAGAACGCTAGACAACTAGTCAAACGCACGGCTCCTAATATGCCGCAACATCTGGCCACGCTTGACGTGATCGAGGAAGGCATTATTCACGGAGGATATGCCGGTGTTTTGAAGGTATTTTTTGGTTGTATGTTTTATTTTATTTTTATTAGTAAGCAATATTTGGGCCAAAAGGCTTGTTACGATTGTCCACTAATGATCTATTTACTACCTGCTAAGTGCTAACCGCCAGTGTTTAGTAAACAACCCCTTAATATATGTTGGTAAACGGCCACAAACTTGCCTTTCCAACTTATAACAAAGATTATTTTATTTTTTAGACCTAGGCATTGTTTGGTAAACACAAAGTAGCTTATAAGCTACCTTGTTTTTTGTGTACATGTTTGGATGGACAAAAAGTAGCTTATAAGCTTTTTGATAAGCTACTTGGAGGTAGCTTTTTGTAGCTTTTTCCAATTATACCCATATTAATATTAATTATTATACTCCCATATACCCTTTTTGGTCATTTTGCATACCCATAAGCTAGTTTTTGCCAAACATAATTTGTTCATAAGCTAGCTTATCAGTCAACAGCTAGCTTTTCAGCTAGTTTACCAAACAAAGCCTTATAAAAGAGCAATCCTAGTGCATTTTACAAGCTAAAATTCTCTCAAATTTTGTTCTTCAGGAGGTCAAGGTGTTCAATGAGCTTGTTGTTTCAGACACATCGAAGGGTCTTGTTCATGTATTCTTTGCACAACGTGCGATCTCAAAGGTACAATCATGGGTCTATTCTAAACGTTTGATCTTGCTCTTTCAAATGTTGAAGTTTCTAGAATCTTGATTTGTTTTTCTAAAATAAACAGGTACCTAACGTCACCGATATTGGACTCAAGCCAAGGAGCGTCAAGAAAGTTGCGGTTATCGGTGGAGGTCTAATGGGGTCAGGAATAGCTACGGCCCTTATCCTTGGTAACATACGTGTTGTTCTTAAAGAAATCAACTCCGAGTATCTTTCAAAGGGAATAAAAGCAATAGAAGGTAAATAGACGAATCTAGTAGTTTATCACAAAACTAATTCTCCATTATTGAAGGATTTTTATCGTTCATAAACTTACCACAATGACACTTCGTTCTGTAGCCAATGTTCGAGGTTTGGTGGCAAGGAAGAAGTTAGCACCGGCTCAAGGTGAAAAGGCCTTGTCGTTGGTCAAAGGCGTGTTAGACTATTCGGAATTCAGAGATGTGGATATGGTTATAGAGGTATTTTCTTCTATAAAAAGATCGTTTGATTCTAATTGTTTTACGTCCTAAAAAATTACTCTCTGTGTCCCAAACAAGGGCCCACGTTTCTATTTTAGTTTCTACCAAAAACAATGTCCACTTCCAGAAGTAAATGCCTACTTTCCAATTCTACCCTTTAGTTATGAGATGGAGAAATTTACTACTCTCTCTATTAGTAAGGGTAAAATTGTCATTTAGCTAAATAAAAAGTGTAATAATTACACATTTCTTTTTGCAGGCCGTTATTGAGAATGTTCCATTGAAGCAAAAGATCTTTAGCGAGATCGAGGCGGTCTGCCCTCCTCACTGTATTTTAGCAACAAACACATCTACCATTGACCTCAATTTAGTTGGAGAGAAAATCAAATCTCAAGACCGAGTCGTGGGGGCACATTTCTTCAGGTTACACGACATAATCCATATCTTCGAACTATTTTTCTCTACGTTTTCTTGTTATGCAAATAACCTGAAATCTTTACAAAGTGCACATTTTAAAATCAACAATTCTGAATAAAGCTGACCTTGTGGATTAATCTGTCTGTATGGATTGGAAAGGTTTTTGTTTGGGAGAGTTTTTTCATAGATGAATGAGCGTGTTTTTTAATTGGGAGACATGTTTAAAAAAAACCCGCCTTTCTGCATAAAGCTTCCCTATAAGCTTACTGAGTAAGCAACTTTCTATATCATTAAGCCACTACAAACAGTCATGTATAACTGATTGAATAATCCGTGAGCTGCATTAAGCTCATTAAGATGCCAACAAACATGCCCTTAGTTTTGTTTGGTTTATAATTTATCTATAAACACCCACCGAATTCAGGTGACGGATGCTTCCATCTTATGTAAAGATGGAATGTTATGAACTAATAATTATTTTTGTTTGAAAATGATTACAGCCCGGCTCACGTGATGCCTCTATTGGAGATAGTCCGAACCGAAAAGACTTCCCCACAAGTCATCCTCGACCTTATGACAGTTGGAAAGATTATAAAGAAAGCTCCGGTCGTGGTGGGAAATTGTACGGGTTTCGCTGTTAATCGCACCTTCTTTCCATACACACAGGGTGCACATATTTTGCTTCATTTAGGTGTTGACTTGTTTAGAGTTGACCGATTGATCAGCCGCTTTGGACTCCCCATGGGCCCTTTCCAGTAAGTTTCTTCACTTTGACTTTCGCATAATTCGGACTTTCAAGGTCAACCTGCCTCGTTTTTCAACTTCAAAATTGATATGGGTTATTCCATTTATCGTTTAAAGTTTAAATCTCCCATGCCCAAATCAAGAATTTCAAAAGATGTACAAATATAGAGTATGACTAATTAATGCTTAATTTGGGCATAGCACAGTTGGTCGTGGCCAAGTCGAGTTGCAGGTTGTTCGAGCTCGGTACAAAAGATCGGTCCCGGGCTTGAACTCAAACTCGAGATTGACTACCATGTTTTTTGGATCTATCTCAAATCTATATACTTTTATGAACATGTGAACATGTTAGGCTTGAAAAAGTGTATGCTCGATTGGTGCTGCTCTGCTCGAAAAATTTAATCTAGCTCTCAAACCAGCCGAGCTGAAAATTTTTACAGGCTCGGCCTCGGCTCGTTTGTCAGACGAGCCTAAACAAGCCAAAGCTCAGCTCATTTACTTGTAATATTTTTTATTATTTATTTTTTTATAAGTAGTATTTATTATTTAACGTATATATATACACACATATTTGTATTATATATTAATTGAGGCTTGTTTAGGTTCGTGAGTCTAATCATAAAGGCTCGAGGTTGAGCTCGTTTAAGTCGAGCTTGTTTTACTCGAGCTCGAATTGAGCTTTTAACGAGTCAATCCCAAGCGGCTTGGCTCGCTTAGACCCCTAGTCGTGGCCTCCTAGGAAAATTTAAAAATCAAGAATGTCATTTTCTTCAGATTGAGGTCACATAAATATATATATATAATATGAATTTCTGATTGTAGGCTTCAGGATTTAGCTGGATATGGTGTAGCTCTTGCCGTCGGTAAAGAATTTACTACCGCTTTTCCTGATCGTACGTTCCGCTCTCCGATAATCGACCTCCTAATTAAAAGCGGACGTAACGGTAAATTTCTTTCTACACGAATGTTATGTTTGTTCGTTATAATCTTTCCGGAAAAGCTCTTTTCTTTACGTGAGACTGCTGTTTCAGGTAAAAACAACGGAAAAGGATATTATCTATACGAGAAGGGTAGCAAGCCGAAGCCCGATCCTGAGGTGTTTCCGATCATAGAGGAGGCTAAAAGACAAGTTAATATCATGCCGGGAGGGAAGGTACTTTTTTTTTCGAACGAATCCGACCAACATTGAATTTACAACCAACACTTTTTCGTAAAATGTCAAATTAAAGCGAGTTCACCTATTGGTCTCCTGAATAGATTTTTATTGCTTCTGGATGATACATTGGGGGCATGGGCACCCTTTGGCCCATGACAAAATCCACCCCTGTCTGATCCCTAGGGTGCATTTGGTATACTGGACATGATAGAACAGAACAGAACGGAGATTACTCTTCCATGTTTGGCAGGATATTTGTATGGAACAGAGTTGAACAAGGTGGAACATATATGTTCCATCCCCACATGTTTTACCGATATAATCTCAAAGTAAAACCTGATTCTCTTCTAAACCATCAAATACATCTTCCTCTTTACATTGTTTGAATTTTTGAATTATATTTTATGCTCTTAACCTATTCACTTTACTGTATTATTTATTTGTATATAACTCCTATATTTCGATTAATGTATGTAATTTTATTAAATGTTGATGATAGAAAATTATATAGATTTTTTTATTTTGGTGTCATTTTAATCTTTATGGCAAAAACTTTCTGATGTTATATTTTGCTATAAAAAATATATATTTTATTATATTCAACTAATTACATAATTAATCAAAATATATAAAATATGAAAACAACACATTAGGGGTAAATTGGTCATTTTATATGTCCTGTAATGTCCAATTCTGTCTTACCAAACGCTGAACAACTATCATGTCCTGTTTATCCTGTTCTATCGTGTATGGATACCAAACACACCTTTGTGTGAGATTTACCGGGTCTATTTGGTTTCTGTTGAACAATAATTCCTTATATTTTCATTGAACCTCATGTGGCAGCCGATATCGGTCAGCGACCAAGAAATAGTGGAGATGATATTGTTTCCTGTGGTGAATGAGGCTTGTCGGGTTCTCGAGGAAGGAGTTGTGGTTCGAGCATCTGATCTTGACATTGCATCGGTTCTTGGGATGAGTTTCCCTTCTTATCGGTCAGTTATTTACATTTTTCGTTTTTTCCTCTTTATTTGAAATGCTTTTTTTTTTCCTTTTCTTGATGATAATTATAACAAGCATTGTCCATGCTGATCTATCCCAACAATAGAGGCGTGGGTGTAATCCATATGTGTGAGGTCTTCGGTTCTAGCCTAGGCATCTCTCCTCTGTCAATGGATGCATGCACTGATTTACCTCTCCCATGATGACCATAGGACCAGTGTGGTTAGAGTGAATATTATGCATTATTCTTGGTGAATAATACAACATTAGCATTCAATATTATTCATCTTGAATGATGCATAATATTCGGTCTAAATAATCCTGTATTATTTAGACTGAATATGCCATGTGGCGTGCTCTCGGTTGTCCTCGCGTTCACAATTAGATTTAAGTTTTCATATGAACTTCCGTGTGTGTGTGTGTGTGTATTATTACAGTCATCTTACTTTTTGTTTGTTTGGTGTAGTGGTGGTATTGTGTTTTGGGGAGACTTAGTTGGGGCCAAACACATATATGCAAGTCTCAAGAAATGGTCTGAAAAATACAGTGATTTCTATAAGCCATCAAGATTTCTTGAAGAAAGAGCGAAAGCCGGTATCCCATTGGTGAGACTGCAACTCAGTTTCTTTGCATATTATCGTATGTTATGGAATTACTGGCATTACTTCATTATAATATTTATATACGGCAAATACTGATGTGTTGATGATGGGTTTTGCAGAGTGCTCCATTGTCGTCTACAAGTTCAAGGGCTCGTCTGTAGGCAAATGGCGATTCATCGATCAAGTCGCAAGAAGGATCGTAATAAAACTTGTTAAAGTTATAATGTTTGTTCTTGTATTTTTCTTTAGACACCTTCACCAATGCCAGATGAACTATCCAATGTTGATGAAGTATAAATGTGGTTAGCAGTTGCTTTTTATCTATATCTCTAGTTTCAAAAGTTTTGAATTATATTTTATCAATAAAAGTTGCATATGAGGTTTGAACCTTTGATCTATAAGAAGGTTGAGATCTGCCAGCAATACTGATAATTTGAACCTTGATCTACCGAAAGGCTAGGTTCTACCACCGGTAAGGATATTTAAGACATCTACCAAAAAGTTGGGCTCTACCAATAACCTGGGTATTAACAAGTTGGATTTACTCGAAGAACGGACTCTACCAATTACATGGATACGAATGACCCTTAGGTGCATTTGGTACGCTGGACAGAATGGGACATGACAGAACATGCTTGTCTCATGTTTATAATTGCCTTATACTTAGGGGTGAACATGACTCGACCAAATCCGAAAACCCTAGAACCCGATTCAGAAAATCTCGAATCTACCTGACCCACATAACTCGAACTAACTCGATCTTCGAAATCCAACTTTATGAAGAGTTACTTGGGTCGGGTCGGGTATCCGTATGCTAAACATTTCACCAGGGGTAAAATGGTCATTTAATCAGTCATGTCTGCCCAGTCCAGTCTTGTTATGTCTTACCAAACGCTAACAACTATTCTGTCATGTCATGTCCTGTTTTACCTTGTCTTGTCCTGTCTGCGTACCAAACGCACCCTTAGGCTTCATCTTTTTTCTTTTCCCTAAAAAATATGCACTGGCTTTGCTTAGACTAACATCATTGATAACTTGCAGTCATTTGTCATTAAGTTTGGCTATAGGATGCTAGCATTTCTGAAAGTCATTACATTTTTTGTGATAATAATTAAAGTAAGTTATAATTTAAGTCCCTATGGCTTGTTATAAATTTCAGTTTTCAATCCTTATGGTTTAGAAATTCTCATTTACGTCCCTTGATTAATGTCTATTCAAGTAAAAATACTATAGAATTATAAAACATAAGGACTAAACAACAAATTATAAATCAGAAGAACGCAAATAGCAATTAATTACAAACGATAGAGACGAAATCACAATTTCTAAACTAAATGAATGAAAATCCATAACAAACCACATAGACGAAAACCATAATTTGCACTAATGATGATAATAAACAAACCAAATGCTAACATGCAAGAAAACCTTCCAAAAGGTCAAATGTTCATGGCACCTACAATAAGCCTTTTACTCGAGCACCATTGGGACCTTTTCTGATCACTTAGTTCCGACCCGCACGAAAGGTGTAACGATCTGGTCAGTCTCGGAGCACCGAGTCCTTTTCGACTCGAGCACCGAGTCCTTTTCGATCCCAGCTCGGTTTCAGTCTTGGTCCCAAGCTCGGCTCTAATATCTAGTTTAAATTTCAAAATAAACGGCCGATATCTCACAAGAGCTACACAGCCCTCGGGAAAACATTCACAAAAAAACACGGTTCTCGACCTACAAATGTAATGTTTAAAAGTACCCAAACATACCAATTTACCTAATCACAGTGCACAACATTCCACCACAAAATGGTAACAAGTAGATTAGATAAACCACAATCCCTAAAATACCCATACCCATTTCTAATACGGATCACGACCCATGGCCCTTCGATCATCTCGTCCCCTTTCGATGTACGCATCCCGTCTATAATCCTTCGGAGGCGGTGGTCCGCCCCTAATGGGCGACCTGCTCCGCTCCCTCTCGTCATGGACCCACCGTCCACCGCCACGCCCAACTGGAGGCGGTGGTGGCGGTGGCGGTCCGGGTGGAGATAACGGCGGTCGCCTGTCGTACCCTCCTTTTCTGTCTCGTCCCCAATCGAGCGGCGCCATTGGTCTATCGAACCGGTTTCTGTCTCTCAGCTCGTCTTCGAAGTAATCGGGCCGGTGATGATGGTCCCTCGGAAACCGACCTTCGTGTCTCGGGTGGTGCGGAGGACCCACGATGCCGAAATCTCGAGGACCATCTCGACCGAAGGCTCGTGGAGGGGACCGGTAGCCGTTGAAAGATCTTCCGGGTGACCGGTCGAGTGGCGGTCCGGGGAAACGACGAGCCATCAGAGGTGGGCCGGGTAGCCCCGTCTCGGACTCCCGGGAGGGGCGTAACGGGACCGGTTGCAGTTGTTACAGTACTCGCGCCTTGCGAAGTTCAGATTGTTGCATCTGGCAGAAAATATGAAAATAGAAACATGTAAGAGCATCTCCAACCTACTTGTTCAAAAAAAAAAAACACACACCAAAATGTGGGCCATAAACCTCTAAAAACAACTTATCAAGCATTAGATTTTCAGGTTCACAAATAATTACTGCATACTTACAATCTCTTAAACCTCTTTAATAAATTTCAGATTTCTTTTTCAATGAAAAACTGCATCAGTTTATAGTCGAGTTCTTTTGTTACATACAGCCAGTCATATATCAATATATCATAAATGCAGGTGTCTAGATAACATATATTTTAAACCAATTCATTTAGTTCTTTTGAATAAAATTTTGCATCCCAGTATCCCACTAGCATAGCATGGGTACACAACTAGTAGTTAACAAACAATAAACATTGTTAGAATATACTTCTTTCGTCCCATATAAAACACTTTAGTCGACCAATGAATCACAAGGGTAAAACAGGAAGAACCACTTACTGGAAAATTTGAGCAAAACCCAACATGATACGAACAAAGGATATAAAGAACTTACACGAGAGGGTTGTTTGCCCAGTAATACTCGGGTTATCGACAGAGCCCATCCTCCCAGGAGGTCAAGGGTTCAAATCTCACCAAAGGGGAGAAGCGTGCAGGAGCATTTTTCGTGTGTGTGTGTGTGTGTGTGTGTGTGTGTATATATATATATATATATATAGGATCAAGTTCAAGGCAGAACTTGGAAACACCCTCGTAGTCCTTCACTAGACCACATGCACTTGTGCATTCAAGTAATTTGTAACATGCAAACATGCATAAAAACCAAAAAACAACTTAATTCACTTCTATGCATAAGTGCATACGATCTGATGAAGGGCTACAAGGGTGTTCGGTGTTCCTCAGTTTCCCTTGCATACCTCTCTATATATACCTCTCTCTCTCTCTCTCTTATATATATATATATATATATATAATATACTTCAAAACAAAAGAATATAAAAAAACTTACGTGGGGTCCGTGCACATCCAATCTCCTTCTCTCGGACGAACATTTGGGTTATTCCTAGGTACGACATCACCTCTGAAACCAGGACCCATACCCGGGCCATCAAACCCTCTCCCAGTAAACCTACCACCACCAAACCTCCCACGACCATAAGGAGGTGAATAATCTCGATACCTACCCGAATCTCTTCCTCTGCCAAATCCACGACTGCGAGGAGGCGGGCCATCCGAATGATCATAGTCAGGACTATAGTGGTGCCCTCCATTTCTACGACGAACAGGAGAAGTAGAACCTGCACGCATTCTGTACCCTGAAAAGCCAGTCAAAGTCCAAAGCGTTAAAAGAAAGTAACGCCAAGAGGAAAAAAACCAAGTATCTCGTCCCTAGAGTAGCCAATCAACTTTTAACCAAATCCGTAACAACAGTAATCAACATTTCACACGTCCATTAATTATCAAAGAACGAACATCAAGCCCATCCATTAAAAAAAGTCCCATTGTACCTTTCTATAACCAGCCCGATTCAGCAGTAGATGGGAATTGAACAATTTAGCAAAAGCTAAACCTGACTAATCCACATATGCTCCACGGTTACCGATTGGAGTCTCAAGTATAACAAGATACCATATACAACTAGTCGCCTAGAAGACCCAAATCTAGCTACCTTGTTAAATATATTTGTAGGTTCATATTTACCGTGCAAAGACCTCAAAATAAAAAACCCCAGTTCATTAATCATTAATCTCAAGCACCCTAACCAAATAAAAAAACCCGGATCGTTTATCTCAAGTACCCAACTTGAAGGCAAAGTTCAGGAAAGCCCATGGCAAATAATGACAAAAAATCTGTCCACTTTTGCAAAATCACCTGCGGCAGCAAGAGAAACCATGCAAGAAACAGATACATTGGTATCCCATGGAAGCACTAATTACAATAAAATAATCTTAAAACTAACACAACCCATTTATTCCCTTCCTTCAAAACCCTTCGGCTGATTCATAGATACACTAAAAGAAAAACCCAAAAAGAATGTAATGAAGCAAACCTAAACCAGTCTTTAGCATGAAAGAAGAGATCAGATCACAAAATTTCCACAGGCAACTACAACCAGTATAGCATCTCCATGCAACACAACGTTCCCATTTACCTAAAGAACTAACTATCCAATTAACCACTGCATGCATCCAAATGGTCAAGAAACTGATGTGCCCAACTACACGATAGGATAGTGAAGTGAACGCTTATTCTTCTAGACCAAACTGTTGGCACCATGAAAGCACATACTCCCCTGCAACCAATGATACCAAGGTAGCAGTGCCCAAGTTCCTTTTCCCCAAACACCAACAAACTTTCCATAAGTAACTGGAACAAGTTCTTCAAGGGGTGTAATGCATGTGTGCCTTTTTTTCAAACACTATAGCAGATACCATTTTCGTTACACCCGAAGCATACAAACCCCCAATGACAGCTTGGCCATCCAGTTCCAATCCCACCAGACCACGCATTGGCATCCTCTAATTAAGTTTGTCCCATTCAAAACCCAAAAAACAATTCCCAAACCCAAATTCATATATACCAGGCATTCAAATCAAAATAATCGGCTTCCTCAAGACCTCAAGTTCTTGCACCAGCCGTCTTTTCTCAGCTGTAAAACACAATAGCAAAATCATTGACAAATGTAATACCCCAAATGGATGCTTGTCCACACAACGAAAGGCATAAAAAACAGTTTTGCAAAACTGCCTTGCAACATAGCTAGAACCATGGAAATCTCAAAGCAACAATTTACTGCTTCACACGGCTACAAATTCCTCAAGAATTAAGCCAGTAAGTAAATGAGTTGAGTAACATGAGAGGTCCAATAAGTTATTATAAAGGTATCATGGAATCTTACTAAATCTAAGTTTAATTGAGTAAAGTCATAATTACAATCAGTGGCATTTGTAAGAAGTCAACAACGTGAATCAATCACACTGGTAAAATGAGGACCCATGATGGGCTGTGATACACATGCTGTATATATATCATATATATGTATGTATGCACCATTAAAAATGCTATTCCTCACGGGTCACCATAAATGGATAATGAATTGCGTACCAACAGGAACAAAATCTAAATGAATTGTGTCTTCCTCGCATGCCAAACAAGCCAACAAGGTAATGCACAGCAAAACAAGGAAAGAACAACACGTGTAAATACTTGTTATATAAACGTGTAAATATTGATCCATACATGACATGCTAAACAGCAGAATTTAATGCAGACTTTCCACATGACCAATATACAACAAATTAATCGAAGTCAAAAGAGAATTGAAGTGATGTTCCCTTCACTCTGGCCTCATCCACAACGAGTTATACATAGTGCCTTGTAAGACTTCCATTTTGCCCACCCACTACCTTTGTTTTATCAAAGAGGCACTAAAATGTCATAAAGAACACCAGCTAGCTGTATTTTTTGGCTCTGTGCATGGTTGGATCCACAAAGATAAGTTTGCTATCATACAATAACCGCAAAAAGAAAACATGGCTAGAATCTTTAAACAGTAACCACATCTAAGAAAGAGACAACTATCCCCCCACAGCACTCCATAATACATAAATTAAAGATTAGAACTTCTCTCATCAACAATTACAGATTAGAAGTAATCATGTCCAAGAACAAAAATCAATAATAGCACCAATCACCACAACAGAAAAAAAATTCTAATTTCTCCATCCATTTCACCTCATATGATAGACAATTTCAATAATTTTCTGCCTAGATTTCAGGGGAAAAAGTTTGGGCCTAGTTCATCTGGCAAAGCAATATAAGAAGCTAACAACACAAATATGGAAGCAAATAAATTGATTCCATTTTACCTCTTGCAGAAACCAAAATTAGCAGCTACCTTTTTCACACAATAGATTGACCTAATTCTAAATTAACACAACATAAGAGACGAAACAGCCATCACACAACAAGCCTAATGCTGCTATAAACTATGACTCTATGAACGAATTCGAATAGTTTTCTAAACCTAAAGCAGATCTAGAATCAAAAAGGCATTCATTCAATCAATTAAAACAAACACATGAATTATGAATACGAGTAATTAGAAAAAGTAAAAATGTAAAGCGATAGAACGAACCATGGCTATTATCAGGAAATCGATCAGAGCGAGAATAGGAGGTGGATCACGGCGAACTTCGCCGGGCTCGTAATCGCTACCACCACCGCCACCACCACCACCGCTGTCGGTAGGGCGGACGACGAGGCTGCTTAACAGCGGCTGGTGAGGTGCCGTTGGATCCTTATCTCGAGATCCCATTTTTGCTCTCAATTTCGCCCTTTTTAGGGTCTCTCTCTCTGTAGCAAAGCTTCGTTTCACTCTTTAAACCGTTGTCTGTAAACAAGAAGGTCGATGATGATGATATATAAACCCTAATTTTGAAATTGCATTTCATGCCCGATAGTATCCAAATCAATCTATTCGGGTCGGGTCAACATGAGTGTGTTTCTTTGGTTTTATAGAAGAAAATTTTGAAAAACTATTGTTTATTTGAATATTTATAATTTAATGCATACCTTTATGTCAAAAATTTGTTTTTTTTTTTAATAACCATATTATTAAATAAGGATTGTTTGATGATGTTTCACTCATTTTTTATAAAGTTGTCTCTTATAAATTTTTTAAATAAGTTACTTTATCTATTATTAATATAAACCAATCATATATAATTAATCAAATAAAGTGTAAGTTTTATTATACCCTTAACTTATATCAATTTACAAAGTGAAAATGAATAGTAAAGATGTGAAATAAAATACAATTATAGTCCCTATAGTTTGATAATTTCAAAATGAAATGAATAATAAAGATATGAAATAAAATACAACTTTGATCCCTATAGTTTGATATTTAGAATGTTTTTAGTTTTTTATCTTTAAAAATTGTATTTTTCATCCTTATGAGTTTTTTTTATTCCATTTTCATTCTTTCATCCAACTTTGTTAAATTAAGTTGGAACTCATTCAAAAAAAAAATGTTTGATTGAATTACATATTTGGTTCTTATAGTATACCATCTTTATATTTTTTATTCTCAAATTACATAATTTACATTTTGTTACTTTTACTTTATTTATTTATTTATCAGGACATTTTTTATTGGTTAATTATAAACTATTATAACTTTAATAAAAAAATAATCAAGTAATTTCATTAAACTACTTATGATAAAATCTATCCCAATTTATAACCCGGCGCGAAGCCCGGGCTCTTAATAACTAGTTAAAGTCATTTTATTTGCTAACGTATAGACCATAACTATGTTTTTATGAAGGGACTTTCCAAAATACCTCTTTTAAAGTGAACTCTTTATATAAGTGTATAAGTAAGACCTAGTATAAGGAGATCTACTTTTATGTGAAGGGATAAAAGATCTAAAAGGATCTATATAACAACACCCTTAAAAAAATATGTATTTTATCCATACACTTTCATGAAAGATATATAAAAGTGTAAGATATTCTATAAAATAAAGAAAATATATATTTTAAATAATTCTTTTTCCTAATAATATAAGTAGTGTTGCAATCTTTAATGTTATGTTCTCGTCTTTTTTATCCTCGCCTTTTCTTGCAGTCTCTTTCCTCCCGCATTTATAAGGAAAATCCACCTTATTTTTCTTTTCTTTCTCTCCTTGTAAAAACTCGTGAACATCCACTCCTACTTTCCTTCCCTTTCCCTTTCTTTCCTCCTTATAAGAACTCCAAACATGTAACCAGAAGAACTTGTTGAAGCCAAATCAACTTTTTTTAATGATTTTTGAGTTTTAGTTCTCTATTCTAAAGAATCGGTTGGAGAGGCCCTGACCAAGGAATGCATAAGAAATGAGATGGTATTGAAGTCAACGGGTTAGAATAACAACCGCTTACATAGTAAAAAACTTATCGTCTTTAGAAAAAATACCTCTTAAAATCTTGTAAGTCTGAATTTTAAGAGGTTTGCAAACTTAAGGCCATTTGTCTTATTTTTTAGAAAATGACTGAAAACTTCCTACTATCATCTAAAATTTTAAGAGGTGTGCATCATCCACCTCTTATTTTTTAGATTTGAAATCAAACTTCAAACCCTAAACCTCTTAAAAAAACAAACCAGATTATTATAATTTAATACCCAAATGGATATGAAAACTTATGTGGTGTCTAACCAGATTATTATAATTTAATACAATGGATTTGAACATCAACAAATAAATTAAGGAGCCGTTTACTAAACGTTTATCAGGTCACTTACCTTACCGTTCAAGCATGACTTACACAGGAACCTTGAATCTTACCGAAAAAGAGACATTGGACATCAGCTCTTACCGTAAGTAATTACCCCGTACCCATCAGATCTTAGACCTCTTTTTTGGTTGCGATGAATATCAAAATACCAATAATACCCCCTCTCAAACACTTATGTAAAACACCAACACATTAAACTTCTTGATAGAAAGAACACAATTACACATGAAAATGAAAATAAACATTTGGGAACTAAAGTCAAAATATTGTGACATTGTTTCATCCATAGATGAACCTTTTTCTAAGCAGCACAACCTCCACATAGAATGCCCCTGCCATCACCAAATAAAAATTAAAAAATCATCATAATTCACATCTCATACAAAACCCGCCCGCCCGCCCGAACCCGACCCGTGTAAAGGAAAACAAAATAGGCCGAATGGATGACCTCAAACTTTCAAGAAAAGTACAAAAGATTTAAGTGTTGTTTGTTTTTTAAGAAGTCTGATTTCACATCTAAAAAGTAAGAGGTGCATGGTTCACCTCTTAAAACTTCAGAGAGGATGATAAGAGGTTTTTAGACCTCTTCTTAAAAAATAAAACAAACAGTCTTAAGTCTGCAAACCTCGTAATTTTCAGACTTAATAAGTTTTGAAAGGTATTTTTTAAATAAAAAAAAAAACAAACATCCCCTTAACGTTCATGGTTGAGTACTTACGGGAATGAGCAACCGGAGCTTTTACGCCTACTCTGCCTCGTTGCAATCTCCTTCCTCCTCGGAGGTTGTAGCACGGCCTTGATCGCCGAATCGAAAACCGCTTTGACGTTCTTCATCAATACGGAAAAGGAGAAGAGTTCAGTGCAAGTGTAACACCTCTCAAGTTAATCTAATGAATACATTTTTAAATCTTGGGAGTCAACTCAGCTTAACTGGCAAATAAAGGCTAGAATTTGGGACTTCTCCCATAAGTTGCTGGTCTGAGGATTTTCCTCGGTTGTTATCTTTAGGGTCCCATAAGATTGGTTGAAGTGCAAGCAAGCCAGCTCACGCACCCATGGTTACAAAAATTAAAAAAGTTAAAAAAATCATCCACATCACATTAGACCCCTTAATGACCGTAAAATCGCTCCAAATCTGCGGTCGGATGGGCCACCATTTTCCTTCATCATAGTGTAAATTTGTTGTGGGCCACCCTATATATTTTGAAATTATAATGAGGACACAAGTGTTAGTGTCCCTTGGTAAAATTGGTTTGCAAGGCTTCGAATTCTGTTAGTGTCATTTTCTTAGCTTTTAATTTTCAATTTTTAATTTCAGATTTATTATGTTTCTAGATTTTGCAATAAAAGACTTGAACAATAGAACCTCACATGTAAAAAATAATGAACTAACCAACAAACCAATAATGATAATATGAAAAATATTCCTAGGATTGTTTCTTATAGTCAAATGGTTCCACTCCACCACCTGAAAAAATTGCTACGTATGTCTCTGCCCATTCATCATCGGCCCTGTTAGTTTCAGGGTCCCATGGGATTAGTTGAGGACAGCCTAAGCCGGCCCAAACATCCACCGTCACAAAAAAATGTTCTAAAGCTAATATTCAAATTTAATAGCATATAATTGCCAAAAGAAATCATAAATTTAGATTTAAATTTAAATTTGGTGTTTTATTTTTTAACATTTTAAGTACCTGTTGAGTCTTGGAGCTGCATTCAACATAAGCAGCTGCACCAATTTGTTTCCTCAGTTCCTCCCCCTAAACATCATTATTTAACTTCATTAGAAAACTTCAGTTTTCACTTTTACGAGCCAAACATATTAGTTTTATCAATAAGAAATCAATAAAAGAACTGTTTTTTATCGTAAAGAAATAATTGGTATTCGAGTTTGATGATTTAGTACCTGGGCATATGTTATAGCATTTGAACCTATATGGTCGGCTAAATAACCCTTATCGTCACGAAGATCTGGAAGCAAAATAACCCGAAAAGAATTCTTGATTATATGCTTAATTTTCAAGAAATCTTGATTGCTAAAACACAAATACATATGAAATGAAAATGGAAATGGAAATTAATTATACCTAGTTTCGTGCCAACTAGGATAACTGGAACATCGGGTGCGAATCTTCGAAGTTCTGGCATCCACTGTAAGAATTTTTCAAAGTCAAAGAATTCAAATTTTTGAAAAGATTCAAAAAGGGTTCTACATGATCATGGAATCTTCTTCTTTTTCAAGATTCTTTAGATGATACAGAATTTGAAATCAGAAAGATTAACTTTACATTCTGAACGTTAATTTAACTCTCTTTAATATATTCTTTTTGGTTTTTATACCATACCGGACAAATTGCTAACAAATTTGCACAAGTGGTGAAGTGGATATAAGTAATTTAAGTTACTTTTGGTTTTTATGCACATGTGCATACCATAGCGGACAAATGCTTACATTGTTTGCATATTGTCCATATGAACGGTTATGAGGTGTCCATAGTTTTCGCTTTTTTTTCTAATCTTCCAAGAACCTGACCTATACATATCTATATTTATAGGGTCAGATTTAAGAGAAAACCTCAAACAAACTGAAAACCGAGGAACACCCTCGTAACCCTTTATTTGGAGGGTACTATGTACTTGTGCTTGCAGGTAATTTTGTAATATGCACACATGCATATGCATAGCAGCATAGGTGCATAATGCACTTGTGTATAAAACCCAAAAAGAACTCAAATTACCCTTATGCACAAGTGCATCCGGTACATAACGAGGTTGTTCCTCGGTTTTCCGTTTATTTGAGATTTCCCTTGAATCTCCCTCTATATTTATATATCTATACAAAGATTTGAAGAACTGAAAAGAGGTTACCTTCTTGAGGACATTCTCATAACTTGCTCTGCTGATCAAAGAAAAAGCCAAAACAAAAATGTCTGCACCTCTATAGCTTAGTGGCCTTAACCTGCTATAATCCTCTTGCCCTATATATAAAAAACATTTCTTTATAGTCAAAAACCAACAAAATAAACCCAAAAAAACATACACCATAAAAATTAAATCCTTATTCAAATACCAGCAGTATCCCATAGACCCAAATTCACAATCTTTCCATCCACAGCCACATTGGCACTGAAATTGTCAAAAACTGTTGGTATATAATCCTGCAAATTAATAAACCCTAAAATCAGACAATAAAACCCCAAAAGATATAAACTTTATATTTCAAGAATCTCAATATCATAGCAAACCCACATGCAAATCAACATCTATGAATGGGGTTTATTTTCATTATACTATATATATATATATATATATAGAGAGAGAGAGAGAGGGAGAGAGAGACTGACTGTGGGGAACTTGTTACTGGTGTAACAAATGAGCATACAAGTTTTGCCAACAGCACCATCACCAACACAAACACATTTAATGAATTTTGAAGCACTCATGATGATGATGGATTTTTATTAATATAATTTATGAGAATTTCAAGATTTCTTGAAATGAAGAGTGAAGAAGAAGGAAGGAGACAGTTTGAGCAGAAGAAGAGTATGGTGGAAATGGGTGAATATTTAATGTAAAAAGACAGAGAGTTCCTGTAGATGTGTCACTCCTGGAGACCGCCCTTGTTCAAACAAACCCAAATATTTATAAAATTGCTAAAAATAAAAGGTGTTTTTTGATTAAAAAAATAACCTTTAAGATTATTTATTCGATTATTAGCTGTCATTTTAAGATTTTGATGAAGCTATTTGTAATACATAGTTAATTTTTTTTAATAACAAACATTTATGGACGTATATGTATAATAATCCAAGATTATGTTTGATAAAAATAAGTTAGCTTATAAATTATCATCTTTTTTTTATAACAAAAGATGAGAAGGTAGCATCTATGTTACAACCATCTCCCCTGCCTAGTCAACCTGAAATTTTATTAAGAAACACTTCTAGCCAGGAGCTAGAAGAAAGAAAACAAGAGAAATCAATTAATCAAGAAGGAACCAAAAATTCATCAAACCAAGGAAAAACCACCATAGGCAATGTTTTAAAAACCGATATTTAGTTGAACCAGTGTGATGACCGGTTCACGGTTTGACTGGTTCAACCGGTTCCAAGCATTTTTATGTTTTCTTCCATTTCTTACATTCATATATTTATAAAACCAACAATTTGATATTTACAAGTTAAAAAAACATTAAAAATATACATTACAATAAGTTTTACATTAATCAAAAAACATTAAAATAATAATAATATCAACTTTTACACGTAATATTTAAAAAAAAACGGGTCAACCGGTTTTTACCGGTTTGATCCACCGGTTCAACCACTAAATCGGACGATTCAATCCGGTTCTTAAAATGCCATAAAACCAGTTACAATTGAACCGGTCCCTTTACTGGTTCCCAGTTCAACCGGTTTTTAAAACACTGACCACAGGACATTAAGGATCTACAAGAGAAGCCCATTAATGCCAAAGCTTTTCAAGCCCAGGCTTTCTATGCATAGACCAGAGGTTCACCGGTCTCTGGATCGCATGGAAGATATCCTCATGCACTATCTTATCTGCGTACACCAGAGGTTTATCATAATGATTTGCATACTTGGAGAATCATTTATGTAATAAACAAACTTTAGGGACTAAATTCATAATTTTCAGCAAACGTTAGGGACTAAATCTGTAATTAACTTTTAATTGTTTAAACCATAGAGGCATGGATAGAATTTAGGGTAAATTACATGCTTAGTTCTCGTAGTTTACTTTTTATTGCACTGTTGGTTTCTATTTCAAAATAATTACGGATTTGGTTCTTGTGGTTTACACTTTCTTGCACTGTATGTCCATGTGCTTTACACTACATTACAGTATTGCTCTCCATGATTTACACTATATTGCATTGTTGGTCTCTATGCTTAACAGAATGAAAGTTAGGCACAAAGACCAACAATGCAAGAAAATGTAAATCGCATGAAATCAAATTCATAATTATTTCGAAATAGAGACAAATAGTGCAACAAAGAGTAAACCACACAAACCAAATATATAATTTACCCTATAATGTATGATGTCAATAATATACACCTATTTTACATTATCAAACTTTGTATGTATCTAATTTTGTCTCTAACATAATTTTTTAAATACAGGAAATTAATAATTATTTTTGTGTTCTTCCCAACATATTTTTATGTTGTCCTATGAAATAGAGAAAATTTTAATTTTATTGCATTCAATAATACTTGTGTATAAAGAGAGAAATTATTTATTTATTTATTTCCTACGATTGAATTGTTATTGTTTATATAAATCTTTTCAGTATTATATTGAGATGAGAAATATAAATAATATTTAAAATAATATATATTTAATATGTTGGAATGAAATGTAATTTTTTCAAACATCTCCAACAAATCCTCTATAACAAATATTTTGTATTTTTCTCAAGTAGATTAAAACTATAGTTCTTCAAGATAGAGAAAACTAAACCTTTAAGTTTGGAAAGTTTTTTTTACGGACACCAACCCAATCACTAAAAATAAACACATTAAAAACACTAAAAATGATAGGATGCTTAAAAAACATTAAAAACATCTTTTATATTATAATAGTAACATTATTGGTCTTAAAACATAAAAGCATACTCTTTTAAACTCTAATTTTTTTTATGTTTTAGTGTTACATTGAAAAAGAAAGCATTACTACTTTTTTTGTTTTTAATGTTTTAATGGTAAGAGATGGTCTAAAATTTAATTTCCACTAATAAACTTAAATTATTATATATATATATATATATTAAATGTATTAAGATGATAAATGTATAAAATACTTTAATAATATAATGAATATACTAAACAGAAAATCTGTAAAGACAAATGTAATTTTTTTTATAGACTTTGAGTTTGATTATTCTTTTAAATTTCGTAAAAGAGTGTATTATGATCATCCATTTTAAAGAATTATAAAAACTATTATCATTACTCTTATTATTAGACTAACTTCAATCAAAACCAACCCAAACCCAAACCCATTTTCATATAAGACAAAATAAAGTTAATTAAATAAAAAGAAAAAATAAATGAATTTGAAAATGTTTGCATAAACAGTTTGCAGGGCAAACCAAGTTTGGCATATTATTTTATTCTTTTTAATAGATTTGTAGATAATGTTATATTATTTTGTTATTAATTATAGATAATGTAGTATTATTTTATATTAAATGTATAATTTTATAATATAATTTTTAAGATTGCTTTGGATTGTTAATAAAGTATGAAAAATGTTAGATTGGATTGGAATTAAAGATTGGATAAGAGGTCAGAGAGAAATCAGTTTTTTATTAAAGATTGGTTTGGTTTGGTTTGTTGATAAAGATAGTCTTAAGAGCATCTCCAATGTTAGGTTCTTACAAGCAAAAAGTGCAATGACTTGTAAGAACTACCATTGTGGAGAGTTCTTATAAGAACCTATTTGCTTCTAGGTTCTTATTTAAGAACCTTGGTTCTTATCTTGATCTTTGGTATGAAGTGACATATTACTAGTTTTTATTTTTTCTCTTAACTTTATAATTATTAAAATTATGTATTTAAAAGATGCATGGGTCCCACAAAAAGAGGTTCTTGTAAGAACTACCATTGTGACATTTAATAAGAGTTCTTGTTTTAATTAGGTGGAAATAAGGTGGCAATAAAAAGTGCAAAAAGGAGGTTCTTAAAAGAACCTCCATTGGAGATGCTCTAAATAAACACATTATAAAATAAATATATCTTTTTATATATTTATACAATACTATAAATTTTTACATTTAACAGAAAATATAACGATATAAATGGTGGAATAGTCAAAGTTTGGAGGCTTTTTTGACTTTTAGTCATACGTCCCTGTCAACAAATTTTGAAATCGAAGAAAAAAGATCCTTTCATTTGAAATGCAGAAAGCATGCCTCTTGCCTCCTCCTAAACGGTAACTACGCATTAACCTTTTATTTTATACATTTTTCTAATTTTTTTAATAACTAGTGTGTTGCACCGCGCTCGCGCGGTGGCGGAAAAGTTGTTAAGGGTTTACAGATGGGACAGATGACCTCATAGACGTTAAGGGTTTTCATCATTAAAGATAAAACGATCATGATGTTGTACTTCTGTCATTTCAGCCTATAATGTAAATGAATTAGCAAAAACCCAAAAAAATTACACAACACAAATAATAAAATATAGATGAAATAGATAATAACATGGATTATACATTAACAATAGTTGACTCTCATTCAAGTTTTATTTTTTCCGTCTAAAAATAAGAATGAAACTTCAACAATACCTAAAACCTTCTTAAATATGTTGAACATACTTACATACATCATGTTGAACTTCATTAACATATCAAAAAGAGACACCATCAAATAAATTCTATTACTTTAGATTCAATGAAGTAAAATAAAGAATGATGATTGAAGTCATTCATAACAGCAATATAACCACTTCTAATGTAGCTTTGTATTAAAATTTAAAAAAATGTAGGAAACATAAATAAGACCTTAATTAAATTAAGACACTTTAAAATCCAAATTCCAACAAAAATGCATACATGGATTAGTTTTCTCAAAGTAAAATGAAAAAAAATAAACATAACCATTCAAAAAAGACATCTTGAAGTTTGGTGAAGCTACATCAAAGATTGTTATACTTTTAATATTAAATCTCAAAATTTGTATGAACATTCAAGTCACATCTTATCATTTATATATACTCATTTAACATCCAACTTTTCACTTTTGTCACAAACATAAGACAATGAAGATTTTACCAAATTTTACCATTTCGTTGGCAATACATCATATAAAATGAAAATGAAATGTTTAACTATTACATTAAATATTATGTGAATAAAAACATAACTATCTAACCGAATAAATGGATCAAAATTTGGATGAACATTCAAGAAACATCTTATTCTTAATATACTCACTTAACTTCTAACTTTTTCACATTTTTCACCAATGTGGGACAATAAAAAAATTATTACAATTCATCATTTGATGAAAACTTTGTTTGCATTGTGTCATGTTATATCATCTAAAAGCTTTTCTTTATATATTGATATTTTAAAATTTTCATATAATTTAGTCTATATAAAACTAAAATGAAATGTTTTACTACTACATGAAGTGTTTTGTCATGTACATAAAATATTACTATTTAATCCAAATCCAAAAATAGATTAAAGTTAAGATGAACATTCATTTGAATTTAACTTTAATATATCAAATAAAATATTTAACTATTACATGAAATATTTTGTCATCTAAAAAAAATAACTGTCATTTATATAATCAAGAGTTGTCATCTAAATATTTAACTATTACCTAAAAATGGATCAAAGGTTGATGACATTCAAATCATATTTCATCATTTATTTAATCACCTCTACTTCCAACTTTTTACTATTGCCACCAATGTGGGACAAAAAAGATTTCACCACAATCCAACAATTGGCAACTGCTTGTTTCTCATGGTGCCACCTCATTTCTAGGTTGTTGCTTTTTATATATATAAAGATCTAAATTTAGTTTATATAAAGCTAAAATAAAATGTTAAAATATTACATTACATGTTTTGCCATGTAAATAAAATATAACTATTTTTAATCCAAAAATAAAACAAAATTAGGATGAATAGTCATTGAAAATAACTATCAAACCAAAAAAATGGATGAAATGTTGGATGATCATTTATATCTTATCATTTATATAATCACTTCTACTTCCAACTTTTTACTTTTGCCACCAATGTGGGACAAAGAAGATTTCATCACAATCCAAAAATTGGTGAATGGTTGCTTCTCATCTAACTATTAAACTTCGGTTAAACTACAATTAACCAACACTATTTCACATTGTTCAACAATATCAATCCACCCTTTTAAATACACATCTTTACTTTTCAAAGTTTCATCTTCCTACCAATGTGGGATAAGCAAAACTTACTAATTTTTTATCTTTTCACCAAAATTTACCACTTGATGGATACTTGATTCCAGAGACATACATATAAAACGAAGATGAAACGTTTAACTATTACATTAAATATTTTGTTATGTGAATAAAAGATAGCTATCTAACACAATAAATGGATCGAAATTTAGATGAACATTCAAGACACATCTTATTCTTTATATACTCACTTAAACCTCTTACTTTTCACATTTTTCACCAATGTGGGACAATAAAGAATTTATTACAATTCATAATTTAATGAA
This sequence comes from Centaurea solstitialis, assembly GCA_030169165.1. NCBI lineage: Eukaryota > Viridiplantae > Streptophyta > Magnoliopsida > Asterales > Asteraceae > Centaurea > Centaurea solstitialis. The sequence continues at coordinate 34,681,180 of CM058047.1, forward strand.
TACTTTGTTTTCATTGTGTCATGTTATCATCTATAAATTTTTTCTTTATATATTGATATTATGATTCTTTCATATAAATTTAGTTTACATAAAACTAAATTGAAATGTTTAACTATTACATGACATGTTTTGTCATGTAAATAAAATATAACTACTTAATCTAAAAATGGATTAAAATTAGGATGAACATTCATTTACTTAAAATTTATGTATCAAATAAAATATTTTCAATTACATAAAATATTTTATCATGTAAATAAAAAATTAACTATCAAACTGAAAAAAGGATCAAAGGTTGGATGAACATTCAAACCATATCTTATCCTTTATATAATCACTTATGCTTCCAACTTTTCATTTTGCCAGCAATGTGGGACAAAAAAGATTTCCCAACAACCCAAACAATTGGTGAATGTTTGCTTCGCATTGTGTCACCTCAACTATCATAAGTTGTTTTTCGCTTGAAATCGTTTTGAAAAAAAAAACTAATATAAAATTAACTTGTTTATATATTAAAATTGGTTTAGCTATATTTAACTAACATTATTTCACAATTTCTAACAACACAATTCAACCCATTATATACACATCATTTCTTTTCTTTTTTCATCATCTTCCTACCAATGTAGGATAACAAAAACACAATTAATCTTCCATCTATCCATTAACTTCAACCTTTTTTAGAAAAGAAATCAAAAGTTATCATCTAAAAGTTTTTTCATTTATTTATTGACATTTTGATTCTTTCATATAAATCTAGGTTCTATATATCTAAACCAAAATGTTTAGCTATTACATGACATGTTTTGTCATGTAAATAAAATATAACTATTTAATCCAAAAATGGATTAAAATTAGGATCAACATTCATTGAATTCAAATTTATATCAAATAAAAAAATAAAATATTTTCAATTACCTGAAATATTTTATCATGTAAATAAACAATTAACTATCAAACCCAAAAAAGATCAAAGATTGGATGGACATTTAAACCATATCTTGTTCCTTATATAATCACTTCTACTTCCAACTTTTTACTTTTGCCACAAATGTGGGACAAATAAGATTTCACAACAATCCAAACAATTGGTGAAAGCTTGGGTTTAGCTACAATTAACCAACACCATTCACATTTTTCAACAACACCTATCAACTCTTTAAATACACATCTTTAGTTTCTAAAGTTTCATCTTCCTACCAATGTGGGATAAACAAAACTACACTAACTTCTATCTTTTCACCAACTACAACCACTTGTAAAAAAATAAATCAAAATTATAGGAAATTAGAAAAATAGCAATGAAGCTCTCTCATTATGCCAAGTCATTATATGAGGTTCTTCCTTTAATATATATAAATGATTTAGAGTAAATTACGAATTTGGTCCCTGTGGTTTGATGGTTTTTATTGAATTGGTCCCTGAACTTCATTAATTATGGATTTGGTCCCCGTGGTTTGCAAGTTCTTTTGGATTTGGTCCTTGGACCAAACTGACATCTACTTGATCTGTTAAAATTGAGGGTAATTATGTCTTTTTATCTTTTAAGTATCTTAGCATTAAATTTTATTACCTTTTTTTTGTCCTTTTGTGTTTTGTCTTTTTCTTTACTTATTAAATTATTATTTAACTTTAAATACTATCATGGGTTGTCATACCTACATCTAAACATTATATATATATACTAGTCAACATACCCGCGCGATGCTACGGGAAATACACTTTTTATTGGAAAAACATGTCTTTAGCCAAGTGGTATCTGGGTTATAAGTGTATCCCAAATGCATTATCAAAGGTAAAAAAAAAACTTTAACCCAAAAAGAACAATGATAAGTCAAATGATAGAACAAATCCGGGTTATAATTCATGAGTTTAAAAGTATCACCATGCAAACATAAATATAAACCAACCATGGTTTATTTTACCATGGACCCGCTTGATGCTGCACGAAGGATTTTGAAACCTAGAACTCGAAATAGCAATCATGTTAAGTTCCATCATATAGAATGTCCCTCTTGACGCAAATTTTATGAAGACATGGTTCTTGAGTTGCTTTAGTACACAAATATGTGAATCATGTGCTTAGATGATACATGAAGATATTAAGGTACAAAGAGTCTAATCGATTAACATGTCTTGAAAACTAAATCCATAAGATGAGAAAGGAAGAAACTTATGGATCGTTTACCATATTCTTATTGGGTAAGCACTTACTGGCAAAAGATTCATACTTAGTTACCTTATGGTAACATCATTGGCGTTGAAAGTCTATTGTTGGTAAGCATTTCAAACTTGGTAATCGCTTGCCGGGTATGATTCATTTCCCACACTTGCCGGGGTAAAAGTCTCGGTAAGTTTCTTGATCCTCACAAATACTCAATAAATAAGGTAGATGATATTTGTAAGGCATACCACAATAAATAATTAGTAAACGATCCGTGGAAATTGCAATTGTTCTCCTAATCATCATCACCTTTGCAATGTTTGAGGGAACTATAAAAACTTACTTGATATAATGAACCCCAAAGCTAGCATTTACAATGGAAAATTGGGAACATATTTATATGAACCGGTTCTCTATAAAAGATTACAATTTTTTCCTAATGAATAAATTTTTTTAGTGTTTGCTTCTATAACTTATGGTTTATTGTTATTTATAATTTATTATTTTTTATATCCTTATAAGCTTTTTTATAGTTTTGTTTCTTTAAGAATTAATCTAGGAATGGAAAAATATTATAACTTGTAAACCTTATAAACGAAATTTATGATTTCTAAAAAGAAAGAAAAATCAAAATCTTTTAAAAAAATCATGCCAAAATTCATAATTTACTCTTTTTCATACAAACGGAAATTCTATATTATATATGTTTTTCCGGAAAACAAACACTCCTATTTTAACTTTTTTACCTTAACTTTTTTTACCTTAAAAAAAATTGTTTGTTTTTAAATTTAAATTGTATACTCTTTGCTTTTACTCTTAATTATCATATAAACAAACTGATTAGTTTTCTTTATTATTAAAAGTAAAATTATCATTAGTAGTTTTTTTATGGGTTTATGACTTATTTGGGTAACCAACTATTCGATTTGTACTAATATTACTATCAAACTATTTTTTGTACTCAATATACCATTGAACTCTTTTTTTTGTACTAAAAATACCATTATGACATGAAGTAGCAGGTAAGCCACCACTAACCACCCCTCACCACCACTAAACCACCACAGCCACCACACCAAACCACCAACACCACCATATCCAAACCAAACCACCAAACCAAACCACCACCACCACCACCATATCGCCGGAAAACGTTGCTGTTCGGCGGAATCTGCTTCTGTTCGCCGGAATCTGCTTATGTTCGCCGAAATCTGCTGCTGTTCACCGGAACCGGCCGGAAACCGTTCGCAAACCGCCGGTTACTGCTTCTATTCGTTGCAAACGACTAGAACCTGTCGGTTACTGTTTTCAAAGCCGCCGCCGCAAAACCCTAGCGCCGGCCGCCGCCACAGAAACCCTAGCGCCGCCACCCGCTGCAGAAACCCTAGCGCCGGCCACCGTTGACTGCTCTCTTCAGGCGTTTGTTACGTTACGCCGGCGACTACCTTTGCTGTAAGTCGCGCTGTTGTTCCCCTCCTCGCACGACAACCGCCTTCCCTCCGTTGTCGCACCTGGACCAGATGTGAAGATGCACAAGGAAGGGTTGAAGGCGAAGCATCCGGTTGTTTTCTTGTTAAAATATGATATCGTTTTGGTGGTGTTGTTCGCCGGAAAATCGTGGTTGTGGTGTTGTTCGCCGGAAAATCACTGGTGTGGTGGTGGTGGTGGTTTGGTTTGGATATGGTGGTGGTGGTGGTTTGGTTTGGATATGGTGGTGGTGGCTGTGGTGGTTTAGGGGTGGTGGAGGGGGTGGTTAGTGGTGGTTTACCTGCTACTCCAGGTCATAATGGTATTTTTAGTACAAAAAAAGAGAGTTCAATTAGTATATTGAGTACAAAAAATAGTTTGATGGTAATATTAGTACAAATCAAATAGTTGGTTACCCAAATAAGTCATAAACCCTTTTCTTATTAAAGACATTTGTTCTAAAACCAATAAAGTCTCTTAAAGCAACTATTTTTATTGAAATAGTATAGAATGTTTGAGCCGGTGAAATTTTTTTTTTATCGGCAATCAGAACTCAAATTAACCCAAAACAGTTGCAAAGTTTTTATCAGGCACCAAACTATCTGAAAGAACTACGCGAAACAACCGCAGTGAGTACAACACGTGAAAACTTAATTATAGAGACCAAAAGGTCTAAAGATTATAAGACATAAACCAAGCGACCAACAAACAAAAATAAAGTAAAAACAGATCCAACACGCTGAGAAATGAGATCGGCCCACTGCTGGCCCCTTCCACCACACAATGCAGCAGGCTGCATAATTTCGTCTCAGCTGCTATAGATTGCAAAACAATAGTGTCATAGCAGCGCTGGACATCGACCATAGATGAATAAAGATCGCCTGCTGCTGATGCATTTCCAAGCTTGTGAATTTTGCCGAGTCTAGCAGCTGCTCAGCGCACAATGATCTTGATTTGAGTTGCCTTATTCTCGATCCCGTCCGCTGTCTGCTGCGATGGATCCTTCGATGTCGCTTTGCTGTCTAGGAACGATCTGCTGCTGCTATGACACTACGAGCCAAATTTTGGATGTCACCTGCACTATCGTTGTGCTGTCTGGGGACGATCTGCTAACCTACTGTTGTGTCCTTAGTTATTGGCAGCGGCCAATGTGTCCTACTTCACATCAACATCTCTGCATTTGCCTTTTAGACAAATATTGTGATAAACCAAAATAAATTAAACAAAATTAAGCAAATAAAATTGATTCTTGATTTTGGCAACAAAAAATGTTTTATTACCAAATATCCCATAAGAAATGGTTCTTAGATGAAAACACAAAGCTTCAAGAGATCATATAATGACATGAAACCATGTTATATAACTTATAAGAGAATCATAGTCTAAACAAACAGTTTTAAGAAATAATTGATGTACAACGCATTCTTTTATAGAAATGGTATCATAAACTCTAGAATTGAAAATCATTTGAAGTTAGATTGTAATTCATCCAATCTAGCACAGTGAGATAAACAGACAAGGGTTGATACCGTACCTTAAAATAAGAAGTGTAAGCACTGAAAGATGCATTCGACACAACAAAATATTGACATAGAATCAAGAAAGTTGTTTTTCAGGTGATATATGCTGACCATTTGTCTCATCAACTATGAACTCTTTATCTATATATCTCGTAGAACTTATACAAAATAGCCAAACATGCGCTTCAATCATCAATGTTGGTCCCAAGTAGGTGACCTTCAAGTAAGGATAGTGTTTGAGATTATAGAAGGGGGGGTTGAATATAATCACACAATTTTCTCACTTTTAAATTCTTGTTTTATAAACAATATGAATTTACAGATTGTTGCGAAAATAGAAAAGACAATTAGTCTAAACTAAACAATCTAAGTTCTTTCACTATGCACTAAGTGAGAAGAGAATAAAGAAAGAAGATAGAGGGATAAAGAGAGAAAGGACTTGAGTATTTTTAGGATGAAGAAGAAGTGTGGAGAACATCTCTTCACGTCCTATTTATACTCCATGCAATAAATGCATGCAGACCTACTATTGTGACGTGTCACACTGTGAGTGGTCTGTTGTACTATTTACTATAAACAAATACTCTTTGCATGGTGTGCAAAAGAGGATGTTTGTAAACAGTTGCCTTATGGTCTGATAAGTACGGAGGGAACAGTAAAGTAACTGCCCTTATGTACTATTGTGTCAGAAAAGGCGAGATATCCTTTTGTGCATTAGACTAAGACATTGTTCTAATCCTTCAGGATCAGAATACTGATCAGTGACTAGAGTCCTGAAACTAGGGATGTTCAGGGTCACGTGTATCCTGATGAATCTTCAGGATGTCATACGATAGTGAACAGACTGCTATCACTGAGTTCCGTCTTCAGATCACGAGCATGCTGTTCCTGTCATCAGCTATTTCTTCGACGTCGCTGATGGTTCTTTGTGTATGATCTTAATGTCTTCAGGAGGAGGTCTTCACTTCAGTGGACAGGATCAGTAGACTGCAGAACAGACTCGTTAGTCTCCTGATCCTGATCCTGAAATCTATAAAATTAAGTTACAGCATAAGTAACATGGAATAACACTGAACAGACTCAGTGATAATTCCTCAAGCTATAACAGAAGTAAAAACCTATTCACTAAGTAAAGATTCAGGATCATTATCATTTCATCAGGTCTTAGGAGAGCTGGATCAACAATCTCCCCCTAAATGATAATGATAAGACAACAGAGTAATTGTCTTAATCTAGAAAAGTTAGAAATAAATCTAAGTCTAGAACTAAACAGTAGGAAATAGAACTCATAAAGGTACATGTCCCATTTACTGTTTTGAGGGATCTTTTTCAGTACTATGATGGAATGAAGTACAATGCACTGAATTGCATTCTCATTAATCTCATTAAAATATTACAAGAGTAAGGAAAATACAATAGTACATGATAGAAGTACTGAAAGAAAAAAAAAATTACAAGACAACTAACTATCAGATTCTTCGCTAATGTATTCAGTCTTGACGCAAACAGGAACAGGAGTGTCGCTGAAGGCAAGTCTGTGATCAAGTATAGCTCTGACAGTGCGGATGATCTCTTTGTTGTCTGGATTTTTCTTGTCTTGTTGTGCAGTGAAGAGAACTGTCAAAAGATGTTCATAGGGCGCTATGTGTAGCTCACTGAAGCGCTGAAAGCGTAGGATTGAGTTGTTGCTAACACATATGCCATGAACAGGTTCTCTGATTACTTGTCCTTCAGATAGAGAGATTCCAGGAGGGAATGAAAGATCAAGCATCGAGAGGTCCAGAGGTTTAACAACCATTCTGGGAAGACAGGGAGTTGGTCTTCTTGTAGAGGTGCCTGCAGATCTTCGAACAGGCTGCTGAGATGAGAGTGGAGAGTGATGGAGCAGGTCATCAGGTATTTCGGTTGTCCTTCTGATGCGAGCAATAAGTCCTTCAATGACTTCTTCTACTTCAGCCCGATAGTTCTTGTTGGCTTTGGGAAGCAGGGATCTGATTTCGTTCCACTCTGACAAGTTGTAGCGATCTAACTTGTCCAGAGTGTGCTCTACGTCCTTTACTCCAGAGCGTTTGACTGTGATCCAGGTTTTACCAGGATTACCTTTCTTGCCTCTAGATCGGCGAAGATGGATACCTGAGATGGCAGCACCATGCTTTCGGAGGTGTAACCGATCTCTGCACCAGTCAAGCTCAGCATTCACTTCTCCAGTCTGTGTTTCAGCATTTTTGTTGAAGACCTTCAGAACAGCCTTCTGTGCAAGGATAGGATCCGCACTTATTTCAGCATCTTCATCTACAAAATCCGATGCAAGCCTTCGAGCGGCTTGAGCAGAGAGGAAAGCTTCCTTCTGCTTCTTATTATGCTCTAGTTGAGCCTGTACAGCCTCGTTGTACTCCTCCTGCGAGAGATAGGCGAACTCGGAGTCACAAGAGGTACGAAGAGGGATTTTTACTCTTGTACTCTCGAGTCGCTCTATCACGGCGTCTAAGCGCCCATCCCTGTCAATTGCAAAGGAACTGTCAGGGTAGTTTTCACCTTCAGATCTAGGAGAATTTGAGGGAGGTGATCTGGGTGAAGAAGCAGGGGTTGAGAAGTCATCAGAGATGAATTCATCATCTGATGAAAGGCATATGGTTTCAGGGGTGGCTCGGATTTCAGGGGTTCGGGATGAAGAGGCTTCTGGGTTGAAACGGGTTGTAGGACGGGTGGAAATGGTTTCTTGGTTAAGGGGTGTGATCCTGAAGGTCATTTTGGCTAATTCAGCTCTGGTCTGCTCATTGGGACTATTCTCCATTAGGCGAATAATGTCACCAGTGACAGAGCCAAAGTTGACATCGTGAGTTTCAGGATCGGCTTGGTTAAAGGGTTCAGGTTCAGGGTGAGAGGTGAGTTCAGGAGTTGGTTCAGGAGAAGGTAGTTTGGGAGGTTGATAGATAACCATTTGAAGGTTATTTGGAGGGGAGTCTTCAGGTGAGGAATCTAGGGTGATGGTTTCAGGGCTAGGTTTGGATTTGAGAAGAGTAGAAATAGGTTGGTTATCAGAGGAAGAGGGAGAGGATGGTAGTGAAGACATACCAGAGGCATCAGGGTTTTCCCCCTGAGGTTGTGCGAGCCCTGGAATGGGCGCAGAGGCATCAGGAACCTTCTCGACGAAGATGTCGTTATCATCATCATCATCTTCATCATCATCATCGTCGTCATCATTATTCCCCCCGTCTTCAGTGGTTCTCCAGTTTGTGGAGGGGGAATAGGCAGAATGGTCTCGGGGCTGTCTCTCCCCCTCAGCAGGTGCCTGAACTAAGGCAGCTGTTGAGACACTCCTTTGGAGGAGAGAGGCCATGTCGCTGAGGACCTTGCGCTGGATGAACGATGAAGAGATCAGGGACTGCAAAACCTCCCTGTCCGCCGTTGTGAAGGATGGAGGCGGCGCAGGAGCAGAGGTGAGGGCGTTGACAGCAGAGGAGAGCCCTTGCACCTGCTCCTGGATGGCTCGGAGAGCAGCTTCCTGAGCATCCAATCTCTGAACCACCGTTGTTTGAAAGGTGGTGAGAGAGTTGGTGCTGTTGATGATCTCTGTGGAGAGCGCAGGGAACGCCGTGGCCTTCAGGTCATCAATGGATGCCTGAAGGTTGGTGGAGGAGGAGGCAACCTGTGAAACCTTGTCGTGGATGTTATCCAGACAAGGGATGGACAAGGTGACGGCCGTGGGCGGCGGAGTCGCGGCGATGGCGGCGGCAGTGGCACTGGCGGCGGCGGCTTCAGCAGCAGCTGCAGCAGCTTTGGCAGCAACAAGTTCCTGTTGTAGGGACTGGAGCTGTGCTGAGTGCTCGGCCTCCTTCTGCTGGAGGGCAGTGCGGGCCTCATGCAGGTTCCTCTCAGCGGACTGCCTGCGGAGTTCAGCTGCATTCAGCTGATGCTCGGCATCCGTGAGAACGAAGTCGTTGAAGGGGTCATCCTGATGAAGATGCCCTTCAGAACCTGCTCCTAAAGAACCTGTAGACATAGTAACTAAGTGAGCACTAGAAGACTCATTAGCTTTCATAGAAGAAGTAATAGTAATATATTGCTTAGAAATATTACCTGAGGCTTGGAGGGTATCAGGATGATTACCCACCAGATTCTCTGAGGGTTCGAGTTGAACCACCTCAGGTTCTTGTGTAACAGGGGCAGATGTAGAAGTATCTGCAGTGGAAGAATGTTTAGACAAATGGGATGGTTTAGTAAAGAGCTGGGGCAGGGTAATGTAATATTTCTTACCAGCCGCCTGCGTCTTTTTCTTTTGCGCCCTAGCTTTGGCGCGTTTTGTAGGAGGTGGAGGAGTGACAGAGGATGGTTGGGGGCGCTTCTGGAGCGCAGAAGTTGTGGTTGCAGCTGGGGAAGTCAGTATTGGGTTAGCTACTGACATAGCATGCATAGAAGTAGAAGAATGTGGTTTGGAAGAGATGATAGAAAACGTACCTGTGGTTGGAGAGATGGCTTGCTCAGCATCCTGTTCCTGAACTTGTTCAGGAACGACTAGGACGTCGGAGAGAGGGACGTCTTCAGGATGATAAGCAACCTGGTCCAGGAACCTAGGCCCGAGGGCGTAGTTGTTGGAGTTCCCAACCTTGGGGTAGTTTGCCCCCATGTGCAGCTCCAGGACGGCTGAGAAAAACCTGGTGAAGGCTACGTTGGCGACCCGATTCTTGCTTCGGACCTTCCTCACCATGTCGTCCCAGATGGAGCGAGCATAGTCGAACTCGCGATTCTTGATCGCAGAGTAGACCATCTGCTGAATAACCATCGGGAACTGCTCCGTGCTCCCTGTTTTGCCCGATAAGCACAGGCCAAACGTGTTCCATATATAATAGAACACGTCGTTTAGTCCTGACTTATGGACAGTGGCTCCTGTCTTCGGTAGCAGGACGCCTTCCTTGTTGACAGGCCATCTGTAGCCGATGGCGTCCAGGAACTCGACGATCTCGTCAGCGGTGGGGACAGGAGGGAAGCGCTTCTTCTTGGGGAAGTTAAGCACGTTCCTGAGGGTTCCAAAACCAAAGGAAATTATGTTTTCCTTGATTTGGAACTTGATGACCTCTCGCAGGACACCTTTTGAGTTCTTCTCCTTGGCCACAGTGGCAGTGGACCACAGTTGTTGCAGCATGGGCTTGTTTGGCTTTGGGTCCAGAGTAAAAGCCGTCATCAGCGGGCTGCGTAGGAGGAAGTCTTTTGCAGGAATCAGATATTCCTTGCCTTCAGGGATGTCAAACAGACCAACAACGTTGTTCTGTTTGAATTGGACGTCATGTTGAGGAATGACGATTGGCAAGCTCTCAGTAGCTTGCAGAGGAGTGGCCTCAGAGGAGAGCTGGGCGTCCAGAGAAGTAGATGTAGTAGCAGCCATCCTGTCAAAAACATAAAAATAACATATATGGATGATTAAGAGTCCAAAATATGCATTTTTCTTCATTTTTCAATGAACACAAAGTATGTTCATAAAAATGGTGAAATCCTTTATACATAGAATAGATTAGATACCAAAATACACAAAAGGAATGTGTTTTGGTATTAAAAAGAACTTCTATTTTGATGAAAAGATATCAAAATAGGAGTTTATGACTGTTCTTAAAAGAAATAAGAAAAATCATGCTAAACAGTTTTAACAAAAAATCTTAGAAGATTTTGGGAAAACTAAGATCAAACGAAGTGATCTTAGGGTCTTTTGAAAAACGTTTACCAAAATAAGTTGTTTTTAAGGAAGAATATCAACTTAGATTGTGGAAAGAACATAAGAACAAAAGGAAACTTACGTTGATCTTGTTAAAGAAGTGGTAAGTGTGTGTTCTTGGTGTTCTTGAGAATGCAGATTCTTGCTTTTTCTTGCTTGAATGCTTAGAGAGTATTATGTGAGCGTAAAGAGTGAAAAGGATTACGAATGAGGTTTTTATACCTCGTGGTAGGAGAGAGAAAATGGATGAGAGAGAAAAGAGCGGCTAAATTCAAACGTAATGATGAAAAAAGGTGCTCGACGCGCGTTCACGCGCCTGACACACGTAGTGGGGAACAGGAAACGTCCCATTACGTGTCAGTGCAGATGAAAGGTTTGTTTTATTTGAAAAACTAAAAACCACCTTTTCAGGGGATGATTCCATTTTGGTGAAAGATATGTTTTATTGGAATCAGAGTACTTATCAGATAAGTACTGTTTTGGGAAAATCCTCTTATCACATTTAATGCGATAAGGTTTCAGTAGCAGAGGGAAGAAATACTTACCTGAGAATCATCAGTATTCGGATATTGAACAAAGATTTTGTAAGTACTGAATAGAGTCATCCTCTGAAGAAGAGTTATTCAGGAGTTGTTAAGAAAAGAGGTCCTGAGAGAATATTTTCATAAGGACTTTAACAACAGTTTGTCCTGAGAACTTCTATTCTTCAGGATTTAACATCCCAAGTTCACTGAGGAGCATATTAAAACGCGTCACATCCAGTGGTTTGGTAAAGAGGTCAGCAAGCTGATATTCAGTAGGGACAAAATGGAGTTCAATATCACCATTCATCACATGATCCCTGATGAAGTGATATCTCACTTCAATGTGCTTTGTCTTAGAGTGTAAGACAGGATTGTTAGCAATGGCTATTGCTGAAGTGTTGTCACAGTAGATAGGAATTTTGGAGAGTTGTATGTCATAGTCCTGAAGTTGATTTCTCAGCCACAGGACCTGAGCACAACATATTCCTGCTGCAACATATTCAGCTTCAGCAGTTGATGTGGACACAGAGTTCTGCTTCTTGCTAGTCCAACTCACCAACTTGCCACCTAATAGGTGACAGCCACCAGTAGTGCTTTTTCTGTCGATCTTACATCCTGCAAAGTCACTATCAGAATAAGCTGTTAGATCGAACCCTGAGTCCTTGGAGTACCAAAGACCCATGTTAGGAGTTCCCTTCAGGTATCTGAAGATCCGCTTTACAGCGGTCAGATGGGATTCTTTGGGTTCAGCCTGATAACGAGCACAGAGACATGTAGAGTACATGATATCAGGACGACTCGCTGTAAGATACAGCAGTGAGCCAATCATTCCTCTATAGAGAGTCACATCAACAGGTTTCCCTTTGGAATCCTTGTCAAGAGACAGAGGAGGAGCCATTGGAGTCTTCATCGGTGTACAGGATGTGAGATCAAATTTCTTCAGCATCTCATGTACATATTTACCTTGATTGATGAAAATTCCCTTTTCAGATTGCTTGATCTGAAGTCCTAAAAAGAATGTTAGTTCGCCCATCATAGACATTTTATATTCAGATTTCATGAGCAACTCAAACTTTTCGCAGAGTTTGGGATTGGTGGATCCAAAGATAATGTCATCGACATATATCTGGACAAGAAGGATATGCTTAGGATATTTCTTCAGAAATAAAGTGCTATCAATCTTTCCACGAACAAAACCTTTAGAGAGAAGAAAGGTTGAGAGGGTATCATACCAGGCACGAGGAGCCTGTTTTAACCCATAGAGAGCCTTGTTTAACTTGTAGACGTGATCAGGGAACTTAGGATCTACAAAGCCAGAAGGCTGAGCCACATAGACCTCTTCATTAAGTTTTCCATTCAGAAAGGCATTTTTAATGTCCATCTGATAAACTTTGAAGTTCATATGTGCTGCAAAAGCTAGGAAGAGTCGAATTGCTTCGAGCCTAGCAACAGGAGCAAAAGTTTCATCGTAATCAATGCCCTCTTCCTGCCTGTATCCCTGAGCCACAAGACGAGCCTTGTTTCGAATGATTGTACCAATCTCATCAAGTTTATTTCGAAAAATCCACTTGGAACCAATGATTGTACGCTTTCGAGGCCTAGGGACGAGAAGCCAGACATTGTTTCTGATGAACTCTGCTAGCTCTTCCTGCATGGCTGAGACCCAGGCAGGATCACGCAAAGCATCATCTATTTCTTTAGGTTCATTTTCAGAGATAAAATTTACATAAAGACAGACGTTACCAGCCTGACGTCTGGTTTTCACACCAGAAGAAGGGTTTCCAAGAACTTGATCAATGGGATGATCTTTGGTCCATCGGAGAGCAGGTGGTTGATACACCTGTCCTGAAGTAGATGCTTCATTGGATGATGGATCAGGAAGAAGATTGGTAGGAGAGGGTTCACTAACAGTGGTTTGAGAGAAGTCTTCACTGTTAGTGGGTTGATCAGGTTCAGGTGGTGTGATTTGAGAGATAGGGGTGGCATTTATGAGAGGTGGAGTGGTTATATCAGTGGGTGGTATTGGATCTTCTTCAAAACCATCAGGAAGGTCTTGAGGAGAGGGATCAGCAATAGGAGGTTCAGGGACTTGAAAGAAAGAGTCAGCCCACTGATTTATTTCAGTATTATCATTTGGGTGAGGAAAGGTAGGACCCGATTCATCAAACTTGACATGAATTGTTTCCTCAATGGTTTGTCTTCGTTTGTTGAACACACGGTAAGCTTTAGAAATGGATGAGTATCCGAGGAAAATTCCATCATCAGATTTGGAATCAAACTTTCCAAGATTATCTTTGTTGTTCAGGATGTAGCAGACACAACCAAAGATATGGAGATGTTTGATTGATGGTTTCCTGTTACGAAAGAGTTCGTAAGCAGTTCTTCTGAAACGCTTGACAATCAGAGATCTGTTCTGAGTGTAACAAGCAGTATTTACAGCTTCAGCCCAGAACTGAGTGGCAAGATTGGCTTCACTCAGCATAGATCTCGCAGCTTCGATCAGCGTCCTGTTTCGTCTTTCAGCAACACCATTTTGCTGAGGAGTTCTCACAGAGGAGAAGTTTTGAGAGATACCTTTCTGTTCAAAGAAAGATTCCAGGGTACTGTTTTTGAACTCAGTCCCATGGTCACTTCTTATTGACCGAACAGTAAGGTTGTTGAGTTTTTCCATCTTCCTGACGAACAGGATGATTTCTTCAGGAGCATCACTCTTGGCACGTAAGAAGAAAACCCAAGTATATCTGGAATATTCATCTACGATTACCAGAGTATATTTCTTTCCACCAATGGATTGGACATTTACAGGTCCAAAGAGATCCATGTGGAGAAGTTGTAGAGGAGAGCTGATGGAGGAAATCTGCTTAGACTTGAAGCTAGCCCTGGTCTGTTTTCCTTTCTCACATGCTGAACAAAGAGATTCCTTTGTATAGCGAAAGTCAGGAAGACCAATGACCAGGTTGTTGATGCAGAGTTGATTCAGCGTCTTGAAGTTGAGATGAGAGAGACGCTTGTGCCAGAGCCAATTCATATCAGTGGAAGCACGTGATACAAAACAGAAGTTATCAGTGGAAGTATTCATATTGATGATGTAGATATCTGCATGTCTAACACCATTGAGAATGACTTCCTTTTTCCTGTTCTTGACTTTGCACTTTTTCTTAGAGAAAGAAACTTTGTGATTCTTATCACACAGTTGACTGATGCTCAGAAGATTATGCATCAGGCCTTCAACATAAGCAACTCTTTTGAAGGTAGTTACTCCGTTGGTCAGAGTGCCATACCCTCGGGTTTGGCCTCTACCGTTTCCGCCAAAGGTCACAGCAGGACCTCTTTCTTCACGGTAGTTAGTGAGGACAGATTTAGAACCAGTCATGTGTCGAGAGCATCCACTGTCCAAGTACCAGATGCCCTTATCCTGTAAAGTACAGAGTTTAAGTTTTCTTTGGTACCCATAGAACTATGGATCCAGAAGTATCAGTAGGACTGGTTGAATCAGTGTCAGCCTTTACTGATGTATCAGTACAGGAGGCTGGAGTCTTGACTGAAGGAACAGTCTTGACAACCTTCTTTCCTTTGACTGATTTCTCAGTCTTGGGAATCTTCTTTACCTTAGCTGATTTTTCAGCTTTGGTAGCATCAGGACACTTACTCGCAATATGGTCATTTAATCCACAGTGATAGCATTTGCGATATTGAAAGCGTTTAGTGTGGTCCAGAAAGTTTTTGAACTTTAGGTGAGCAGGACCTGTACCAAGTATGCCTTTAGCATTTGACATAGGAGGAATTTGAGTCTTCTCCTTAGTCGTTTGCTTCAGGTCAATCTTCAGTCTGGGAGCAGGACTCTGAGAAAGAGACTTAGTTCCAGAGACTGAAGGACCACCACCCAGAACTTTGTTCTTGGGTTTAGGACCCTTGGTCTTTGAAGGTGTTTCAGTTTTGGATTTATCCTTAACTGTATTCTTTTTGCTCTTAGGAGCACCTTCAGGGTGAGTGTTAGAAGAAGAAGAAGAAGAAGGGGTGTTTTCAGAGGCATTGGGAAGAGGAATAGAAGAAACAAATTTTCCAAATTTGAGCATGGAACTATCAGACTTAGTTTCTTCTTTCTTGTATCCACGAAAGAATCCAAGACCTCTCTTGCTTTTATCAGACCTCCCTGAAGCTAATATTTCATCAACTTTTTCAGAGGCGTCACTCCATCCTTTGATGGTGACTTTTTCAGCATTTAATTGGGCAAGGGCCTTCTCTTTGGCAGCAAGAGCAATTTCTCTTTCAATACAAAGAGTTTTGTTTACAGTGACCTGATCCTTATAATTTTCTTCCACAATGGTAAGCTGTTTTAATTTTTCTTGACATTCTTTGAGTTGTCCTCTAAGGTCAATATTCATTTTTTCAGCAGAGGTTTTACCATTAAGGGCTTTGTAAAGGTCGAGAGTGACCAGGTCCAACTGAGTTAAGCTTTCAAGAGGGATGAGAGGAATAGGTACCTGACTGGTAGAATCAGTCGTAGAGGTGGAAGCTTCAGGAGTTGTGGAAGAAGAAGCTTTAGGGTCCTGAGGAGGAATCTCTTCAGGAACCTCTTCTATCTTAGCCATGAGAGCTAAGGTAGGTTCCTCAATAATGGCCATCAGTGCCACTTGAGTATCTTCCTCATCAGACGAGTCATCAGAGGAGACATCATCCCAATCGCAGTCTTCTGCGATTAAACCTTTGCCTTTACGCTGAGTTTTCATCTTTTTGTACTTTTCCTTCAGGCGCTGGTATTTGGGGTTCTTGGAAGAAGATTTAGCAGAGGAGGGAGCAAACTGACTTTTTCTGTACCTGCAATCATTAGCAAAGTGTCCTTTGCCCTGACAGTTGTAGCAGATAGCAGTAGCCTTGTCAGCAGAATCTGACTTTGGCTTGTCAGTAATAGAAAGATGTTTCTTTTTATGGAAGTTTCCCTTTTTGGCAAACTTTTTGAAAGATCTGGTTAAAAGAGCAAGAGATTCATTGAATTCAGGATCTTCTGACATGTCAGAGTCAGAAGATTCTAATTCAGTAATAGTTACTGAAGAAGAAGTGGCAGCAACAGGAGGAACTGAATCAGAAACCAATGCAACAGAAGTGCTTTTGGATTCTTTAGAATCTCTTATGAGATTCTTTTTCAGTTTCTTCTGTTGTTCACGGTTCAGAAGAATACCGTACAACTCACTTAGTGTGAGTGTCTTTATGTCCTTTGACATAGTTAAGCAGGAGGTGTAGATTTCCCAATGTTCAGGAAGAGCTTCCATGAACTTGGTAACCACCTCAGAGTTAGAGTAGGTAGTACCGATGGTCTTCAGATCAATCAGAAGACAGTTGAATCTCTGATGTAGCTGGGAGAGAGTTTCATCCTTCTGATGAATAAAGCTTTCGTACTGTCGAACCAAGAAAATCTTTCTTGATTCCATTAGTACGGCGGTACCTTCATATTGAACACAGAGAGTGTCCCATATCTCCTTAGCAGAGCGAAGGTGACAAACAGAGTGGAATACATCGTCAGGGAGTGACATGGCGATGAGAGACCTAGCCTTGGTGTCAATGTTGACCAGGCGTCTATCTTCATCATTCCAGTCAGTTACGGGCTTTACCAGCTCCCTTTCAGGAACAGCAGGTTGGCCACCAGCAGCAGGAATGGGGTGGACGGTTTGTGTAGGCACATGTGGTCCGTTTTCCAGAAAATAAGGAATCTGGGGATCAGAACCAGAGAGGAAAAGTTCCATCCTGGTTTTCCAAAGAGAGAAGTTGTCTTTGTTAAACCGAGGAGGCTTTCCAGCAGAGCCGGTATCAAAGTAGTTATCCTTAGCTTGAAGAGCCATAGAATAAGAAGAGAGAGGATCACAAGATTTTTCTTAAGAAGAAAATGAGAGCTTGTATCTGCTCTGATACCACTTGTTGGTCCCAAGTAGGTGACCTTCAAGTAAGGATAGTGTTTGAGATTATAGAAGGGGGGGTTGAATATAATCACACAATTTTCTCACTTTTAAATTCTTGTTTTATAAACAATATGAATTTACAGATTGTTGCGGAAATAGAAAAGACAATTAGTCTAAACTAAACAATCTAAGTTCTTTCACTATGCACTAAGTGAGAAGAGAATAAAGAAAGAAGATAGAGGGATAAAGAGAGAAAGGACTTGAGTATTTTTAGGATGAAGAAGAAGTGTGGAGAACATCTCTTCACGTCCTATTTATACTCCATGCAATAAATGCATGCAGACCTACTATTGTGACGTGTCACACTGTGAGTGGTCTGTTGTACTATTTACTATAAACAAATACTCTTTGCATGGTGTGCAAAAGAGGATGTTTGTAAACAGTTGCCTTATGGTCTGATAAGTACGGAGGGAACAGTAAAGTAACTGCCCTTATGTACTATTGTGTCAGAAAAGGCGAGATATCCTTTTGTGCATTAGACTAAGACATTGTTCTAATCCTTCAGGATCAGAATACTGATCAGTGACTAGAGTCCTGAAACTAGGGATGTTCAGGGTCACGTGTATCCTGATGAATCTTCAGGATGTCATACGATAGTGAACAGACTGCTATCACTGAGTTCCGTCTTCAGATCACGAGCATGCTGTTCCTGTCATCAGCTATTTCTTCGACGTCGCTGATGGTTCTTTGTGTATGATCTTAATGTCTTCAGGAGGAGGTCTTCACTTCAGTGGACAGGATCAGTAGACTGCAGAACAGACTCGTTAGTCTCCTGATCCTGATCCTGAAATCTATAAAATTAAGTTACAGCATAAGTAACATGGAATAACACTGAACAGACTCAGTGATAATTCCTCAAGCTATAACAGAAGTAAAAACCTATTCACTAAGTAAAGATTCAGGATCATTATCATTTCATCAGGTCTTAGGAGAGCTGGATCAACAATCAATGATCAACATAAATATAAATTCTACAAGGAAATATAAAGATGTAACGTTATCAAAAGATATGCTTCTATTTCTTTTTCCTTTTTCTTTTATTTCCAACTTTGCATCATGAACCAATTGACTATGCAACATTAATATGTTAAAAAGCATGCCAACATATAAAATCCAGGTACCAAGGCATAAACTGGAGGTAATTTGGTAGTAACGAAGCAACTGAAATCTAAAATAGCGACCCCCCATCCTATGTCATACGTAGCTTCATTTCTAGCAAGTTGTGACAAATGTACTCTCTTTGAGGTGCATATCATGGTAAGTCCAATTTAATCAGCTAAACAAATTATTGAGTCTTAAATGAAATTACCAAAATTTGCAAAAGTAATAAAACCAATTCCACGATGCCCCTTGGTACTTGGATCCTGCATATATTAAGTTTCTATAACATCAAAATTCTCACAAGCAAATTAACTGATTCGTTTCACAAAATATCAGGGACATCAGATAAAGTAATTACCTTGGGCTCCGTTATCTCGCCAAGTTTCTCAAAATGGCTGCAAGAAACAAAGCAAGTTGTATACCGGACAGTCATTTTGGACCACATATAACTTGTATAAATGGGAACTAACAAATTCCAACAACTACGTACAGAGAGTTATAAAATGCAATTCCCCTCATCCTTCCCATTTTATGATATCAACTGCAGAAAGCTAACTCTTGAATGCAGCTTTTGTGACTGAAGGTAAAAATCCTAGTGACTTTCTTTGAAGGTGCTTTCATCCTCTCCTCCTGAGAAAATAACAAAAACATTTGGAAAAATATCATCAGAAGTACAAATGTAAAGAATGCCAAAAGGTGACATGGAATATATGCTTGTTAGAAACAACCTTTGGTGTTGCTATTTTTACTTCCAAAACTTTGTTTCCAAGAAAGTGCTCGCTCGATAGTGCAACATGTGGCACAATCACATACAAAATGAGGAAATTACCATCACAAGGAATAAGATAAGACAGATGGACTAAAAAGACAAAAATGAAAATATATCGATCTTGTATATAAGACTTCAAATGTCAAGAAGAAAGATTAAAAAAGAATGCATATAAAATCCTAGACTTACCTTAGCATCTTCGACTGTTGAAAAAGTTACATATCCAAAACCATGAGATCGGTCACTTGAGCGCTACTGTTTCAAAGTATCTGATGAACGGGATGGAGCCATGGAGTGATAAAACGTAGGAGAAGCGGTGGAGATCGTGGGGAGAGAGTGAAGCATATGAAACGCAAAGACGAAGCCTAGTTTTCCAAGAAGTAAATCATTGTAAGAATCCGCTAGATCGTCGAGACCGGAGAAGAAGTCTTATAACAATACGCCAGAGGATTTGGATGCCATTCTGAATTAGGGAATGAGAGAGACGCTGTTTTGGGTAGGTTATACTCAGAGATTAATTGGGATGGGGAAGGAGATAAATATGGGAACGTGGAGGAGAAATGAGGGGAGAGAGTTCGTGGAGACTATTTTGTGCATAAGAATTATTGTACAAACAACATAAAAAATAATACTGTGTAAAATCAGTTATTGTTGAACAAATAACTGTAAAAATGAGATATTCTCTTTTATAAGTAGTATAGATATGTGTGTGTGTCTTTTTTTAAGAATCATGCAAAAACATGTTTCCTCATGAAGTGATCAGAAGCCTTCATAAAAAGGATCACTTAATTTTAAAGCAAATCGATTATGAACTGAATAACCCCAAAGATATGTAAAGCAAATCTTTCCAACTGTTATGGGGCAAAAGGATAAGTTCATAAACACTATCCAATAAGATAATAGGTTATCTCCTATTAAGAACTTGTATGAAACCAGCTTATCCAATTCAGCCATTTCTACACATGGCTTAAAATATTAAACCAGAAACAAGCAATCCAAGAATAATTAATTCATTACGTTCAACAATAACTTATGAAACTAATCATAATCGAACAAGTCAAGAACTGAAGCCAAAATAACCCCTAAATTTGAAATTCTAAGAAGAATTCAAGCCATCCTATTAAGAATCTCTATGGAACCAGCTTAATAGCTTATCCAATTCAGCCATTTCTACACATTTAAATCACATCATATAAAATCCATATGATGATATCATATGCTAATATTAATATTGATCAAAGAATTCTATGACCAAAGTTTGAAGACAAGGAATACCGAATGAACATTAAAGGAAAAAAAGATCAAAATGTGAATTGGAGAAAACCTAGTATCCTTACAAATTCAATGTTCTTTTGCACAAAAAGTATTGCTATGAGGACCAAAATCAAAGGTCGATTATATCAAAAGAGAAAAAGACAGCATATCAATTAGCTAAACATAGTCCTGCTTAAATATCCCTAGATATGTCTATGGGAATACTCGAACTCAGTTAGAACGCTATGAAACCCTCGAACGATAACCAATCTGCCACATCATTGGAAGACTATTTTCCAGTTCTTGTTTTTCGAATAAACAATTGCAATGTAATATATTCTATTTATGTAATTTTAATAACACAAAGCCTGTGAAAATGGATATTCAACATATTCTATTTTCAGTTCTAAATAAACTCCTATATTCCTTCAGAAAACAAATAAATAAATCAATAAACTCCTATTAGTACTTCTAAATAAGTTATATACAATGCAGAGATGATATTTTAGTACTATATAATTACGAAGAAAAAAAATAATTCATCTTTAAAGTTGTTTAAATTACAAAAATGGCATTATCATGTGATTTTAAAAACGGATACTTTTGCCTTTCTTCCTTCTTCTATTCATTTCTAAATACCCTATATTTCTTAGAAAAAATAATAAAGTAATAAAGTAAATTACGATTTTCATCCCTATTCTTTGGTATTTAAAACTTTTTTCGTACCTAATCTTTAAAATCTGTTTTTTTATTCCATTTTCATCCCTTTATCCAACTTTGTTAAATTTAGTGGTTAAGTCATCCAAAAGAAACGATCTATTAAATTACATATTTGGTCCTTATACTTGACCATTCTTTATATTTTTTTTATTCTCAAATTACAGAATTCACATTTTGTTGCCTTTTACTTTCTTTATTTTTTATCAAAACATTTTGTTTTATTGTTTACTATAAACTATTATAACTGTAATAAAAAAATAATCAAATAACTTCTCGAAAGTACATGATATTTTTTTTCTAAAGCTTTGGTCCCTAAGGTTTATCAAATATTATGGATTTGGTTGTTAAAGTTTATTTATTACAAAATAAACCTCCAGATATGCATTTTGTTATGTATTTGGTTCTTCATATTAACAGTCATCCATCAATCCCTTAAATTTGAAGGCAAAATGACCATCATACCCTTTTAAATCAATTGTATATTTTAATACTTGAATATAATAGCAACGTAAAATAGATATCAGTTACACTATATACCTCTTTTTGATTGTAAGCTTATAGGTAAACACCAAACTCAACGCATTAAGTCCATCATGCTAACATTTCGTATGGCAACATATGTACAAATTTATGTTTTATATAAATCCATCTTACTACTTATAATAAAATATATCATTCTTTGTAACCCGATGTGAAACCAGATATCTTGATAATTAGTTTTTACTGTATCATATAATATTACTCAACTTTCAAAATTTCAATCATGTGTATATTCATATAATATTTTTACTATATCATAGATCATTCCATAAATACGGCTTATTGAACTTTACAAAAAGTGCAAAACTAACTTGTGTAATCAACTGTAAGGCTGTGCGTACCAGGCCAGGCCCTTGGGTTCGGCGGGTTGGAAGCCGCCGGCTTGGCGGGCTCAGCGAGAGCGGGTTCAGCGGTTTGCACACACTGCCTGTTTGTTTGTGTGTGTGTGTGTGTCTATGGTGTGTGTGTGTGAGAGAGAGGGTTGGAAGGGTTGGGTGCTAATCAAAAAAGGTTCCAGAGGATTGGAGAAAAGCTAATGTGGCAGTGGGCTTCAAAGGGTTAGATACTTATAACCTGACTATGTTCAATAAAAATAGTAACCAACAAAAAACTTTCAACCATATCGACTAGGTACACTTCTAGTTATCTTACAAACCGTTTAGACAAAAATTCAAAAGAAATTAAAGAAGTATTGTATCATATAGTTCGATAAAATAAAATAAAAAGCCAAAAAAAAAAACATGCACCTGCAGTAACAATATCAAATAGACGAAAAATGGCACGATGGCATCGTAATTCGTATATTTCAATATGAAGACAGACAGCAAACGGTGACTTAAGTTGCAGGCTCGTTGAATGTCGACTTGTTTATCCTCCTCTTGTGCCTCGGCTTCACTGTATCTTTCAACGTCTTTGATTCATCTGTTCGTAATCCTATTTTCTTTGCTTCTTGGAATGAGTTGGTATCTGAAGATTGTTGCCTAGATTTGACCTCTTCACCTTTCGCTTGTCTCGATGATTTTATGTGCTTGTCGGGAGGTGTAGCTACTGCAAACCCGTCAAATAAAACGTTAGGCACTCAGGCTAAATCAAAACCAAAACCAGTATCTCCTATGCAGAAGTATTTGAGGGTGGGGTGTATGCAGATCTGACCTCTGTCCTAAGTAGCAGAGACAAATTATGGGGAAGTACAGTGATTAATAAGATTGGTATTTGCGGTATTAATTTTGGTGGGTTTTTGGTTTCAGGTTGTTCGAGCACAATCGGTATGTCCCACTTAGGCCATCCACTATGGTGCCACTGGTACCAATTGGTACCAGCTGCCACCTCAGCGCCACGTCAGTTTACCAATACCTTACCAATACCTTACCAATTCATCCACATTCATACCAATTCCATACCAATCTAAACAATCAATTAAAAAAATAAAAAAAAATAAAAAGGAAGAGAGAGAAGGAAGAGAGAGATAGACACAAAAGAGAGAGAGAGAGATTGGTAGCAAACCCGGTAGTGGGGTGCCATACCACATGCCGTGCCGGATACCCTCGGCGGTGTTGCCGAGGGTATCGGTCCGGTACCGGGTCCATACCGCATGCCATAGCGGATGGCCTTAGAAGTAGGATCTAAGCATGGTTGTAAAACTCGGATTACTCGGCCGAGTACTCGGGGAGTACTCGGCCCTCGGACACCTACAAGGGCGATTTCATCAGACTCGGCCATATTCCTCGGCTAGCCGGCTACTCAGCCCAACTCGGCGATTACTCGGCCAACCCGGCCGACTCGGTCCGACTCGGTCAAACACGGTCAAAGGGTAAAAAGGTTAGGAAAAATAAAAAAAACTCGGGTCCTCTTTTATTCCAGCAGCCGCATTCAAAACGCACACTCAATTCATCGAACACCCTCTCTGACCCAAATCGAACATCCAACAGCCAAAATTGAAATCACAACCTCAATTCCAACCTCAAATCCCACCCAAATTGAACTTTTTTTTGTTGGTGTGTTTAAACATGTATTTTGGATAATTAAGACAATTATGTTGGTGTGTTTAAACATATATTTTGGAATTATGTTGGTGTGTTTAAACATATATTTTGGAATTATGTTGGTGTTTTTAGACATATTTTGGATAATTATATATACAATTATAAAATATAAAATTTTATATATAAAAACCCAATCCGAGTACTCCCCGAGTACTCCCCGAGTACTCCGAGTACTCCCCGAGTACTCCGAGTACTCGCTCCAAGGGGGTCGCCCGATATGGGAACGAGTAGCGAGTTTTGCATCCTTGGATCTAAGAGTGAAACTAATGCAGACCTGACCTCTATACCAAAGAGCAGAGCCAAATTATGGGAAAGTGAGATTAATAAAAAGGGTATTTGGGTTGTTATTTTTGGTGGGTTTTTGGTTTCAGGTTATTCGGGTCTTGCATGTGGTCTAAGTTGGGAAATGGTTCTTAGTTTCAGAAGGTTATGAAGTAACATACCACGAGAAGCTAAAGATGCTTTCAGTGCATCACCATCAACCCCCTTCGAATATGGATCCCTGAAAAACGAAAAAAAAAACTATAATAAGACTTAAATCTGCTGAATTTTCAAGTTCTGAAAGATGAAAGTGTTGAGTTTCACGTCAACTGAACTTGAACAGATCCTCAGGATTTTAACCTAGTCATATGTTTGGTAAAAACTTACTTATAAACTAGATGACAATGTAAAACGATATTGAAAAATTAGTTGGAAAAACATAATGGGCATAGCTGGAATATAGTGGAAAAAAGCCCATGGAGCTTCTTGAAATGCTACATAAAGTAGCTCTTTTCAAGAGCTAGCTTATGGTCAACAAACATGGCCATTTCAACGGTTTGTATTCTAGGAAACCAAGCTCACTAATTTACATGAAAAGAAACCCTAAGATCAACTTACAGTGACGTTTTTTTAACATGAAAAAGTTTAAAATAATGGTTGAACATGTACAAACAAGATTGCCAAATTTCATATGGAAACCATACCAACTTGCAGGCCGACCCTTAAAGCTTTTAGATGTGGTGTTTTTCTTGTTTGTTTTATGATCTTCATTTGATTGGTTGTCAATTTCGATGTCGTTGCTGCAACTGACACTAGGTTCATCGGACCCCAATGTTAATCTTTCCATATGATGCTTTGCCACATCACTGAAACCCTGTTGATCGGGCAAAGGATCATGACGCTTAATTTTCCGTAATGATCTTTGTGTATTATATGATTCAACCTGAAAATGTATTGCAGATGGATCAGTGCTGAAAAGATATTGTGAAAATATATACAATCAATACACTTCAAGTTGGGTGAAACCATGTGAACTACCAACTCTGAAACCACTATATATCATATTATTACTCCAGTAATTATCTTAACACCATTACAATATAAATTTTTTTACACAAAAACAGCAGAATATACAATTCAACTATTTAGCTATATAATCAGACATAAGAACGAAAATAATGGTGCCATGAGTTACCACTAAGTAACATTGATTAGAATGGCTCCCTTCTCTGACAAGAGGATCCTACAACAATATCAATTAGATTGTAAACCCGACGCTGGGCAGCACAAGGGCCAAATTAGGCCTCTGATTACTCTGGGGCTCTGGGCAGCACAATAACAATCACGTTTGAGTTGACACATAATTTACTAGAGATGCTTGACTATAGGGTAAAT
The DNA here is from genome assembly GCA_030169165.1 of Centaurea solstitialis. Lineage (NCBI taxonomy): Eukaryota > Viridiplantae > Streptophyta > Magnoliopsida > Asterales > Asteraceae > Centaurea > Centaurea solstitialis. The sequence goes on from CM058047.1 coordinate 34,706,598, forward strand.
ATGGCCCATATCAAAATGAAAAGAAGGAAACTTGTGGAACGAAATTGAAGTTAATGATTTCATGTAACGGTTACTGATAGGTGCAAAAGTAATCTTAACTAGAAAAGTCCTCAAGAGCAAAGGGAGGAATTCAATGAATATTATTAACTATCAGAAGAAAAAAAATAGTAATAACAAAAAAAATGCTTCAAACCCTTTTTCAAAAAATACTTTATTCCTATTTTTCTGAATATGTTGCACCAATGTAGATAAGGACACCAGCAAGCCCGACCTAGTTTATCGAAATTTATAAGCTACATTCTTGTTGAAAATTGGAAGTATCATGCTGATTGTGAGCTTATGTCCAATGGTTGTGATATATATTCACATCAAAATCAACAATACTTGACAGGTTTACGGATAAACACACCTCTATAAACCCCAGCACAAAAGCATGCAATTGCTCATTAATACTCGAATATAACAATTAACAGAAAAGAGACTCACAGCAGTCTTTATCGTGCTTGTTATATCGCCAGCCTTCACAGAAGCAATGCGTAAACACTGCATGATAACACTCTGCAAAACTCCATCACCCCCAGCTTTCTGAATAGCACAAACATCACCATTCGTATTAAGTGTAGCCGTCATTGATCCTCCCATAACGGCCTCTTCATAGTGGGTTGGGTCAATCACCTAACATCGCCAAATAAGTTAGAAGAGTCTAGACTCTAGAGCCAAAAGCAATGCTCGTAAATAATCGTTCATGCTACTACATGATAACATAGCCTATAAAATTCAATTTTGCATACCACGGTGTTATCTTTACCGATAAACCCAAATGTCACGGCCACCGGAAGATGGTGGATAATCAAAGAAAGTGGCTCCCTCAGCTGTTCAATGCACACATGACAATTTAGTTAAGAAAAGACAGTTACCTGAAAGTAAGATCAATATGTAACAAGACGTCAGAGCTATCAACAAGAATGAAGCACTTCTTAAAAGTTCTATAGTTCGGAAAGCTTCATTTGACATTAGACAACGGTATGGGCTGAAAAAGTGTGCGATTAAAGACTGAACCCCTACCGACCACAATCAATAACCTTAGACAGAAAATAATGATACTAACACAGGTTACTTTGTCCTTCAGAAAGAAAAAAAAGAACAATTTATTACATTGCTATCATAAGGATAGTCTAACAGTACATATGCTAAATTCAAATTTATTGAATTTGAAAAATGAAATTCAACCCGACTACAGAAAGGCTCCACAGGTCTTTTCGAAATTCAAAAAGTTTAACAACCTGTCCCACATGGATAGAAAGTAGATCTATAAGGACCTTAAAAGCTCAAAATTATGGGATACCAGTAACTTCCACCATGGATTTAAGTTAATTTTGAGGTTATTGGGCCAGACTGCATCTTAGAGCTTGGGGTGCTATTGTGCTACAAAGGGGATCATCAGACGAATATATTCAAACATCCAAAAACCGTAGGTTCTACAAAAGCTTTTGGTACCACACTATATAGCTTCACTAACCAGGTGATATTTCAAAAGCTTGTGATATTTCAGTTTCACGACAGGCCTAAGTAAGGGGAACGGAAATGAGAAAGGCAGATTAATGTTGACAATCACATCAACCAACACCAAGACTTTGTTAGTAAGGATTAAGGAAGCAGAGGAAGCTCACATCCGGTGGATTTACTATAACTTCTTGACCATCTTCTCCTCCAAATGTACATTCAGGCCTCCTGAATGTAGACAGAGCAGCCAAAGCAGCAATATTGGCAGCATCAACAAGATTTCTGGTTTTACAAAGATAAAATGCTCAATGGAAAGTTCAATAACTATAAAACTTTGCAATCACTTAGATATATGTGGCCTTTTACAGCTTACCCTCCATTATCTATAATGTGAAGGTCAATCCGAATGGACCATACCAACTTCCCTGCAACGACACAAAGTGATTCAGTGTCTATGGCCCTGCTTTCCCTGCAAGATATATCTCATCATGTAGATCCACTATGAGTGATTCTGTATATTCCATTTTCAAACATGTTCTAGGAGTAATGTCGCAAATATACTAATAATTAAAACGGTTAATGGCAGTGTTTCACCCTTTAGCATCAAAGAAAGATCAAGGTTTTTGTTAGATGAATAGCTCATTAGTCACCATGAATAAAGATTAAATCACAACCATTATTACACACTGAGATGAAATCAAAATAAAATTGATATTGCAATCGGATGATTGAGGGTTTCCATCAACTGGAGAAGCTGGGGTCTCCCTAGGCCTGCACCAAAATTAGGGTTTACATATCGAATACCGTCTCCTACTTACCCTCACCTATCAACAGACTCTCATTGTTATGTTTCTCTTTCTACCCCTTTGTACCAAATTACTTGCAAATACCATAGAGCCCCTGCACCTTCTTAACTACTGCTATTATATCCTTGTTAAAGCTACTACCCATTCTACCCCTTACTCTTCCAAGCAGCATAACTAATAATAGCTACCAGGGTATAACGCATAACTATATATAAAATTATTCACATCTTGGAAAAGTGAAAAGTATATGGGAAAGAAAGTTAGAATGCATGTGGAACAAACAATATTTAGAATGCAGAAAAAAAGGGTTTAGGCAGACAAATAAAGGGTAAATTGCATAAAAATGCAACGTAATTTGGTATACTATAAGCCAAATATTTTGTAAGGTATTTTCAAAACCTACATTTTGGTACTCCGTACTTGGTTTACATCAAAGAAGGCATGAAAAAACAACATACTTTGGTTCAATTTCCATTTTGTGTAACGTACTTTGCTCTAAACATATGACATATCACACGTGAGGTACCAAAACGAAGGATTTTGGAAGTAAGTTACAGAGAATAGGGGTTGGACCAAAATGCGTTGCATTTTCATGCAATTTTCACACAAATAAATGGATACCTCAAACCACGATCTACAATTAGTCCCAGCTCAACAGCAGTCTCACCAGGACGCCCTGCCTCAAATGAAGGATCAGCCATAGGCGAGAACTCGATGTAAATCGCAAATGTCCCTTCATTCGGCCTATCTCTATAAGGTTGAACTAGTTGTGCCGAAACAAAACCAATAACTTGAGTTTGTCCAAGCTGCACCTCTGACGAACCATCTTCGCTGCACTTTTAAACCCATGATAAGGAGCTATTCATCATGTAAGTTTCTAACAAGAATAATATATCTCATTATGAAAGCATGCAACCAAGAAACCGATGTTACCTGCCAAAGCTGATGGTTAGGTTTTCTATAGTCAAAAGGACGTCGACCGTCAACCCTAATGTCCGAAAGTAAAGCACTCTCTATGAATTTCTTTTCATTTACTGTCATTAATAAGGAATTAGCTTGCTTCTGGTCCATTTTCTCACCTGCATTTCATGTACTGATTTATAGTGATGCATAAACACATAAGCTGGCCATATCATATAGTCAAATTACAATTTGTCTCCCAAATTATTCCAAACTTGCCACTTAGAGGCAAACAGATAGCATTCAAACCAAAAACATTATGGTATACGATCAAAGTAACTTCAATAAGCATCCATAATAAGACATTTTGAATAATTAAGCTACACAGAACACATATAGATACGTTTAAGAAGATTAATCAAATTTCATCCTATAACAACTACAGAATCAGATTATTGCATCTTTTGAGCAGTTAATGAAAAAATTGAAAATTTTCAACGGGACTCGCCTGTAGCCGGAGTAGTCTACGGCGGAGGCGTCGGAGGCGGCGGCGGCGGCGGCGGTGGAGACGGCGGTGGCGGTGGCGACGACGACTCTTCTCTCCGTCCAATTGCAAGTCGGTGAAGAGGGGGGTTTCCAGGAGGGTTTTTTGGTAAAGTTGTTTCAGAGTGTATTGCAAATTACCAAAATAACCCTGAAACTATACAGATATTTCACTATGATGCTTGCAAAAGGATTATTAAAAAAAAAGATAAAAGTTTTGAAACAACCTTACGAATTAAACACTAAGTTTGGTACAGAGAATAGAATTGCAGAGAAATGATGCAGAGAATGGAATTGCAGAGAAAGAGAATTGGTCTGGAGAATGGGAATTGACTCTTCTATTTGGTAGCACAGAGAATTCAGCAGAGAATTGTAACAGAGAATCATTTCTCTTGTTTGGTTGCACAGAAATTTCAATAAAGAATTGTACCAACCTTGTCATTAGAATCTTGCTGGTATCAATTTCTTCAATGGTATATTGAGTACAAAAAATAGTTCAATAGTATTTGTGTACAAATCGAATAGTTTATTACCCAAAAACCCAAAAATACAGAGTTCAAACGAGAACCAATCATAAACAAAAGCCTCGCGAAAATCCTGGCAACAAAAGAAAAACCGAAACAAACCCCCAACGAGAAAGACCCGATGCTGTGAACGGTAATGGGTGCTGCAACAGCCGACTCTTCGGACCCGAAAACAAGCTCTAACCGCCAGTTATCTCCGTAACAGAAAGGAAAGACCAGACTTCAACACTGCAGCTGAAAATGGAACCGCCCGAATAACACTCAGCTGTGTCTAGTATTTCCATCTGACGCCGACTTGGCAGCAACAATCCCAACCCCATAGCTCTATAGATGCACAAGTTTGACCTCGGCACTTCCATCCACTGCTACGGCTATTGTAGTTACGACAAATGACGATGACACTACCTCGGCATCCTTGTTGTCTAAACAGTCACGACCAGAAACTTTGATTATAGAACCTGCCTCAGCAACAAACCCGAAGCTGCATCTCCAAAAAAACAACTCTAAATACCGAATAAACTTGATACAATTCACAAGGAAACCACACAAAATCATCATGAATGCATAGCTTACATTCCTTCAATTTAGCCAATTCTAATCCTCAAAATAAACAAAAAGACCCATGGAGCAACTAATTAGATAATAACTCTATGGATAATAACTATATAAAATCATGAGATTATAAACCCAATCACTTATGCATACAATTATCAAGCTCAATCCTCAAAATTAAAGAAAAGCAAAAGAAGCAGGTTACCAAAAGCCAAATTGGCAACAGCATGTCAACAAGGAAGCCAAAATCGAAGCTAACGATGGCATCGAATGTGGCAAAATCGATGAAATTGAAGGAAGTTTTCATAAATCGAAAAGAATACTTTTTCTCCTCGTTTAATTTCCTAGGGTTTGAACTATCAAAACCCAATCAGTCTCATATAAAATCCAAAAGCAATCCAAACTCCCATCTGCCTTTGAATAATTGCTTCAAAATTCGAATTTGAGGGAAATTAAATCAATCAGGTTAATTAGAGGATGATTAATTGAGTTGATACATACATATACATATATATATATATACACACTTGAACAAGCTGCAAGAGAGAGAGATCAAGACACAGAGAGATCGAGACGGAGACAGAGGCATACCTGGTAGAACCCTAGCTGGAGAGTCGTCGAACGGCGGTTGGAGCGGCGGTGGCTGGTGGGCGCGGCCGTGGTCGTCGAATTGAACCCTAGCCAGAGAGAGACGAGGAGAAGAGAAGAGAAACAAGGAAAGCTGTGTCTTTTTTTTTTGGGGGGTTCCAATTCTCCAATCCTTTTTCAATTACCAGGGAATCCACAATCCACTATTTTCAATTATCACCATTTCTCTACCAAAAAGAGGGAATTTCAAATACAAAGAGCCAAATTCTTGAGAATTGGCAATTCTCCGTGTACTCATTTCTCACTCCTACCAAACAAGTAAAATGGAATCCAGTTCCATTTCTCTCCTCTCAATTCTCTCTACCAAACACCCCCTTATTGGTGTTTATAGGTGAAATTGAACGCTATCGAATAATCTTTTATTAGTCTCATCGTATGCAACAGTTTATCTGATAAGTGTTTACGGGTAAGATTCGTCATCTCACTTACCGAACAAGACGTCAAAACTCTTGGTTTATGGCATCGCTCTTACCGGGAATTTTGTATATGGGTTTGGTTTCTTCGCTCGACTTATACAATGGGTTTGATTCAACCCTAGGCAACAATTTCGTTCAACGATCATCACCTCCATCTTCATAGAGGTTTTCTTTTCTCCATAGATGGTTTAACAAATGTACTTTCTAAGTATGGGTTCTCCAGTTATTTTCTTCTCTAGTTTACCCTCAAGTTCCAATAAATGGTTTGACACATATATCATTGTAGGTATATTGGTTTTTTTAAAAAAAAAAAAAACATTATAATTTAAGTTTTAGAAAGAACAATTTATCAAAAATCGCATAAATCATATTCAAGGGTAAATCGATCATTTGCGTCGTTCAAATTGTTGATTCAAATAAAAAATTAAACACCATCACTAATTTATCAAAACAGACAAATGTATTCATACAAGACTTTATAGAAAAAATTTGGCAAACAGCCTGCAAGTGTTTCATATATGCAAACCTATCATCTCTACATAAGTAGATCGATCGTCTCCATAAACTCGAAGAAATCAAGAAACTAACATCTGCTTACAACAATAACTCACCATTGGTTTTTATACCAATATCACCACCTACAATCTTTATACACCTTACAGAAAAACATAGACAAGGCTTCCTCTGAACTCAACTGAAACCACTCCTTGTTGGTAAGTCTGTTCAGCACTAGTTGAGAATTGGATTTGATTAGAAAAGACTGAAGATACAAAATTGATCGCTTTCACTTCCGACCCTTTGAATCTCGATGCCCATTAAAACCTTCACAAAAGAGACGAAAGAAACATACGTTAATATAACGCTGCATTAGTCAGGCAGAAGGACCGATCATGGGATCATTTTATAGATGATAGAAGAAGAAGAAGAATTAGTTCTTATATCGTGACCTTAAACACAATTTACACACAAACTGCAGAATAAATAACAAAGACAAGCAATATTCCAGCATCGAAGCTGACCTGTTCGAATCTGCGGTTAAGTGCAGAGCTGATCAAATTACAAGTCTCCAGAAACTTCTGATGATACTAAATCAGATTTTTGCCTATTGACATTCCTACAAAATGGATCAATCGCAATCCAACATAATCATTTGAGAACATAACTTTCAGAATAAATATAAACAAAGCGGTCTCAATTTCATCAACAAACATCACGAAAATTCGAACTTACCCTCTACCATTTTCAACGATTGTTTGATCCTCTCGGCAGCGTTCTGGGTTCCATCTTGTGATCGTTCGCTCTTCAACGCTATAAGCATCTAAACAAGAACATGAAGTAATCGCATTTTTACAGTTTCCGTTTACATGAAGAATCAACAATGTCTTTGCGACACTGCCACATAGTCGAAGCGTGCATTGGAAATCTGACCAAACCCTCAACCGATCATTACCATCCCGTTCAGAGAACACCAAAACACCGTATTCAGAGTGCACCAGTGACGGATGGTGACGGTAGGCAACAAAGTCAACCCCATACTGACACCCGGACCTCACAACCCAATTCTTGATTGTAGATGAGAATACGCCTTAAAGAAAATCGGGAAAGACGGCCTCTTGGAAGTCATGTACTCCATAACTGATTGTTGGTTTTTACGCTATTATCACCGCCTACAATCTTTATTACAATTTAAAAAAAACATAGATAAAATGCTTCCTCGAGAGTCAGCTGAAACCCACTGTTATCCTTATCGACTGTGATAATTGGTCGGCCGAAACAGGTTTGGTTCAAAGATCGGTTTGTTCGGCGTTGGTTGCAAGAAGTACGCTACAGCCCGAGAGCCTTCCATGAGAATTGGACTCGATTAGAGAAGCTTGAAGATCCAAAATTGATTTTGAAATCGGAACCGCAAGTGCTTTTGCTTCCGACCCTTTACCTTTCCATCTTGGTCCATTTAAAACCTTCTAAACAGATAAAAAACGATGGGATGTTAATACGGAAAATGTCTTAGGCAGAAAAACGTATGAGAGACTATGAATAAATAAGACACGTAAACCAACTATCATAACAATTCATGTGCTTACATTACATGTACATTGTCCGGTGATTATTATTATAGAAAAGCATCAGAATCGTTTATAAAACTAACATGCTTTTGTCATCTTTTGATTCGTTTCATGTTTTAAATTTTGTTTTGTGGGTCCCACAATAAGAAAAGGAGATGTATTAATTGTTCTCAATTAACGAACTAACTATGGTAGGCTAAAAAAACCCGAAGGAATTCCCAACCTACCCCATCCAAAGCAAGGTCTTATTTAAGTATGATAACACTCAACATAAGCAAATTTCAACATTATAAACCAGGAGTTTGCAATTTTAAAGAGAAAAAAAAGTCAACATAAGCATCCAATAATCCATAAGGCCATCCTTAGCCATACCAACCATACCACCCATTTCTGCTGCCACATCAGCTGCCACATCGCTTTACCACTACCCTACCAATTCCATACCTTTCATCCTTAACCATACCACTCATACCCCCTTATTTTATTTTATTTTTTTTCTAAAAATATATTAAAATAATTTACTTAAAATTAAAATTAAAAATAATTTACTTAAAATTAAAATTAAAATTAAAATTAAAATTAAAATTAAAATTAAAATTTAAAATTACATTTTAATAAAACTAAAAAATACAATAAAACTAATTATTTTGCAGAGAGTCCCACAAGTGTTGAGATAAATCTTGGCGAAAGGTTGTTGTGCCTCTCTCGGTTTTTCACTAGGTTGACGTTTTCTTGCCGGTCTGTTCGGAGATATTTGTTTCGATATCTTCCGGTAAAACCTCCGTAGGATCAAAAGGATAATTTGAAATGCCTTCGTCTTCACGAATCATGTTGTGTAAAAATTATACACGTGTACATGATTTCTTGTAGTTCGTTCGTGTCCATACTCGCGCGGTCTTTTTACCATGTGCCATTTACTTTGAAGCGTGGCGAATGTCCGTTCGATGTCTTTCCTAAACCGATTCTTGACGTTCTTGAAGTGGATCCGTTCTCTCGTTCATGTGGATACTAAATGCTTTGACGAAAGTCGTCCACTCTGGATATATCCCGTCGGCAAGATAATACTCGTGATTGTAGTGTGTATTATTTGCTACAAACGAACTATCGGGTGCTTTATCTTCGAATAAATCGTTGAAAACCGGTGATTGATTGACAACGATTATATCGTTCGTCGCACCCGGAACCCTGAAGAATGCGTGCCAGGGTCCATTCATCATATGATGCGACCGCTTTAGAATTACCGTCGGTCCAGCATGATCACCTCTATGGAATTGACCCCTCCATGCGACGGGGCAATTTTTTCCAGGCCCAATGCATACAGTCAATGCTACCAAGCATGCCGGGCAAGCCGTGGACTTGTTCATGCATTGCGTAGATTCGTTGAATATCGCTGGCAGTAGGCTTTCGTAAATATTGTCGCATATATAGGTAAATAATACCTTTGCAAAAATTCTCAAGGCAATCCCTTGACGTCGTTTCGCTCATCCTCAAGTACTCGTCGGAAGCATCCGAAGCAGTCCCGTACGCCAATTGTCGAATAGCGGACGTACACTTTTGAAGCGCGGAAAACCTTTCACGCCTCTTGCATCCCAATGTTGCTTGAATATTCGGTCTCTCTTTCTAGATCGTTAACTATCCGTAAGAATAGTCGTCGACTCATACGAAACCGCCGCTTAAAGTCTTCGTCGTTGGTACACGGGTTATTAGAAAAGTAGTCGGCGATAAGCTTATCGTGTCCCTCTTCCGACCTCTTTCTTTATTCGGCCCTCTCGGTCTTTTATTTGACGGACCTTCTCCATTGTTTTGCAATACCCCGGTTAGTCACAAGTTTACCGACCACTCGGCAGCTTGAAGTTGGCTAGAAGAACTTGATCTATCATGAGATCAAATTACGTCATCGGAATCCGCCATATTTTTGTGGATAGGAGAAAAGGAAGAAATTGAAGAGAATAAATGAGATGTGGGAGAAGAGAATAGAATGAGATGTGGAGAAGAGAATAGATGTATATGTATATATGAGAGATTAAAGGAATTTTTTTTTTTTTTTTTTTTGAAAAATATAGCCGTTTAGTGAGCCGTTGGGGGGGGGGGGGGGGGGGGGGGGGGGGGGGGGGTTAACACGCCTTTTTTCAATCGGTAACGGGGGTTTCCGACCTCCCCCTACCGGTCCGGGGTACCGGCCATCCACGACGGTGTTCACCTCGGTAGTGGGGTACGGTACCCCTACCGGCCCCGGGTAATGATGGCCTATATAGATTATAGGAGGTGCCATTCAACAATCAATAAGAGCTTTACAGAGGGTGAACCTAAAAATGGTATAAAACTCAAAATTAGCCAACAGACAAACCATTTCAGAGAAAATATCAAACAAAAAAGTATTTGAGTTTTACTTTAATTTGTACAAAACTGTGTAGGGGAAGTTCAAAGAGAAACAGTCAATTTACAAAAAAGTGAGGAGCAATCTCAACCAATATCTCGCGGTTACAGTAGAACGGAGGATTGACTATTATGAGAGGGGAAGTTATTAAGAGGGGGGGGGGGGGCGGTCAAAACCATATTTGTTGACGAATGAGTGTTGAGTTGCTTCTCACGTCGTTTTTTAAAAAAGTTATGTTTTTTTTTGAACCTTTCTCTAACTGTGTAATCAGTGTCTTAAATAAGTATGAGTATAGCAGATTATGTTGAAATTAAGCGTTTTGAAAACAAATAGAAATCGAGAAACAAACTGCATTGTTTTTAAACTTAACTTTTTAAAAATAGAAGCAGAAACTTATTGAAATAGTAAAAAACCCAAATCACTGATAATAAAAGCAGGAAACTAAGCTATACTCTTGATTGCAACTAAAGCCACTCGAAAATAAGAATAAACCGTCACATGTCCTAAGCCTTAACAATCTAATTATCAAGTTTGTTTAACCGAACCGTTGGAACTTGAAATAGCCCTTGAATCACTCTTAGTTGCTTTGGTTCGGACCAAGATATCTTGCTACGCCGCACCTTTAGATTACATCATAAAACCAGCAAATCCGGGTATGTATTTTTACCCGAATTCTGCCATTTTGAGGCATTTTTAAGTTTTTGGTTGACTTCAAGGGATCTTTTTTAGTTTTGGGGTGATTCGAGAGAAATTTTTTGCCTTTTTGGTTGATTTTGACAGTTTTTTTCAGTTTTTTTGGTTGGTTTCTTTATAAATATCTCAATTTTTAGAATTATGTGGTTTTTTACTTTTTCCGGGTACCTAATTTGTTTCCTTGCAATATAGATTGATAAAAACAAATTAATATCAACAAGAAACAACTAAGGGGAAAATTAAAATAAGCTAAGAAAATCAAACATCAAATTAACAAAATAAGTCAATTGGTTAGTAATGGACAAATTGCAAAAGTAACGGGAAATGGGCAATGGAAGGGAAAAAAAAAAAATGAATCGTTGTGGTCAAAAGACTAATGATAAATAAGGGCAAAAATTAGGTCAGGATTCAGAAAAATCATAAAAACGATAAATATGTAAGCATAATTGTTTTAGGAGATGTTCAAAGAAAGCATGTCAATTAAGAAAAGTGAAAGCGAATCTCAGCCACTATCTCGCGGTTACGGTGGACTTGATCACGGAGTATTGCACATTCATGGGAGGGTAGGATTAAGGGGCGGACGTCAAAACCGCATTTGTAACGGATGAGTGGTTGAGATTGATGTCCCTCTTTTTTAAATTATATTTTTTGTTGAGTCTCCCTCTTTATAAGTAGGGGAAGGGAAGGGGGGGCGGGTACCGGTCCCGGCCGCTACGGGATTGACCACCGGTTCGGTCAAATTTTGGTCAGCCCTGGTCAAGTCGATACCCGATTACCCGACCCCGGGATGCTAAATGAGAGAAAAGTTAACTAAAAAAAAAACGTAACTAGCTTTTAGCTTATGGCAGCTTAAAATGAAACTAAAAATCAAACGGTAGCTTTCAGATAGTTTTCAAATTGAGATTTAGAGTTTGAGGGGAGAGAGACTGACGGGGGAGGAGAGGAGAAAAGAGAGGACGGCCGTGGTGGTCGGTCCGGCCGCCGGAGACGGTGGCGCTGGGGATGGCAACGGCGACGGTGGGCGGTGGTGAGGGGAGAGGAGGTCGGGGATGGAATGATTGGAGTGGAGGCGGGAGGTTGAGGCTGCCGGAGAGTGGTTTGGTTGTCCGGAAGCAAAAGTAACCTAAATTAAGTAAAAAAAGTAAAGACAAAATTTTTTTTAACCTTTGAAAAATACCATTTAATTTCTAGTTTATTTTCTCTCGTTTTTCAAAGATAACCATCAAACCCGCCTACCCAAACTCTCCCTGGGCAATTATAATTTTCCGACCAAAAACCATGTTGCCGGTGAAAAAAAATATGAAAAAACTCGCCTGCTAGAAGTGCCCCACGGCGGGTTATGTTTTTTTACAATTTTCCGGAAAAATGTCCACCGTCGGGGACAGAAACAGGTTAATACCTCGACACGAAGGATTATTAGTAAAGTAGAGAATTAAAACCAAAGTTATGTTTGTGGTTAGCTAAATACTTGACATTTAATAAGAGGGCCCTAGTTCGAGTCTTTGGGATCCCCAACTTTTCTTTAAAAGGGAAGGAAAAAATTGTAAAAAACAAGGGGCCCCCAAAAAATTAATCGGGTCTCCCATTAAATGTCAAGGGTTTAGCCAAAAAAGGCAAGCTTGTACTTTTTTTTTTCTTACTTTTTTTGCTAATAATCCTCCCGTTTTTAAGGTATTAACCGGTTTTGGGTTGTTGCTGGAAATTTTGGGGGAGAAATTGTAAAAAAAAAAAATAAACCCCCTGGGGCGACTTTAAAGGGGGGTTTTTATTTTTTTTGGCGATCATGGTTTTTTGTCGGAAAAAACGTAATTGCCGGGGGGTTAGGGGGGGGGGGGTTTGATGGTTATTTTTAAAAGTCGAGGAAAAATATAGCTAGAAGATTTAAAAGGTATTTTTCAAAAAGGGTTAAAAAAATAAATTTCTAAAAGTAATACCAATATAATATTATTTATTTTTTTTTCTATTATTACGGGGTTCGGGCCCCGCAAATCGACCCCGATTTTGTGGGTTTTACCGTCCCCTCCGGGGGGGTTTTAACCGCTTTCCCCCTGTGGGTAGCTAAAAAATTCAAAATTTTTAATTTAAGAATCAATTAGTGCTATATCAAATTTGGGAAAAAATTCAACTAAGTTATTTTTTTAGGACAAAATTGTGTGAGGGGTTTTGGGGGAGGTGTGTGAGGGGGGGACGAAGCGGCAGCGGAGGTGAGCGGCGGCGGGGGGACGACGATGGTAGAGGAATTTTTGGGTGGTTTTTAAAAAATTTTGGTTTCAAAAAGAGTCCATTTTCTAAAACGGACGTCCATTATACCCTTTTAAAAAAATTTGTTGCAATTTGAAAATGCTCTAAAAACACCTAAATATAGGAGATATTTTTTAAGTTTTTTGTTTTTAAAAAGAAATGGTTTAAAAGCAAAAACCCCTTGTTTGTTGTTTTTTCAGGTTTAATAAAAAAAATTAAACAAAAATTTTTTTTTTGAAAAATTTTAATTTTTAAATAAAAAAACCATCGAATTATAAAGTTAAAACTAAATAAGAAACTTTTAAAATAAAAAAGAAAATTTAAAAATAACAAAAGATTAAAAAAAAATGTAGAATAAAATTTATGTTTAAATTAAATATGCAAAGTTTTTAAAAACCATGATGATGTGCCTTGGGGCCCCCACCACTATGTCGATCTTTTATTTTTCAATTCCATTTTTGGCTTTTATATTTTTAGTTGTTATGTATTCTTTGTTGATATTTTTTTCCCCCCCTTTTTTTTTGGGTTCATTTCTTAAAGCATTTTCAATCCCCAAAAAAAAGAAAGAATAAAAAATAAAAAAAAAAAACCAAAACCCCGTCAAAAATGGGAGTGAAAAAAAGGGCCCCCAGGGTGGTAACGAGAATGCACAAAAAAGGGCAATGCATTGGGTGCAAAGGGGTTTTAAATGAAATAGGATTTAGAATGTAGTCTTTTTTAAAAGTTGTTACCCGGTTTGATAACTTTTTGCCTTTGGGGTTAAAAAATAAGGGTTTGTTCCCCAAAATGTATAAAAATTTAAATCAAAAGTTATTGTGGTTCCCCCTTTTTTAAAAATAAAATTAGACATCAAAAAAAAAAAATTAACTTTTTTGTATGCTTGTGGGGCTTACTTGGTGAGGGGTAATCGCCCCGTCGGACATGGTCCATCTCGATTCTAAGTATGAGGTGTAGATATCTAATTAAGTGGAAAACCCCCGAACGAAAAAAAAAATAAAAAATTAAAAAAGTAATTTTTATGGATTGGTGCCCCAAAACCATCGTCAATTTAATCCGTTAAGCAAATGGGTAGCTTGGTCTTTTTGTTTAAATGCATAATTCATCCCGCTTTGAACAACCGTCACCTTGGCAGAAACGAGCATAACTTGAAGCAAGATCGTTTTATCCCAAAAAAAAATTTGAACTATAAAAGTTTCAATATGGATTCGATAGCAGGAGGCGTGAAAACCCCCCTTGATGGGGAAAACCGTGGTGAGGACTGTTGGGGAACATATACGCAAAGAGGAGGAGGAGGTCACCATTGTAGCGATGAAAAACGATGGTTCAAATGGTCTTTTTTAACAGAAATCGAACCACATGGGGGTTCAGAGCGATGATGCAGATAGATGGACTCAAAGTTTTTTTTTTTCATAAAGAGATGTTTTTTTTCCATGATTCAATTTTAACAATTTTGCTTAAAAAATTAAAACTCGTTTGTTAGGCTTTTTAATTGATTCTGTTATTAATTAAAATGGGTTTATGTTGATCCTAACAACTTTTTCAATGAAAATTTAAAGTTTTTTATTAGAGCATCTATAACAAATTTTTCAAATGAAAAATTTTTTTTTTAGTGAGATTTGATTTTTTTTTAAAGAGTTTAATTTTTTATTGGAGAAAACACATAGAGAGTGGATTGGATTTTGGAAGAATGGGGGGATTTTTGGACATAATGCCTTTGGAATTTTGGTTGGTTTTTTGGGCGGAACTTATCTTTGGAGAGGGATAAACGGGGGGCCCGGCCCCTCAAATATTCGACTCGTGACAATGGATGCTTAGTATTAAAAAAAGTAACAGGTTTAAGGTTTTGGGTGCTTTTGCATAATGATTATAACCCTTATTTAAAATTTTAACAATATCTTTTCGACAAAAACCCTATTTTTTGATCTTTTTTTCTCAAAATGTATCTTTTTTTTTTGCATTTTAAATCCAAAAACAACAAAAAATTGCAGTGTTTTAGGTTATAGACCAAGTTACAAAACGCAAAAAAACACACACTTGGCGCTGTAATTTTTTATTTCTGACTCATATTCTTTTAAGAAACACTATTTAGTGTTAAACATTTTTAAGCCATTTAGCGCCTTAATCAAATACTGCTTTAGGATTAAAATGGAATTCACCAATACATTCTTATAATATTTATTTTATTTCATTAACAATTGATAAATGATAACCACTTCTATTCAAATTTGACAATTATATGGGTGAGCATAACTCGACTAAACCAACCCAACCCGCCTGCCTGAGAAACCAAAATTGATCTTTGTGTGTAAAGTGCAGGTTCGGGTTGGGAGCTTGGGGTATGATCTCCCAACCCAAAACCGACCCGACAACCGAAATTCCATTTTATTTTATTTTTAAATATATTTTCACCCTAAATACAATTTAAATAATAACTAAATTCCTAGACACCTTTTATTTTTCTAATAAGCCACTCAACTCGATTGTCTATCGTATCTCAACCTGACATCGAGTTCAACTCTAAACCTTTTGAAAATAAATAAAACAAAAAACCGATTTTTCGGAATTTGGGTCCAACCCGAAATTTCCGAATGCCATTTTCTCACCCTGAAAATTTCAGATACCGAAAATTTTGACCCAAACCCCCCGTGCACACCGTAACGCGTGATAAATTAATTTGTTAAAAAAGCACCCCGAAGTGAAAAAACCTATTTTATATGAAAGACGTGATTAGAATAGATAACTGTCAATTGGCCTTTTGTTACGATCCTCAGATTACCCCCAAATCAATTATCGATCTCAAACTCACCACACACTCTTCTTCTAGATTTGGAAGAACACACTACTTCAAGCGTTAATGCGAGGATCAAGCCGAGCTCAATTCCAAATAGGTAATCAATCACCATTCTATTCTCCATCCATCCATCCATCCATCCTCCACCATTGTTGTAATTCATCAAATTGGTTGGAATCTTAGGTACGAAGGACCGTAGTAATTATCGATTTTTTCATCAACAGTTACGTAGTGCTTCAGATCTTTACTGAATTTTGAATCTAATCAATAGTTGCATATGATGATGTGGAACGATGATAGGCTTAATCAGATCGTGATTTTAGTGTGCTTTATTAGTCGATGATGTTGTCGGTGATACGGAGTGTGGCAGGAGCCGGTGCATGAACCCTGTGGTTGAGTCGTTGCCAACTGTGGACAGTTGGGCTTGATGTGCCCAGGCTGGTAATCCCTACCCTTATGGCCGGTTTTGCCACACTTGAAACACACCGGTGCTGGTAGTCGGCACTCACCCTGGTGATTCCTCCGCATTTGGTGCAACCGGTGAACACCTTCTTTGCCCTCTGTCCCCCGGACCCCTTGAACTTCTTCGCTGGGACAATCGACTGCTCAGCCTTCCGCTTCCCCTGCTGCTGCTCCTCGAGGAACAGCTCCCGTGATCGCGCCTGTTCAACCATCTGGTTGAAGGTCTTGCACGTCGTGGTGTTCACAAACTCCCTAATCTCAGTCTTCAGCACCCCCCGGTAACGGTACATCTTCATCTCCTCGTTGCTCACATAATCTGGACAAAACGACGACTTTTCCAGAAACTGGTCGGTGATCTCATTCACCGACTCCCTCGTCTGCTTCAGATTCAGGAAATCCCAGTAATTTTCTCCTTCTCGATCCGCGGTGCAAACTGCTCCACGAACAACACCTTAAAAGCCTCCCAGGTCATCGCCGTTATCTGCTCCTCCGAGTGGCTTTTCAGCATCAACCCCCACCGGTCTTTACCTGCGTCGCGAAGCAGGTTGTAGCGAAAAACACCTTCATCCCCGCTGGACAACTGCAAGTACGGAAAGCACCCTCGACCGCTGCAATCCAGCGAGAGCATGCGATAGGGTTCTTCCGACCCTCATAGAGTGGCGGTTGACACGCCATGAAATCCTTGAAAGTACTTGCCCGACTCTGAGTCTGGTAGTGCTCCCACTAGATGAGCTGCGTGCCGTAAAAGCCGCCTCGATCTTCTCGTCCATGGCCCGAAGTAACTCATCCTTCATCTGCGTGAACAGTCCTGGCATAATCTGATGCAGGGCCTCGGTGGCCTCCGAGGCGATAACGTCCCGTAAATCCGGAGTCTCAGGCTCCTCACCTCCAAAATTCCTTCTAGTGGTCACCATGCTGAGCATTTAAGACTAGTTTAGAAACAGTTTAATCCAGAGTCACTCAATTAACCAACGCTCACATACAAAATTATTACTGGTCGCTAGTGCGCATGCCATCCTAACGACTAATGAGTGCCACTAATTACAACCTACCTTGTTGTCGTCTATGTCATCCAAGCCATTACGTGGCTATCTATTACCCGAATATAATCCCATTCTTGTAATTCCCAAGACTTACCAATTCCTAGTCCATACAGGTGTCCATAGTAGTACTATTATATGGGCCCGCACTACTATAGCCAACCGGTAATGATAGTTGGTTCGGGACCACTAGACAACATCAAACAAGAACATGTCTAGAAATCCCTTACCAGCTCATCATCGTATAAACCGGGTATTGGTACCATCCTCAAAATCCCAATTCCGAGACTACATAGTCAACAATTAATTTCACAGTTATCTCTATTTACACATAGCATGCCATACAATTATTAGCATAGCATCCAACACTCAAATTAGCGCCACAACAATTTATCAACAATATAAAAGGTAAGTAAGTATTGCTCACCCCGTTTTGAAACTCTAGCCGACGGTTCCGACTGTGTTAAAATTTTCTTTTCTAAAAAATCTCCTAGTTTAAGTCCAACCACACACACACTCGCAAGCGTGTGTGCTGATTCTCTTAAACCTAGGCTCTGATACCAAGTTGTAACACCAATAATTCTAAAAACAAATAATTAAATAATTTTTAGGAAACCTACATTATTACAAATTTTAAAGAATAAAATTTAAGTTTAGTGAACGCATAAAAATAAAATTATTACAGTCATCCCGAATTAAATAATTAAGTAAAAAATAGTATCATGTCCAAGAACACGGCATCGCTCTTACCATAACCTTACGGTGGTCGGTAGTCGATCGCCTCTACCATAACACGGCGTCGCGGCCAAAGCCGGCGTTCGCCACCACCGCGTGCAGTCGCCGGAAGGTGTGAAACGGCTCTATCTCGAAGCTACAAGAAGAAGAGGGTCGTAGACTTACCTATGTGAACGGAAACAGAACCGACCACCGAATCCGACGACCCCTCTTCTCCCTCTTTTCTGGCGATCTTCCTCCTGCGAGCTCCCTTTTTCCGGCGATCCCTCACTTTCTCCCTTTCTCTTCTTTTCCCTTTCTCTCTCTTTTCCCCTTTCTCTTTCTTTTCTTTTCTCAACTGACACAAAAAATGATGGTAAAGGGATAGGCTATACTTAAGCTACCTTATCCCTACCTAACTAGTCTCCCTTATCTACTCTATTCCTTGTTTGCTTTTCCTCCAAGCTAGAAAGTTAGCTTTATTTTAAAAAAATATCTGATAAACGTCAAGAGTTGTTAAAACATGGGATTGGACTTATATTATCTTTCTTTTTTTTTTTAAAAAAAAGAAACATTATCCCAATCTATCAATAAAATAAAATAAAAAGAATATATTAAAAGATAAGTGAGAAACATATATACTCAACATTTTGGGATGTTACACTAGTCCAATTGACCCAAAACTCTAGGCCTCATCCTCTCTTAACATCCCTAACATGATCCCATAGCCAAATCTTCGAAAAGATAAAATCAAAATCTGAAAATTTTCCAGGGAGTTGCGCGACCTCCCTTGCGCGACCTCAGGTCGCGGGCCAGGTCGCGTAACTTTCCTGACGCAACCTATCTCGCGACTTGCTTCGAAATTCGTGCCAAAACCTCCAAATCGACTAACACAATCCCAATTACGTTTCTACATGAACTAGGGTGATAACTAGCATTCGTATGCGAGTAATACGACCCAAAAATACCAATTACATACCGATTACATACATATGATGATCCATTGATCATTCATTCCACAACCAACCCTAACCATCGACAAACTCCAAACTCCAAATTACACATCAATTGACATCAAAACTTGCATAGAATTCTTACCTTTAACGCATCTAACATGATTACTCTCTATTGCTTGATCACAACCTTCAATTGCTTCCCTTGCATCAAAAATCGCTATCCCCCTCTCTATACATTTTCTCTGAAACTGACAAGTAAGGAGTTAAGGGTTTCTAACCCTTTTATTGACCACACCCTCCTTACACTTTCATAATTAACACTTAAGCCCTCGAACCTCTATAACACAAGTTAAACAAGGTTAATCACTTACCAAACTCCGTTAAATTTCCAAAACTGAAAACGGGGTGTTACAACTCTCCCCCACTTACCAGGATTTCGTCCCCGAAATCGCCTATGCATGGAACAACTCTGAGTAGTTCCGTTTCATCTCATGATCCGGTTTCCACTCCTATTCCGAGCATTTCTATACTCCCTTTGAATATTCTCTGC
Organism: Centaurea solstitialis; assembly: GCA_030169165.1. Taxonomy (NCBI): domain Eukaryota; kingdom Viridiplantae; phylum Streptophyta; class Magnoliopsida; order Asterales; family Asteraceae; genus Centaurea; species Centaurea solstitialis. The sequence continues at coordinate 34,726,377 of CM058047.1, forward strand.
CCCTATGTCCTTGTTTTTTTTTCAAAAACTTGGTCTTTCCTTCCAAGATCAAAATCGGTCTTTTCGCATTGAACTCTAGGTCTGACAGTACTTTATCCACGTAACTCTTTTGGCGACTCAGAGTCGTACCGAATACTCTCGATCGTCTTCTGAACGATCTCGGTACTCCCGAGCTCTCTCTCTGTCCGACCGTCCCCAACATAACATCATGATTTTTAAAAGTACAACCCACTCTGTAACCCGATCCTTCAGCTCATGCTCTTACTTCCAACTGGTAATTCTAACTCTTACTCAACCTTCACTCTTAGACACGTATAACACTTTCCCACATGCTTTTCCCACACTTTTTAAACTTTGGCCACCCGTAATCTGACCTTACGTCTCTGATACTGGAACCTCTACACGGTCTTAACGACTTAAGTGACTGTTACTGTCGGTTATCAACTGAACCACTTGATCCTTAATTCCTTCCTTGGATTCTCACTCATAATTGCCTTTTCGTTGTGACTACTTAATCATACCTACTAGCGAGGTTATCACTGTCAACTTGTCTGCCACCTTAAGTTTTTAAAACATGTATTTAACGAAAACTTTTTAAAAAATCAAGCGGAAACCATGACTAGCAAAACTCATAAAAATACGATTGAACCAACATCGTCCCATCAACATTTAAAAATTCAAACATGTACAAAAACAACATTTTCCAACAAGAACTAGTTCCACCAAGTTTATCAAAACGTAATTTTTTTAAGGAAAAAACTATTTAAAATTTAGTGGAAATCTTGTCCAAAAGTCATAAGATAGTAAAACCAACATACTTCCATAAAAAGTTCGCTAGTTTGAAACATAAAACAAGACCAATCATCTTTTGAAACATTTACATACATGTACCAAACATCACTTAAACATCATTAACGTAAGTTTCCTTCATACGCTTTCATAAACCAGAATCCATGTAACCCCGTATCTGACGACCGTGGTTCGGTACTGTCCGTTTTGAGACACATGCCCTAACCGGTCACCCATACTCCCTCACGGTTATGTTTTGGAGTTGCCCAGTTTAGGTCACAACCCAAAACACGTCCACCACCACATCGTTTTCTACGGATTACAAGGATTTTGTAACATAAACATATTTGCACATAAAACTGTCCCCCGTTCCAAGAACGGAACTGATCCTGTCATTCCTTTAACGAGAACGATACTATTCCTTTGACCCTTACGGGTACAATGCTATCCATATGCACACAACCATGCCATTCACAACCAATATAGTTGTCTACCCTCTACTATCACATACACATATCATACAATTTAGTTCTTTACAGTATCCATTTACTCCCCATGCTACATCAATTTGCCACTAACCCGTGGTAAGAAGTACCACAATAAACTGCCATATCCTCTACTTTCTCTGATGAAGCAACACTAATGCTTCACTTAGCTCTCTCCTCAAGGTTTTGATCGTTGTTGTGTTCTCTTGTCCCCACAGAACCACTCCTTGCGTAAAGTCTCCAGTACATCTCGTAAGTGCTCCACATGTTCATCCTTCGATCCCAAACCCTTTGGTATACCATCTATGCATACAATCACTGACCTTTCCATCATCGGCCTGCAGACCCGATTCATCAGGTCCATAAGAGCTACCGGCACGTTTGTCAACCCGAATGGCATCACAATGAGCTCGAATTACCCATATCGAGTGCAAAGAGCCGTCTTATGCGCATCCTCTTCTCGAACCTTCAACTGGCGGTACCCTGAGCGAAGATCTATCTTCGAGAACCACATGGCCCCCTGAAGTTGATCGAATTAAGAGATCGTTGATCCTCGGTGGCGGGTATCTATTCTTCACCATAGGCTTGTTGACTCTCGGTAATTGATACACATCCACATCGTCCCATTCTTCTTCTTTGTCATGACTCGACTATCGTTCACGTACACTAAGTAGCTGCTACCTCCATGAAGGACACGCTTTCTGGCCTTAGCCAAAGTACATACTGATAACACCAAAATTATACATGTTTTGGTTGCGCGTAATCGTATGACTTTACCCCATTTCTCATCCGTTTATGATCATTTCGTGCACTAATTGAGCTTTTTATTGATTATGAAGGATTTGGAGGCCATAGAACGGAAAAGTACAAAAAAGGCGAGAAAACGTGAAAAATGCACAGAGTCAACACAGAAGACACTTGGCGATCGCGAAGTCCCATATTTGGCGCCGCCAAGTGCGACTGAAGTGAAGATTAGGGTTTAATTAAGTGTTTGGCGTCGCCAAGTGAGCAGTTTGGCGATCGCCAGATGGCGCCTGGTCGTTTTTCTTTAAATATCAGCCTCCTCCTTCAGTTTTGGACATGAGTTTTGAAGTGCGATACACGAGGGGAACGAGAGTGAGAATACGAGAGGTGCCGATACGCTGCGGAAGTCGATCTCTGATCATCTATCGTTGTACTGTCGATATCATGTCGATGTCTACTCTTGTTTATGTTTTTGTTTTCAATATGAGTGAGTAGTCTATTAGTAGTGCTTGTCATGATAAGATGAACCTTTGTGGATGATAATTTGCAATTAATGTTTATCGGTTTGTTTTTGATTAATTGAATGTCGTTTATGGTTCTTTCGTGATTATTGTTGTTGTGGCGATTTGAAATTACTTGGTTGGGTGTATTTGTTAGACCAAAAACAGATAGACCCCGAAGGGATAATCAACCTACCTTAGCCTGACTTGGACCATAGAGTTATGTTAAGAGGTTACTTTGACCAATAAGTGACCGATAGTAAAAGAGCCATTACAATACTGATTGGGAAGGGTTTACCGATTCTGAATTATGGACCAAACGATTTAGGATTGAAATTAGGAGGACCATATCCTAGTTCATAGCCATGAATTGCACATGTTAGGGTGTCCCAGACTTAAATTCCTACAATAGTCAAAACAACCAAACCTTCGATTTATCCATATCATCCATATTGGGGATTCGTATTATCATGATAAGTACTGCTGTTTTTCCATTATTATAAACTCAGTTATTATTTTAACCGCTTTCTTAGTTTTTACTTAGTTAATTGTCTTTTCCAGTATTAAAACCTTTTTCATACAAAACCCCCTTTTAGATTAATTAAACCGATTAAGGCTTTAGTCTACAATAACTTGACCGTTCCCAGTGGTAGATACGATACCTGGACTTTCCTATACTATATTACTCACGATCAGGTACGCTTGCCTGTATATGTGGTAAGACGGTGGCTAGGCATTAGAGGTTAAAACTTGTTACGCTTTTTATATACGATAATTACCGCATCACATACCTTCAATAGTCTCCTTCTGTCTCATTCGATAGTCAGTTCTCCCCCACTTAAGTTTGAACTACTTCTTGCTGCTCCTCACAACCAATGCACCCGATTCCCCTATCTCTATTGCATTCTCTCTTATATACAACACTACACCAACAGTACTCCTCGTCCGCTATTTCTACTTCTAACGAACTTTCTTGCTTGTTTTTTCACAACGTGCAACTCCGTCCTTGACTCTTCCACTGTCAACTGCAACACACGCCCCCGAGTCTTAGAGGTATCACCCTTCTTCCTTGCCTATCCAATACTAACTCTCTATCCCAAATTACCTCGTGTATCTGATAAAATCAGTGCACCTTGCTGTCACCAACTTCTCTTATCTCTGACTTAATACCTCAACATATCTGGACACCTTCCTCTCCTCATTCACAACATACTCTGAGCAACAGAGCGATCGCCTCTAGAAACTTGCCAGTAATCTCATTCTCTAACCCGGTAGGTTGAACCATCGATAGTGATTCGCTGGTCAACCTCTCTACCTCTAACCGAGGTACCTTCCATTCTCCGAAAAGTCAGAGAATTGATCCAACGTCATACTCTCCACTTGCTTCAAATGCTCGAAGGGCCAGGAAGTATCTGCTAGAGGGCTTCTCTTACCTCATCTGCTACACCCTCTAATCCTTAACGGTGTCTCAACATAACGAGGACACCTTTTTGTCCACAACCCACATCAATCTAAATATCATCACACTATAGAATGACCACTTTCCTTCTCGTTCTGCCCACGAAAGTTCAGGTCAACGACCCTCACTATACTCCTCCTTTCCTGACATGTTACTGAGTGGCCTATCCTCATTGATTCAATTAACATGCTAGTTTAAACACCACTCTATTTCCCGTCCCATGCCGTCTACTAGCTCAGGTCAATGACCGTAGCTTCAAATTCTCTTCTCACCACATGCTTTTTAGGGTCTAATTACTTATCTTAAGGACATACACACGCCCTATCATGTTATTACCCCAAACCCAGCAACTCAGTAGGTTCATCGAACTCCGTGTAACTATGTCAATTCCCTGATATGCACAATGTATTTGCAATGATACGGGCCCTTGTATCATTATAAATACACCCTACATATCTAGCCTCGACACCATCACAAGGGTCCCAATCCCCGACTAGTTGTCCCATACATGACCTTTACACTAGAGCTTTAATAGCTCGGCTATCAATTTATCACATAACATGCATTAAGCTTTTATTCATAGCCACATCATCATAAGCCTATACAAGGCTTAACATGCGTATTTACCATTTCCTTGCAAAAGTTCACATAATACCATACGCTCAAAGTGAACTACATGACATTGTCTTTCACATAACTCATGCTCAATCATTTCAACATGCAAGTCTAAGTCTGGCTCTAAGGCTCAACATGCATACATTACATTACATTACATAACAACTATCATAGAGGTACATGCTTAACATAACCACATAGCATTGGTTATTCACCCAACTGATGCTCTCATGCCACACATGCCATAACTTCACATAACTTATCATACATAAAGCTTTAATAGCTCATGTACCAATTAAGTACGTAACAACCATCATGCTATTTACTCATAACCACTTATCCACAAGTCACATTCGACATACATGCATTCATATGTTTCATAGCAGCTATCATAGAATACATACTCAATTAAACTGCATAGCACTAGTAATTCACATAACTAGTGTTAACATATTACACATGCCATACATTCACATCATAACAAATCAACATTCTCAACAAGGTAAGGTTAGTGTGCTCACCCCCGTTCTTATGCTCCGGTCCACAGTTCAGTCTCACTATCACTTCCTCCGTAAAACATTCCCTTTTTGGTTACTTAAATTTTTTAGAAAACACGAGCATTTGGTTTAAGTTCAAGTACCCACCACTTGTAAATACTTGAATCCTTTAAACCTAGGCTCTGATACCAACTTGTAACATCCATTTTCTAAAAACACCAATTTAACAAGAAAGTAAACAACATTCTATTGAAAGCGGAAGCTCGTCTAAGACTTATGTTTGAAACTTGACAAATAGTACCAACCAACAATTTAACAAAGGTATAAGTAGTGGAAGCTCATCCCAAAGACACATTCATTTAAAACCATTTAGAGCATCATAAGAACTTAACCGAAGTTCAATTCATGTTTAGTAAGGACACTAGTAAAAACCGTTTAAACAGCATCAAACAACTTTCATAAACCATATCCGAGTATTTTCTTAAAACCACAATATCATCCTTTCCAACCTTTTTCCATCGAGACTGAACTGGCGAATCCCGGAGCCTCTAATCTTCTCATTTCCCTTATGGGAACTACCTGCCACTAAAAATGGTAAACAACAACGGGTAAGCTTTCGCTTACTGAGCACACATCTATACCAACCATAATCATACGTACATAATCAAAACACATAGTCATCACATGCATATAACTTGATCCTTTGACACTGGTACCAGACCGCTTAATCCGTAACATGATCCTTTGTCCCCGAAGGAACTATTTACCTACTGGTAACCCGTACCAACTAGGCAATGACATAATCCATATAACATCTTCCCTAAGGGGTACTAGTACCACCTTAGGTACTATCATAACCGCTTCCCTAGGGGTATTGCTACCACCGTAGGTACTATCATAACCTCTTCCCTAGGGGTATTGCTACCACCGTAGGTACTATCATAATCATCATGACACATAATCACATATGTATACAATCACATAAGCATAACCATGTCAATATAGATAGAGTACTCACCTGAAAGTAGCTTGAAATATACACAATGCACGTACAACGTTCAAGACAAGTCACCTATACATTTACATGCACATCCATATCAATACATAGTCCAAAAAGACCCTTTAATACTCTATACCGAAACACTAGTCTTAGCCATAGCTAGACTAGTTGTAACACCAATAATTCTAAAAACAAATAATTAAATAATTTTAAGGAAACCTACATTATTACAAATTTTAAAGAATAAAATTTAAGTTTAGTGAACACATAAAAATAAAATTATTACAGTCATCCCGAATTAAATAATTAAGTAAAAAAAATAGTATCATGTCCAAGAAAAATTATCGAAACCGATCCCGCCACTAGAGTCAAACCGGGGCCTTGCCCTTATCCACGCTAGATCCCGAACCTGGAAAAAGGGGAAACCACCGTGACCACCGGTTACCACCGCGACCACGACCACCGGTACCACTGCCACACCACCGGTTACCACCGCGACCACGGTGGTGCTGCAGCAGCCATCGAGCCACGTTGCGGCCACAACCGCGTCGCGCTCACTCCGGCCCGCCGCCACCTGCACCCCTTACGATGGTCGGTAGTCGATCGCCTCTACCACAACACAGCATCGCCGGCCAAAGCCGGCGTTCGCCACCACTGCGTGCAGTCGCCGGAAGGCGTGAAACGGCCCTACCTCGAAGCTACAAGAAGAAGAGGGTCGTAGACTTACCTATGTGAACGGAAACAGAACCGACCACCGAATCCCGATGACTCTCTCTCTCTCCCTTTTCCGGCGATCTTCCTCCTGCGAGCTCCCTTTTCCGGCGATCCCTCACTTTCTCCCTTTCTCTTTCTTTTCCCTTTCTCTCTCTTTTCCCCTTTCTCTTTCTTTTCTTTTCTCAACTGACACAAAAAGGATGGTAAAGGGATAGGCTATACTTAAGCTACCTTATCCCTACCTAACTAGTCTCCCTTATCTACTCTATTCCTTGTTTGCTTTTCCTCCAAGCTAGAAAGTTAGCTTTATTTTAAAAAAATATCTGATAAACGTCAAGAGTTGTTAAAACATGGGATTGGACTTATATTATCTTTTCTTTTTTTTTTTTAAAAGAAACATTATCCCAATCTATCAATAAAATAAAATAAAAAGAATATATTAAAAGATAAGTGAGAAACAAATATACTCAACATTTTGGGATGTTACACTAGTCCAATTGACCCAAAACTCTAGGCCTCATCCTCTCTTAACATCCCTAACATGATCCCATAGCCAAATCTTCGAAAAGATAAAATCAAAATCTGAAAATTTTCCAGGGAGTTGCGCGACCTCCCTTGCGCGACCTCAGGTCGTGGGCCAGGTCGCACAACCTTCCTGACGCAACCTATCTCGCGACTTGCTTCGAAATTCGTGCCAAAACCTCCAAAATCGACTAACACAATCCCAATTACGTTTCTACATGAACTAGGGTCGATAACTAGCATTCGTATGCGAGTAATACGACCCAAAACATACCGATTACATACATATGATGATCCATTGATCATTCATTCCACAACCAACCCTAACCATCGACAAACTCCAAATTACACATCAATTGACATCAAAACTTGCATAGAATTCTTACCTTTAACGCATCTAACATGATTACTCCTCCAATTGCTTGATCACAACCTTCAATTGCTTCCCTTGCATCAAAAATCGCTATCCCCCTCTCTATACGCTTTCTCTGAAACTGACAAGGAGTTAAGGGTTTCTAATCCTTTTATTGACCACACCCTCCTTACACTTTCATAATTAACACTTAAGCCCTTGAACCTCTATAACACAAGTTAAATAAGGTTAATCACTTACCAAACTCCGTTAAGTTTTCAAAACTGAAAACGGGGTGTTACATATACATTCATATATAAACCCGTGTAAGTCATGTATTACCTATTTCTACATGATTCATATGTGAACCATACGTGAATACATGAACCTGTGTTATTCATATATCAATCACGAAATTCATATATGAACTTGTTTGCCGTTTATTTGTAAAAGTTATGAAACTGCCCTTTCATCTTCTGCAGCCTATGCAACGGAATTATCCGGTGTTTCTCGGTCAAAGCCATAATTTTTTACCGGATGAAAGGCTAGAGATCACATTTATACTTTATATTTGTAGCACTTCTCATCTGAACCTTTCCCTATATATATATATATCTGTGTGTGTGTAAGAGAGAGAGAGATAAGTATTGACGTACTCTAATACAACATTATACTCCATAAAAGTTATGACCTGTCCCCTTTTCATATCACACAAAACCATACATCATGGAAACTGATATCGTCAAAATTATACATATTTCTTGAAGTCGATATCATTGTTTTTACCTTGTTTTGGATCATAATCACTGCGTTTGAGAGCCTAATTACTCCTATTTTTCGTTATGCAGGTTTGGAAGTCACTTGGATCAAAAAGTATCAAAAAAGCCAAAAATGTGAAAAGTCAAAAATACCCTAGACAATTAGCTTTTCGCGATCGTGAGAGTGGACCTTTGCACCGCGAGATTAGCTATACTTGAGCAATGATTTCTAAGTGTTGATGATTTTCAGTCGTGAGAAAAGGACTTCGCGTCGCGAGGATTTTATGGAGTATGTTTTTTAGCACAAGTTTACCTACTTTAGAGGATCAACACGAAAATTCTGTACTTTTGGATATTATCACGAATTCGCGACGTGAGCCATAAAGGTCGAGTCGCGAGCCACACATGGGATTGGCTTTATTTATACAGACTTCCAGCCTAGGCTTAAGAGAGACCAATTTTTAGAGAATACTCGAAGAAGGAGCAGAAGGCGTAGTGTTGGTAGATTATAGATATTGTCGTATTTTGACTCCATAATTTAAAGATTCTAAGTTTTTTTTTTCAATAATGTCATGGCATGTGTTACACATACACAAATGAATGACCAACTATCATCTTTCTTTACATGTTAAACTCATTAAAAATTAATAATGATAAAATTGTTGTTAGTTTTAGGAAAAGTTGTGACAACTTATAGTCACAATATAACAACATACATTTTGGTCACAACAAATTTGCATTTTGGATGGTTTGGTGCACTTGCATACATATAAGGTGTCTTATTCACAAATTTTATGCATTTTCGTTGTGACAACCATATTTCATTTTCATTGTCAAGAAAAAAAGATACGAATAAATATATAAATTTGTTTTTCCTTTACAATGTCGAATATTGGCACTTGATACGATGCATTTTCTCTCAATCAAACCAAAACTAGGTTGTAGTTTAGAGCTAAAATTGTATTTACAGTTTTATATTTTAACCCACAAACCAAATTGTATATGCCGCAAAGCTTATTTTAGGACGGGGTATATGCAATTTGTATCAAAAATTAATAATTGGTCAGTTTAATAAGAGAAAACTGTGGGTGCCAAATCAATCAAATCAAGAACACTTAATCAAGATGACGTATATGCTAAGTACAAGGATCCAAAGTAGATTGCATTCCATATATTGATGAGAGAAGCAAGAAGTACAAATGAAGATTACACCCACTATTTAAACTCACTCTAATGGACTAGGCTTTTTTAAAATTAGATGGGCCTAAACACTTGGGCCTTAAACACAAATTACATAAATGACAACCAACTTTAGAGAAATTACAAATTGACACAACTAACAAATATTTCTAACAATTTCCCCCTTTGTTTCAATTTCTCCGCTTCTGATGATGACTTGATGATTTCTTCTTTGACCCTTCAGTCTCTTTGGGATTCTTTGATGATCATTCTCTTCTTCGTGATGATGGTGGTGGCGGTCTCTCCTCAACTCTTTTGACTGGTCCCTCTATCTTCCGAAGACCACAATAAGATTCGAAGCGTCGTAGAATAATGCGATGTTCTAGCCGATGCTCGATGATCTGAAAAACCTCGTCGATCAGGATAGAGGGATTTATCCAGTGCTTGGTCTTCAACACCTCAAGCTCAAGCCTCTTCTTTTCGGTAGCCAACCCTTTATTGATGATGTGGAGCGTCCGATCACTGTACTTGTGAACCTCATCACATCGCATAAACTTCTTCTCTTCCTTCTGATTCTGGTACACTACCCCAAGAGTTGGTTTCTCGAGGACTTGGTAGAGAGGATAGCGATCGATGTTTGGGAGGTCTTGATTTGGCGGTGGAAGGTTGATCGTGCTCTGATGACTCTCTAACCCGATCTGAAAGTCATGAGTCTCTGAGTTCTTCCGGTTCCTCTCGATAAAGCGCTTAACAGCTTCTAGTCCTTTGAATGTCTCCTGAGGTCGGGTTGTAAGCGTCTTCAAGTCAGTTATAATGTGTCTATGTCATCAATATGCCCATTATCGAAATCAGCTTCGGTGAATGTGAACTCCCCGTTTCTCTTTCGGATGACAGAAAAGACTGAGAACCATAAGCTCTAGAAGCATACGGATGAAACCTCACTGATTCGGATGATCGGGTTATCATAGAAGAAACACACTGCTTTGGGTTTGGCTTGAGTATCCATCCAATAGAGATACATGGTCTGCTTTTGAGGCGGCAGATTGGTGATGTCGTAGTACTTCTCCAGAGGCAGGTTCTCCACCTTGTTAGTGAAGATGGATCTATGAATATCCTCAAGGTAACTTCCACGCCTTCTCTCTCTATCCCACTTGACTAATTTTAGCGGCTCCACATACTTTCTGCGATTTGAAAGTGCACCCTTCTCCCTGGTATAGATCACCTTGGGAGGTGATACCGATGGCTGCCTCCATTGACCATGAATCGGTCGCTGAGGGCCATGTGTCACGGGGTTGTTCGGACCACGACAAGGAAGCTTTGACTGGTGGAGAGGGAGTGCGAGAAGGTGAATCATTCTGAACTGGAGATGGAGGGTGAGGCAGTACCCTTATTTGAGGACCTCTGTATGTAGGAGACGGCGTAAGAGGTAGAGGAGACCGACTTGGTGAAGGCGTGTCATATGTAGAATGTGGAGACATAGGAGAAGAAGAAGAGTCAGAACTATACATCTCCATACCCGGAAGCGATGATGTGGTACCAGAAGAGGAGAGTCAGAACTGTAGCTCTCCATGCATGACTCATAATCATCTGAAGGAACATCATCTGAAGCGGCTACGCGGACAGGGTGAGAGATTTCCGGTTGACACAAAAAACAATTTCTCGACCCTCCGCTGAATCTGCCGTTGGGTTCTGACCAGGCTGAGACTGAGATACATTGGCACCGGTCCCCATATGAGTACCGGAAGGAGCGGCGCCGGAAGATGTGCCTGTCAGAACTGAAGAGCCAAGCCAAACCTTCTTATGGATTTCCCCCTCACGGCGATCGGGGTCATCTCGGTCGTCGTGTCGGCGCTTTGATGGCTCGGCTGATGCACGGCAAGAAGTCTCAAGGGCTCGGATTTGAGTCTGCATGTCTGAAATAGAGCCCTTGATCTCAGCTAATTCCTCCATCTTCAGGGCATCAAGCTTCCCTTCGAGCCTCTGGATAGATAAGACTACCTCTTAAGAAGAGGAGGTAGCCGGCTCGGGACGACTCGCGGGAAGTGAATGGATCAGAGAACCGCTTCAAGTATCCCAGAAGATTGACCTCATGGTCAGAAAGATCACTTCTGGATAGTAACGATGCCATAAGAAGGTCCCGTAACTCATCGGTAGAGGAAACGGGAGCGGTAGATCTCGGAGGTGGGGATGGTGAATGGGGAGGTGGTGTTGGATCTCATACAGGCTCAGTCACCTTCCCTTTGCCCTTTAACCGGGCCTCAAGTGCCGCAAACTTTGCATCAAACTCCTCACGGACAGCCTTTAGGGCGCTGTCCATCATCTCCCTGACAACAAATGTGGGTAAGTAACACCGGGCTCACATAGAGTACCCGTTTGCACAACCGCTGAATCAACGGTGTGGCCTACTTTCACAGTTGGCGTGATGATAGCCGTGGTAGGTCTTCCCTCCGGTCCTCGTGAAATGCCCGTCGTGGACACCACTCTCGGGGTTCCGGTCACGTCACTAAGAATCGCGACAGGTGGAGCTGAGACTGCGTCACACAGACTGGCAGTATGTGTACCTAAATGTGTATCGGGCACTAGAATCTGGTGCACATGAAGGAAGGTGGGGATCGGGGCAGGGATCCTCCTGTTTCAATATCATTACCCTCCAAGTGAGGGCTTGATAGTCGTTGTGCTTTATCCCCGTGGAATGAAACACCCACCTTTTGAGAGATGGATGAGTGGCTAGGTGGGGCGTGCAATTGCACCTCTGGGTGGGAGGTGTCTTCTTCAATACCCATACTCAACACATGTGTACGGGTAGCAGATGTGGCTGCCCAGCGTCTACCTAAGGATAGGCGAGGACCGGTTAAAACCTTTGGTCCAGACTCCCACTCATCATTTCTTTACTTCCCTCGCTCAGCTCACTATCATAACTATCTTCGACTGTTTTGTCTCCCTCAAACCTTATTTCAACCTCACCGGAGTATTCAGACTCAGAATAATATTCCACCAAAGAAAAAGGTGTTCTGTTAGCCATACAGGTGGACAAAAGCGAGAAGAGCCCTTGCTCCACGCTGTTAGTCATCGTCACCCGCGCTCTAAGTTTACCCCCGTCTATTCTCCTTGAAGTCTGGTGACAAGCTGATCGAAGATGTCAATCAAGTAATTCTTGGGGAATCTTCATAGGAACAATCTGTTGATGATCAGTGTTATCAACCAATTTCGACATAGGCCAGGTAGGAAATAATGGAAGCCCCTTCCGTGGAACACTACAGTTCTTGTCTATGATATGAGAGATGATAAGTGCCAAGAATCGAGGATACGGAATGAAATTTCTGGCCTTTGATATTGTCTTGTCTTTGATCACAGATGAAAACTCCTCCCAAAGAAAGTACTGATAGTCGGTGTCGGGGTTGTTGGTGGCACAACCAAGAAAGACTTGCTTTAACTCTTTGCTGCATTGATCTATTCCTTTGGTGTGAGAGGAAAGACACTTGTTGAGGATGGCGAATAGAGTGGACCAGGCACCGGTGATATGTTTGCGTTTGAACGCTCCAAGAGTAGGAAGTTCTTCCTCATATCCGAGAGTATAGATGGTCTCAAACATTTCTGCTTCAGACAAGTGATATGTCTCAGGGTTGTTAACAGGTACTTGGAGGATGCGACAGAATCGAGCTGGGGTGAGTTTGTACTTAAAGTCTTCGACCTTGCATCGGAAGTGCTCAGATTGGGAAGAGGTACCCATAACAAATTCCATGGAGTCATAGAATTGTTGTATGTAAACTTCCGGAATATCAACATGACGGGTGAGAAGTGGGGTAAGTGGGCGGTTTCGAAGGATTTCTATTATGATTGGGTGTGAGGTTTGGAAGTGATCAAGGTCAAGGTAGTGGTTATTTTGGGTGGAAGGAAGGTATTTGGCATAAGAAAAGAGGCTATCAGAGATTTTCTTTAGTTGAGGTGAAAGGGTATCGTAGGTAATGGGTTGGGGTTGAGCGACACGAGACTGACGGTGAGCTGAGGAGCTCGGATTCACCATTGTACCTCTGAAGAATAAGATGTTAGTATTGAGGTAAAGGCATATTTGAGATATAAGACACACATCATTGGGATGTGTTGTTGGTACTAAATCAAAAGATTTGGTACAGAACAACACAACACTTTGAGTGTGAATTTTTTCTCAAGTCTGAAGAATACAGAACCCAAAGATCTTACCAACCCGAGACTAGATAGTGAACACGTAGGATATACTGGATGAGGTGGTATCATGGCATGGTGCAAACACGTACACTAACATGTATACACTTAAGCAAAATTAACAAACATATGCAAGTAATCATGTAGGCAAGTAAACCTGAGTCTCACAAACATCCTTGAGAGCATTGGTGCACAAAAAAATATTCGTTAAGAGAAACAAGTCATAATGTGTACACATGCACAAGATTCGAAAAGTGAATTGGTTACCAACAAGATTTGCACAAGTAGCAATTCGAAACCATTCTACTAAGCTAACAAATTAGAGCCAAACATAACAAGGAAAAAGATTTAGAACTATAAAGTGTAGAAGAAAAAATCTAAGTCTTATAACCAAATGAAAGAAAAGGAAAAGAAAAAGAAAAAAATAAAATAAAACAAACACAAAAAATAGCAAACAAAATAAAATAAATAAAACAAAACAAAAAAAATTTAAAAAATAAGAGGCCCGGTCAGATGCAACTGACTCGGTCAGACGAACAATGTGGGTCAGATGCGAGTCAGAGCTCGGTCAGCAGGAAGAAAGCCAGTCAGATGGCGGGTCAGCAGCTCGGTCAGCAAACAGAAGGTGGGTCAGAGCTCGGCCAGCACGTCTACCGAGCAGCTGACCGAGTGAGATTTGCGTGGAGCGCGTGAATAACGCGTGGGGAGGCGCGTGAGAGTGCGTTGGGCACGTGAGCGCGCGTGGGACCGCGTGACGAGGTGGGAAGGCGTGTTTTCGAGGTGCAGACATGGAGAAACGTGTTGCAGCTGTAAAGAACGCGTTTTATGCAGATTTCTTCTCTTTTTTTTCCAGTTCAGATACCAAACGAAAACACACACACTTAGAAAAACAAAGAAGGAAGGAGAAGAAGGAGTAGATTCGGTCCACGGTCAAGAGAAGCTCCGGTCAAGTATGGTTTACACTTCCGGTCGAGAGAGGGTTACGGTCACGCACACACACAACCACGGTCGCCGGCCACCGTCCGGTCCGGTCGCCGGTGGTGGTCCGGTTCGGTGTACCCACACAACCAAACAAACACGTTTTCAGGTCTAGGTGAGAGCTACGGTTCGGTCCTATGTCTCCGGTCACACAAAAACCCGCCGGTCCACACACTTCCGGTTCTGGTCGACGAGAATCAGGCACACACACATACGCGAAATCCGGTCCGGTTCTCCGGCGGGCGTCCGGTTCAAAGGTAGGTCTTAAAACCAACACTTTTCGGTCCGGTCTTGGAAGTTATGAGAAGGGGAGGTTCGATTCAAAGGAGATTTTCCGGTCCGGTTCCGGCGAGCTCCGGTCCGGTTCCGGCGAGATCCGGTCGCCGGAAAAAACATCCGGTCCGGGAAGATTGAATTTGGATTCTAACGAGACTTTGGAGAGACACCTTGAAAGATCCGGTCGCCGGAAAAACGTCTGGTCCGGTTGCCGGAGTTTTCTCCGGTCCGGTCGCCGGAGATACTTCCGGTCAGGTCTTGAGGACAAAAGGAAAAACAAAACAAAAGAAAAGAAAATAAAATAAAAGAAAGATAAAATAAAAGGTAAAAATCAGATAAAAAAGGTAAAAATAAAGGGTAAAAAAAATACTAAGGAGAGTTACCACATTCCAAGATCTGATCTCACAAACACCACAACACCCAAAAAAATGTATTTAAAGATCAAAAAGAGCATTTTCACCAAGAACCTATGATACCTCTCAAGAACACCAACAATGGTGTTCAAGCATATAATCTCAAAAAGTCTTGAAATCACACAATATATATATATATATATATATATAAAATGAAAGCTCTTGAAGTGATTTACAACATTAATACACACATTTAGTTCAGCCAACCAACCCAAGAACTCAAAAATCCAAAGATAGAGAGTTTGGGGTTTTTGATAAAACCCTTGAAATTTTCAAGTGGGTTTTTCAAACACAACAACTAAAATGATGCAATGTAAGCAAAAAAATAACCCAAACAGCAGAAGGAGCTGAATGATTTTACCTTGAAAATACCTATGTGATGATGGTGATGATTCTTGAAAAAAAATTATGATGAATTGAAAGGTTGAGAAATTTTTTTTGGAGAAGATGAATGAGGGAAAAAGACAAAAAAACTTGCATAAAATAAATCTGATTTTTTTAGGTAGAAGTAATAAAAATAAAACCTATATAGTAGAAAAAAAATTCTATTATATGTATATATATATAGGGGATAGAAAACTTACCTGGGGTGCTTACCCGTTCCCCCCAGATCAGGCGGAGGCAGACAACGTTTCCCCTCGGAACAGGAATGGGGAAGGGAACGTTCCCCCTTGATACATGCACACTCATGGCACAATATTAGTAACACAGACAACTAAACGAAGGAGATAGATACAGAAACCAGAACGACAAAACCTAATCTATCAGCGACTTAGTCCAAGACAACAATGACACAGTGGTCAAAGACATGGGTCTAAACACTGAGTCATGGTTCTGAAGGACTGAGTAGTTGAGAGATGATCACTCTTGAGGATCATACATGCCAAGCTTGGAGATTAGGAAATTAAACCGTTTCTCATCCAAAGGCTTGGTGAAAAGATCCGCAAGTTGATACTCGGTATTGACAAATTAAAGTTCAATCGTACCTCTCTCCACATGGTCCTTGATGAAGTGATACCTTATATCAATATGCTTAGTGCGAGTGTGTTGGACTGGATTGCATGTGATAGCTATGGCGCTTTTGGAGTCGCAGTAGATGGGTATATGGTTGAAATTGTAGCCATAATCTCGGAGCTGGGTCCGCATCCACAACACTTGGGAGCAACAACTGCAGCAGCGACATACTCCGCCTCAGCTGTGGATGTGGAAACACAATGTTGTTTCTTTGAACCCCAGCTGACTAGCTTATCACCCAAGAACTGGACATGGCCTGAAGTACTTTTCCAGTCCAGTTGACAACCGCCATGGTCCGCATCCGAAAATGCGACGAGCTCAAATCCAGACTCCTTTGGGTACCACAACCCACGGTTGGGTGTGCCTTTCCGGTACCGGAGGATGCGTTTGACTGCCATCATGTGTGATTCCTTTGGGTTTGCCTGAAAACGAGCACAAAAACAAGTAGCGAACATAATATCTGGCCTACTAGCAGTCAGATATAACAAAGAACCAATGATGACTCGATAAGACTTTTGATCTATAGGTTTCCCTTTTGGGTCAGCCCCGATCAAAGTGCCCGAGGCCAAGGGAGTTTTAGCAACGGAAGATGTGTCCATATGAAAACGTTTTAAAAGATCACCGATGTATTTCGATTGATTAATCAAAATGCCATCAGGTTTTTGTAGAACTTGAAGTCCCAAAAAGAAGGACAACTCCCGGAGCATACTCATCTCAAACCTGGTGGTCATGAGATCACTGAACCAAGTGCACATATCTGAGTTAGTAGAACCAAATATGATATCATCAACATAGATTTGAACTAACAAGATATCATTACCTTCGGTCTTGATGAAAAGAGTAGGATCGATTTTACCTTTGTAGAAACCATTATCTAGTAGCGCATTGGAGAGATGATCATACCAGGCACGGGGAGCTTGCTTCAACCCGTAGAGAGCCTTGTCTAGGATGTAGACATGAGTAGGCTTGGTACGATCAACAAAACCTTCAGGTTGAGAGACATAAACTTCTTCTTTCAGTTCGCCGTTGAGAAAGGCAGTTTTCACGTCCATTTGGTAAATAGTGAAGTTCTTGTGAGCGGCATAGGCTAAGAAGATCCGAATAGCTTCAATTCTGGCCACTGGTGCGAATGTCTCATCATAATCAATTCCCGCTTGTTGCTTGAATCCCTTGGCTACTAGACGAGCTTTGTTTCTGGTTACAATCCCATCTTCATCCTTCTTGTTCTTGAAGATCCACTTCAAATCGATGATGGTCTTGTTCTTTGGTCTCGGTACAAATCTCCAGACACCCAGGCGTTCAAATTGATTCAACTCCTCTTGCATGGCGGTCACCCAGTCAGAGATATCAAAGGCTTCCGTCACGTTCGAGGGTTCATGTCTTGATAAGAAAGCTGCAAATAGGCACTCATTTTGAGTTGCAGACCTTGTCTTGACTGGTGCAGACGTGCTGCCTATCACTTGATGGAGTGGATGAGCTCGGGTCCACTTGGTTGTATGAGGTAAGGTTAGAGGGGGTAAAGGTTCTATCCTCAGATCGATATAGAACTCGGGTTCACGTCTGGTCGTTGCTAGAGTGGTAACAGTAGGTGGTACTTGAGATTGTACCACTATGGGACCAGGAGCTGCTGGTGTGTCTGTAGAGACATGTGAGGGACTAGCAGCTTGTGGAGCAGGTTGAGTAGGGCTTGTACTGGGACCTGCCACTTGTGGAGCAGGTTGAGCGGTGCTTGTACTGGGACCTGCCACTTGTGGTGCAGGTGTAGGAATGCCTTGATGTTGAGTTGTAGTAGGCATTGTGGAGGAAGCACCACTCTGAGGACTTGGAACATTCACCACCGGAGCCTATTGCTGGAAGGTGTGGGAAGGTTCCCCCTCAGCAAATGCAGGAGATACTCTAGAACTTGGTGATGCTGTTGCAAACGATAATGATGAATTGCCTTGAAGGATGGATGCTGAAATGTCAGTGGTAGAGACCATGACATGAGGTGTTGGTTGTACAACTGCAGGAATAGGAAGAGCAACAGTAGCAGGTGCAGGCAAATCTTTATAAAAGAATTCAAACAATTCATCCAAATCACAAGTATTAGAGTTAGAAGAAGATGGTTTGTTCGCTGGTGAAGAAGAAGTCATGGGATTGCCATGAAGTTGATCAGAAGCCAGAACACCAGAGATTCCTGGTGTAACTGGAGCTGGGGTAGTGTCTTCTTCAATGCCTTCTTCAAAATCCACATTTGTGCTCTCAACCACATATCTTGTTTTCTTGTTGTACACGCGGTAGGACGGAGAGTCCTTGGCATACCCAATGAAAACACCCTCATCACCCTTTGGACTGAACTTGTCGAGATTGTCTTTATCATTTTTCACGTAGTATTCACAAACAAAAACTCTGAAGAATTTGATGCTGGGAGGTCGATTGTACACCAATTCATACAGAGTCTTCATGAACCTTTTGGTAATGAGAGACCGGTTTTGAGTGAAACAGGCAGACGCAACGGCTTCAGCCCAGAAGTGTAGTGGAAGCTTGGAGAATGCCAACATGGTGCGCTCCACTAGGGTACGGTTCTTTCTCTCAACAACACCATTTTGTTGAGGTGTTCAGGTAGCCGAAAAAGTGTGAGTGATGCCGACAGAATCAAGGAATGAGTCAAGCGTGCGATTCTTGAATTCAGTGCCATTGTCGGTGCGAATCACTTGAACATGAAGTTGTAGTCTGACCTGCACACTTCTGATGAAGGAAATAATGATGTCTGAAGCATTATCCTTACTTCTGAGAAAGTTCACCCATGTATATCTTGAGAAGTCGTCCACAATTACCAGTACATACTTCCTCCCGTTGATGCTCTGTACACACATTGGTCCACACAAGTCCATATGGAGGAGCTGAAGTGGTTTGGAGGTGTTGTGTTCCACTTTCAGCTTGTGTGAGGATTTCTTGATCTTCCCCATCTCACATGCTGAGCACAACTGTTCTTTGGTGAACCTCAAGGAGGGGAGACCAGTCACCAATCCTGCCTTAGCTAGTTGATTAATTGTAGCATAATTCAGGTGGGATAGTCTCCGGTGCCACAACACGTTCTGATTGAAAGATGCTTTAGAAAGAAGACATATTTCTGTGAAAGGGCGTTGTTTCTGGAAATTGACCGTGTAGAGATTTGACCTGCGAGTACCCTCAATGAGTTCCTGTCCCTCAAATGTCCTGACACAACATCTTGTCTCCCGAAAGTTAACTTCAAGACCTTTATCACAGAACTTTCCGATGCTGAGCAGGTTGTGACTCAAACCTTCCACATAGGCTACTTTATTGATGGTGATTTTATGATGGAGGATATCACCATATCCCATTATTGGTGCTGAAAGCTTATTCCCAAACCGAACGTTCCCGCCATATTTTTGTTTGAAGTTAGCGAGAAGTTCCTTCCTTCCGGTCATGTACTTGGAACACCCTGAATCCATGTACCACACATGACCGTCCTGCAAAATCATGGAGAAACATTTTTAGGTACCCATTTGGGAATGGGTCCTTTCTGATTAGGATTAGCAGGTTTGGATACAGGTTCTTGTTTGCCCTTAGGTGGAGATTTTTCGTTTGGGTTTTAGATAGGTTTCTTGTTATGAGTATGATGATAACCACGATTGTAGAATCCATGATAGTTAGGAACAAAGTAATCATTCACGAAAGCATTTGCACAGTACCCAAATCTAAATTGATTTTGACAACGAAAATTGCTATGACATCCATAAACAATATATTCACATTCATAACATTGAAATGGAGTTCGTGGTACATGCCTATTAGTTCTATGATATACAAAATTGGAAAAATTGTTTTGCATAAAACTAGGCTTATGTGCAAATGGCTTCGGACGACTGCCTTCTTTTGATCCACTCTCCTTGTTCTTACGTCTACCATTTCTCATATTTTGATCTGTCACATTTTGAAAACCACGGTTAGTACCTTTGACATTTGGAGAATGAGTATGTGAGGCGTTTTTCTTCGGAGTGAAGTTGTGTGAGTGTTCCTTTGGTTTGGTAGCATTCTTTCGTTTTCGAAAACGTCTGTTTTTCTTTGGAACATTCAGATTGGTACGAGATGAACTCGCAACTTCAGACTCAGGGGTGACCAATTTGTCCCTCCCTTTGTCTTTCCGGGATAGTTTAGGAGGAGCCTTGTTTCCTGGTTTAGACTGGCCTGATGATCTACCATTCTCACCAACCCTATTGGTACAATCATCCGATACAATTTCAGAAATTTGTACCGTTGATTTAGGTGTCATATAAGTTAAGTCTTCCATGTATGAAATGGTGGTGCAGATTGGAGACCTTAGTACCATGGATTGAGAGTTTTGGGTATAGGTACTTGAAGGTTTGAAATCTAATGCATTCACATTCCATGTATGGTTATGATGACGTGAGTTATCACGAGTTCCAAAGGTGGATTGACTTGCTTTTGGTGTGCTTTTGGATTTGAGGGCTTCCTCCAATTCATTGATTTTACTCAAGAATAGGTCCTTTTCCCTAAGGCTCATGCGCCTCTCATCCTCTAGCTCAGCCTCAAGTTTAGCAATCCTTTTTTCATAAAAGGTTTGGTTATCTTTGTAAACTTTTTCAAGGATTGGAACTTCCTGATTCATCTCATCCTCAGTATAGCTAGGCGTGTAGTCCTTAGACAAAGGAATCTCACGCGTTACATAACTAACATTGAGAGATGAATAGTTGAAGGGAAATGATTGTTTGTTTTTCCTAGCTTTTTCCTTCTTCTCAATTTCCTTCAACTGTTCAGGATCATCAGACTTTTTCATGAAAACAATTTTGTATCCAAGACTCATGTACCAAAGGTCATACATGGTAGGAGTCTTGGATATGGCACGCTTAAGATAGCAATGATTTTTATATCCAATGCCTTCCTTTGGATTGTAATAATTGAACTCCTTAGGTTGGTTCATATGAATGGTTTGATCAGTCTGGCCTCTCTTTAGGAACTTGTCCTCCATATCTTTGATTTTCGCAAACAAGTTAATTCTTTGAGCAAAAATAAATTCATACTTCTTTACATTCTCACTACTCACTCTTTCAGCCTCATGTAGTCTCTTTTGTAAATCAGTGATATATTAGCATTTAAGCTTGTGACTTTATCTTCAAGAGTTTTGTTTGCAAGGGTGAGCATGTTAACTTTGTCTTTTGAATGGCTAATTCTACGTTGAATTTCACAACTAAGGCATGTTCACTAGCTAATTTGGATTCTGCTATAGCAGTTAAACTATTTGCCTTTTTGATTTTGTTCTCATATTCAGAAACTTTGGAAGCAAGATCTTTCAATTGATGTTCTAACTCTAAGTATTGATCAGGGAGTACCTCAGAAGGTGACTCTAAATGATTTGAGTCAAGGTCGTTGTAATCACATCCTCCATCTTCTGAGTACAGCTCCTCCTCATCATGGTTAGCCATCAGACGTAGTTGATCTTCTCTTCCTTCATCACTTGTCAGGTCCCATGCCTCATCTTGAATAAGCATGCATACGGGACCTCCCTCCTCATCATCACTTGAGATTCTGAGCCAAGCATTATCTTTCTTTACTTTCTTTCTCTTGTCTTCAAACTTGGCTTTCTCCTCAGGTTTCTGGTAGTCAGCTCTACCACCCTGTTCAACTATCCTCAGATGGTTGATAGAAGACATGGGTTTTCTTGCATTTCTCTTGGACATGGACCTGGGATCAATGTCAAGACCTTCTTTATGTCATTCATCTCTTCATCAGATTCTTCTTCATGTACATGGAGAATCGGTGGTCGGGTATCGGACCCGATTGCTAAGGCTTCTCTTGTGTTCATGATTAAAGATTGATTGTGGATCTTAAACCACTTAGAATGATCAGGTGATTTGGTTGGTGATAAATTTCAAGACTTGTGAAAATCTTGAAAATGATTCAGTTCTGAAGGTTGGGTCCAGATGTGGAGGTTAGGTTCAGATCTGGATGTTGGATTCAGTTCTGAAGGTTAAGTGTAGTGATGGGTATTGGGTATTGAAATGACTTAGAGAAATATGGAAACTCTAGTCTGAAGATAACACTTGATGCTTAAAGTCCAAGTCTGGAGCGGAGACCCGGTACCCAAAGCTTTAGTCTGGACCTGAAGCTTTTTTTTTTCACCAGAACCAGAACACAACGGATCAAGAGCAAGTGGCAGGCTCTGATACCAATTGTGGGTGCCAAATCAATCAAATCAAGAACACTTAATCAAGATGATGTATATGCTAAGTACAAGGATCCAAAGTAGATTGCATTCCATATATTGATGAGAGAAGCAAGAAGTACAAATGAAGATTACATCCACTATTTATACTCATTCTAATGGACTAGGCTTTTTAAAATTAGATGGGCCTAAACACTTGGGCCTTAAACACAAATTACATAAATGACAACCAACTTTAGAGAAATTACAAATTGACACAACTAACAAATATTTCTAACAAAAACCTTAATTGGGTTAATTTTTGTATCTAACTTCTTAAGTCAAAAAGAAAAAAATAACACATATTTCACTTTTGGAAGACCATTGTATGACCTAGGGTTGTGCAAAACTCGATCCAATCCCAAAAAACTGAAAAACAAAACGAAAAACTCAACTGGACTCGACCTTACCCGGACCCCCAAAACCCGAGAAATTGAGTGGGTTAGGCGTCCGGTTAGAACCTTATTTCGAGTAAAAGATGATCTTTTCCTTTTAATTGTAGACATCACTACAACTCTGCCAAGACAATTTTTTATTTTATTTTTTTGATAATTTTCTTCTTCTTGGTTTTATTCACTCTACTCTGAGCTAAATATTGTATTTCACCTTAGAAATATTTTTCCATGGTTTAGTTTCTTTATCAATGTCAATTTATCCTAAAATTGTCACTCTTTATCTCATGTTAAAAAAATATATGTATATTTTAAATATGAAGATGGATTTATTTCATAGGCGCTGAAGCTTTTCAAAAGCTTTTTTCAATGTCTTAGCATATTTATTTAATATTTTATTCATAAAAACTATCATTTTTTTAGAGAGGTTCAACTGGGCTAAGAAGTCCAGCCTACATCCTGACAAGTTTTGACTGCTAAATATACAGCCTCAGCTAAACCCTGGTGGCCACAAGATATGACACGTATTCTGCTGCGAGTATGGCTCGAACCCGGGTTCACCACTATGTAGTGCCCAAGCCCTTACCACCACGCTACACCCTTGTGGTTAAAAAAAACCTATCTTTTATATGAAATGCATCGAAATGCACTAAAATCTATTCTCTTTTAAAGCGTTATTCATGGAAGGGCAAGAGATTACAAGTGATCAATATTTTGTATCGATATATGGTGGGGTGGCGGTGGTGGTGGGGCGGCGTTGGTGGTGTGGGCGGCGCTGGTGGTGTGGGCGGAAGGCGGCGGCGGGGATATTATGAATACTCTGGTGATATATACTTGGAAAAGAAAAAAGTGTGGCTAAGAATCGTTCTCACGTTTTCTTAAATTGATATCGTTCTCGTCGGAATTTTTTTTAAGGATATTATAATACGGTATTGTAAAGTCAAATTTGAGATATAGTTTAAAAATAGTTTTCTTTAGGCTTGTACTAAACAAACTTTACAAACCATGTGAATCAAATCAAAATAAAAACAAATAAGTAAATTTAAATTAAAATGCCACCTTTTACGGGACATCAACAAATAAAACATATTCCGATTTTCTAAGATGGATGAAAAAAATCCAAAATTGATTAACAAAATTGGAAAAACAAGCAATTTTTTTGAAAAAGATAAATAATACAACTGTTGTGATTATATTCAAAAGTGAGAATATACCCTTTATAATGATCACACCATCCTTAAATATATTTATTTTAAAATCTAAAAGGTATTTAGAATGACTTTTCTAAAATACACATGACCATCAAATGCAACTTGAATACAATTAAATATTTAAAAAACACATGTACCTTATTTAAATATCCGAATTTATAAATTTAAAAAAGAAAAACGATTAAATTTGATGTTTGATTATATTATAATATAATAAAAGGTATTTTTCCTAATCATTCATATAATAAGAGAAATAAAATTTCCAAACCATTTAATCCTAAAATATACTGCAAATATTATTATAGAAAAGGAAATTTTGGCACAATTTACGTGAAATCATCCATAACTAAAAAGTAAAATTCAGAAATTTAGAAGAAATTAATAACCACTTTTTTCTTGAAAATGTATTATTTTATAAACTCAACAAATTACTAAATACTTTTATTAAATTGTATTTCAAGTAAAAAACCAATTCTTATAAAATAGATTGAATAAATTCATAAAAATAGGGCCCATAAATTTCGTCTTGGTTGTCACCTTTAACAAAGATAAAATACGAAAATGGATAATCTCATAGTTAATTTATAGATTAATTAAATACAAAAAATTAAAGAATTTGAAAAATTTATCGTACTTTTCAAAATAAGCTAAAATACAAAATAAAAAGAATTGTTTTTCTATTTGTTTTTCAATTTAGTTTTCATGATTTCTTTTATTCTGCCCCAAAAAACTCTGCAAAGTTTTCACTCGTGGGATTTTGGCGGGGGGTGCCTTTTTTTCTCGCGTTTTGCTCTACATACCCCCACCTTGACGTTATGAGGACCATTTTAACGGTCCTCACGCTAAATAGGTGCGTTATGGGACCGTTTTAACGCTGAAATTGGTAGGTGCGTTATAACGCACCCATAACGCACCGTTATGGGTGCGTTATAACGCACCTACCAATTTCAGCCGACAAAAACCCTAAGAAACCCTCATTTTATTTTGTCGGCTGAAATTGATAGGTGCGTTATAACGCACCCATAACGGTGCGTTATGGGTGCGTTATAACGCACCTACCAATTTCAGCGTTAAAACGGTCCCGTAACGCACATTTTGTTGACTAGTCTTCAAAAAAATTTGTCGTTTAGCGTGAGGACCGTTAAAACGGTCCTCATAACGTCAAGGTGGGGGTATGTAGAGCAAAACGAGAGAGAAAAGGGGCAAAATGCTAAAGTGGGGGTGCCCTCGCCAAAATGCTAAAGTGGGGGTGCCCTCGCCAAAATGCTAAACCCTTAAGGGCACCCCCGCCAAAATCCCCTTAAACTAGGGGTGAGCAAAAAAACCGAAACCAGAAAACCCGACCCGACCCGACCCGAAAAAACCCGAAAAACCCGACCCCGAAAAAACCCGACCCCGAATTCCCCGAAAACCGAAATCCCCGAGGGTTGATCGGGGTCGGGTCGGATGTGAAAATTTGTGCCCCGAAACCCGAACCCGAAACCCGATTTTTTTAATGTTTTTTAAATATATTTTGTGTATTTATAAAACAACTCTTAATGTTTCATTATTTTTTAAATATGACAACAAATGTTTCTGTTTGGAATGCTTCTAAATTTGTAATAGACTTAAATTAGAGCCCAAATCAATTCATCAAAATCAAATACGACTTTTTTTTTTCTCTCTCTCTCTCTCTCTCATTGCTTTATCGGCGCTCTCACCACCATCAACTTTTAGATGTTGATTTTAATGTTGGTATTTGTTATTTTTCGTTTGTTGGTATCTTAGTTTGTTACTTTTAAATGTTTATTTTTACTTTGAAACTTGAAAGTGTAATAGGAAAAAAAAAAGGAAAAAATAAAATCGGGTGCCCCGAAAACCCGCCCCGAAATCCCCGAAACCCGAAAACCCCGACCCCCGAAAAGTCGGGTATCGGGGCCTCCATTTTCCCCCCGAAACCCGAAAACCCGAAACCCGAAACCCGAAATCCCCAAAACCCGAAAAACCCGTCCGATGCTCACCCCTACCTTAAACTCAACACTATTATTGTTTTTAAATATTTTTTTTCATGTTGAAATAATTTATTTAAAATCTTACGACGTACAGTTTCCTCAAAAATTACATTCATATCGTTAATCAATTGACTTCTTTTTACCAAACAATGTTAATTTACATCAATTAACATCGTATATGATTTTGGTTATTATAAATTTAAGTCGAAAAAGAATTTAAATTACCTACAACTTCATAATTAATATTTGTACGTAAATCATATTTTAAATCACATGTAATTTTATATATTAAATATATTTTTGTTACATATCACGTATGATTTTGTTTTCATTATTTTTCCTTTTTAATGTTAAATTAAAATAGTGCCTTAAATAGAAAATAACTTATTCAAATAAAATTTTCAATTAGAGTATTTTAAAAATGCATTAAATAAAATTTAGAACACATTAATATCACAAGAAATGGTAAAAGAAACATATGTAATAAATGTCATATATTAATAAAATAATATTTATGTCTTATTTATTCAAATTTGGAATTTTTTTCTTTTAAGGCATTTAGTCATATTAAAACAAAGGGAAACCAAATGAAAGGTCACTTATTAGAAAAAAGTTCTTAAATTAATAAAATAATATTTATGCCTTATTTATTCATATTTGGAATTTTTTCTTTTAAGCATTTAGTCATTTTAAAAAAAGGGAAACAAAATGAAAGGGGATTTATTATAAAAAATGGATTTTTTTTTCTCGGTTCTAAAATTATATAAAAGATGATATTGTAAAACCATATAAAAAAAGTTAGTTTTATAACTATGAAAAAGGTTTGTTTTCTAGTAGTGAATACTTTAATTTTTACAATGAAAATTGAAAAAAAAAAAAACTAGGTATTAAGATCCCGGCTTCGCACCGGGTTATAAACTGTAATTTTTTTTTATCATAAGTAGTTTAATAAAATTACTTAATTATTTTTTTAATTAAAGTTATACTAGTTTATAATTAACCAATAAAACAAGTTGTCGTATATAAAATATATAAAGTAAAACTAAAAGTAACAAAATGTGAATTATGTAATTTGAAAATAAAAAATATAAAGATGGTATACTATAAAGACCAAATATGTAATTTAATCAAGCAATTTTTGGATGAGTTAACCAACTTATTTTAACAAAGTTGGATGGAAATGAAAATGGAATAAAAAAACCCATAAGGATGAAAAACCCAGTTTTTAAAGATCAATGACTAAAAACACTCTAAATATTAAACTATAGGAACCAAAGTTGTACTTTATTCAATACGTTTAATTGATATAAGGGGATACTTTGTAAAATGACTATAACATGGTTCAACTAATAGATTCTTTAACAGGTTGATAGTGGAAACAACTCAACAATTAATGCTTACCACATGGCTCGTTTATGTAAATATTTCATTTTAGGGATCAAATCCATAATTATCTATAAAGTTTGATGGATCAAAAGTGTAATTCATTCTAAATAATAATTAATTCTAGAATTTTCAAATTTATTAAATTAAATGTTGGTTAATTAATGCAATTTAGTCTTGCTCCATTGGTAGTATATATATTTCAATAGTAGTGAGTCCCTCCTATTCATTGAACCAAGTTGGTCGAAAATGGCTCCAATTGCTATTGGTGATATGATTCCCGATGGTACTCTTGCCTTCTTCAATGAAGAGGAGAAGTTGCAAGAAGTCTCTATACACTCTCTTGCTGCTGGTAAGAAAGTCGTCCTCTTTGGTGTTCCTGGTGCCTTCCCTCCCCCTTCCAGGTATCTTAAATTCCATTATCTATACTCTTTAATGCACATTTGGTTGTTTTGTTATGTAAGACACTAATTCTCATCAATGCTGTAGAGATCTCAACATCGAAATGCTCAGTTTTTATTTTTAGGGTTTTACTAATTGAATTCAACATTAGGGATTCATGCTAGAGTTTATAACAAATCTGTCTATTTGTGTGGAGCAGTATGCACCATGTACCAGGTTTCATTGAGAAATCTGAAGAGCTTAAAGCAAAGGGTGTGGAGGACCTTTTGTTAATTAGTGGTAAGTGTCTTCTAAACATGTATATTGAATTTAAACTTATCTTTTCTTAGTCAGTTGGATCAAGTGTTGCATTGTTGAACAATTTCTTCGAAGACATGTTTGTTCTTTTATGTTTGAATCATTTTCTTTGGTTAATTTGCAGTGAACGACCCTTTTGTGATGAAGGCTTGGAAAAAATCGTACGCAGAGACAAAGAATGTTAAGTTTCTTGCAGATGGATCAGCGAAATACACCCATGCACTTGGGCTAGAGCTTGACCTTTCAGAGTATGGATATGGGGTTCGGTCAAAAAGGTTTGCTTTGTTGGTGGATGACCTAAAGGTGGTGGTTGCAAACATTGAATCTGGTGCAGAGTTAACTGTGTCTAGTGCAGATGATATCCTAGCAGCTCTCTAGATGTAATCTCTAAGAATATGATTAAATAAATGCTATTATGAGTACTTTCTCTCTTTATCTTTCTTCTATACAATTATATTTATTGAAATGAAGAGAAAGGTAATTCAGTTGATTATTTGATTTGTGCTCTTCCTTGTTTTTGTTCGCTTGCTTAAATAGGGTTTATGTGCATGCCTTCATGATTTGATGTGTCCATGTGTTTAACTGTTTATAAGAGTATAACTAATCGAGAGCACCATAAGGCTATAGTTATGGATAATTTGATGGCGATAGTCATACAAAAGTTCTTTTCCCATATAATTTTGAAGCTAACACAACTGCAAATAGTGCTTTGAAACTATGATGTCAATAATGAAATATAAGAGAGGTAAGGAATCTTAGCAGAGGACGGGTTTTATAAATATGTTATATTAGGGATTTTTGATATAGTACAAGAACAAAAATTGTAATTTTACTTTATGTTATAAATACTAGGATTGTAAAATTTTATTTTGAAACAAAACTGGAATTGTTTTAAATATGTGTAACTTGTAATATATATATATATATATATATAGAGAGAGAGAAATAATCAAATAAAAACCACATATTTTGTAAAAACTTTAGTACTAATCTCAACCACTAAAATATTTTAATCAGTGGTTATTAACACAAAGGAACACAATAAGGTTTTTTTAATTTTTTAGTGTGTCACACAAGATTATAACCCCAAAGGGGTTATTTGGTCATTTTAAAACTACTCTAACCTTCTCTCCTACATTATTCCATTTCCAGACCTGCAACTTTTAACCCCCAAAAAATCAATCTCTCTTCTACTTTCTCTCTCTAGAAATCCAAACCCTAGCTAAAAATCTGGTCACTCCCGGCGGCGCCACCACCATCAGCCACCGTCATCACCGCCCACCACCACTACTCCACCATCATCACCACCATCAGCCTCGACCATGGTACATTGGCGGCGCGTGAGACGCGATTGAGTGCTAGAAATGCGAGTAGTGCGATTAACGATGGCGCCATGGATGAAGTAGGTAGGGTTTGAGGTTGAGATAGAGAGGGAAAAATGGAGGAATTTTTTCTAGGTTTATTTGAAGAGAAATTGAGAATGAGATGAAGTTACAGCCAGGAGAATTTAATTAGTGCTTTTTTCTATGCGGCCATGGAGAAAAGCCTGAAATTTTTTGTCTCGATAATGGTGAACATTGATTTATGGATTATGGAATGGAGAATATGAATAGAATATGTCTAAATTTTTCAAGTAATTTAGACATTGATTTATTGATTATGGAATTGAGTACTTATGAATTTAAGTAATTTTTATTTGATGAATACGAATATGAATATTCATAAGGTGAATATGAATATTCATATGATGAATATGAAAGTGAATAAAAATATTTATCTGATGAATGATTTTATATGTTTCTATTGGTGAATTTTCAAATTCATAACATGAATATGAAATATTCATCTACTGAATCTTAAAATTCATAATATGAATATGAAATATTCATCTACTGAATCTGAAAATTCATAAGATGAATATGAAATATGAATATTCATATAATGAATAAATTGCGATTTATTTTGTTATCAAAATGACAATCATGCATTTTTGAGATCAAAGGCTTAGATTAGTCCTATAGTTTTTACAAAAAAAAAGAGGTTTTTCCTTGAAGGAGCCTATATATATATATATATATATATATTTAAATCTCAATTCTGTTATTTATTTGATTGATTGATGTCGAAATGATAGTTGAAGTTTGTAAAGATTTTATTTTTGATGTTAAATAAAGGTAAAGGAAAAATTGAAAACGAAATTTTTGCAACGAGAAATTATATTTTTCCTATCTTTTTAGCATATTCATCCTTTTACCCATTTTATCATGAGACAAATATTAAAATTTAGAGTAAAATACAAATTTGGTCCCTATGGTTTACCAAAAGTCTTACTTTTGGTCCTTATAGTTTAAAAAATACACATTAGCCATCAGAGTATGTGATTTCGTCCAATTTTGGTCCCTCTAACTAACAGCCGTTAAATGAAGCCGTTAGTTTAGGGGTATTTTGGTCTTTTTCTATTTTCTGTCATTTTTATAATTTTAATTGAATTTTTTTCTTTTCTTTTCTTCAATCTTCATCTTTTTCAATTAAATCTTCATCATCTTCATCTTCTTCAAATTAAATCTTCATCATCTTCATCTTTTCACTTTTATACGAAATCTAAATCAAATTAAATCTAAAATTTTGAATCTCAGTCAAAATCAAAATCAAAAACCACAAATAAAAAATAAAAAATGTAAACCCTAAAAATCTGAAAAACCCATCTAAATCACTCAGATCCATGATAACCAAATCCAAAGTAAAACCCTTACAATTTCATCCAAAATTTCAGCAACAATATAACCGAAGCAGATGAATATGATATGGGGGAGATAGACAGAGAAAAAGTATTGAAAAAATGGGGAACACCACCAAATGACGGACGAGTCATCGGCCGGATTTGCTCGCCGGCCTTTGAAGATCGCTAAAATTTCAAAAGAAGACGAAGAAGATAAAACTTTCAGAAGGGGGGGCAAAACCCTAGGACAATCCAAAGGTACTTGGTTGCAGTGGAGTATATTAGAACTCGGTTTTTTAGTGCTCAAAAACAACCACCAACCATTTTATTCATCATTACCACCCATCATCACCACCCACCCACCATCAGATCTGGAAACCCATAACCCACCACCCGCCACAGTCGCAGCGGCAACCGCCGGAGAATGGATCCGGTGGTGGTAAAACGACGCCGGAGAATGGATCCGGTGGTGGTAAAACGATGCCGGAGAATGGATCCGGTGGTGGTAAAACGATGCCGGAGAATGGATCCGGTGGTGGTAAAACGATGCCGGAGAATGGATCCGGTTGACCATAGCAACGCCGGAGAATGGATCTGGTTGGCCATAGCAACACCGGAGAATAGTGGTGGGTGGTGGTACTGGTGGTGGAAAGGTGGCAGGTGGATGGTGGAGGTAGGCGACGGTGGAGGTGGGCGGCGGCTAGTGGAGGTAGGCAGCAGGTGAAGCTGTGTGGTGATGAAGGTGGGGTGGTGAATGGTTGGTTTATTCTTCATCTGAGTTAGAATTAGGTTTTAAATGGTGAAGAATTATTTTGGTTAATTACACGTTGGTCCTTGAGTTTATTTTTTAAAATAAAAAATAAAAGAAAAAAAGAAAAAGACTAAACTACCCCTGAACTAACGGCTTTATTTAACAGCTGTTAGTCAGAGGGACCAAAATTGGACGAAATCACAAACTCCGATGGCTAATGTGTATTTTTTAAACTGTAGGGACCAAAAGTGAGACTTTTGATAAACCACAGGGACTAAATTTGTATTTTACTCTAAAATTTATGAATTATATAAAGAAAGAGAATAAATGGAAATGATAACCATAGGTGATGCTTGGATCACATAAGGAATGGGAATGATAGAATTAATGTTGCTTGGTTCTAAGTATTATAATCAATCATTATAATAGATGGGGTTAAAATCCATTCCTCCCAAAAATGAGGGGAATAGAAAAATCAATAGCGTTTACCCCTCTCATCGTCTCTCTCTCCAGCTTCTTACCTTCCTAACACTACCCATCTTCTTCACCATCTTTTCATCTTCATCGATGCCTGCATATCTGCGTCTTAAAACCCTAAAAAAATTGTGCAATTTTGCATCAATTAATGGAATGTATTTGGTCCTAATCCTCTAAAAACCCTAAATTGAAAATCAAAACCAATTGCAAGTAAAAGAAACAAGAAGAAGATGAGATGGAGATGGAAATTTCTGAAAAGTTTCATGATTTCAGAGGGTTTTCCATGGTTTACAATTTCAGAAGACGATTTATCATTTTTCACGATTCCGATTTCAAAAATGGCTTTCCTTTACGATTGTAGAAGACAATTTCACTTGTTAATGATCTCTAAAGATGATATTCCATTGACAAGGTTTGGTTTGTTATTCAAACAATAGTTGCAGAGAAAGTGGTATTAGGAAAGAGAAAGTGGGTTTTTGCTTTAGTTGTACTTGCAGAGAAAATGGAATTGCTTTACCTTTCCCAAGCAACAACAAAAGAAAGAAATATAATGCAATATAAAACATTATAATGGACTATATTCATAATAATTCCTCATTGTATTCATTCGGGTTTATGACTTATAAGGGTAACTAACTATTCGATTTGTACTCAATTGACCATTAAACTATTTTTTGTACTCAATTGACCATTAAACTTTTTTTTGACTATACATATACTACCATTATGACCGGATATAACCAGTAAACCACCAGTAACCACCACCACCTTCAAAACATCACCACCACCACCACCACCATCAAAACACCACCACCACCTTCAAAACATCACCACCATTGGTAACCACCACCACCTTCACCACCACCTTCAAACCATCACCACCACACCCACCAAAGCTGCCGCCACCACCACCACTGAAACACCACCACCAAACTACCGTCGTCGCCGCCACAGATCTGCAACCACAGCCACCAAACACCACCGATTTGCAACCCAAAATTGAATCAGATCCAGCACGAATCAGATCGACCACCCAAATTCGATTTAGGGTTTTGATTTCGGCGACGCTCATCTGATTCCGACGTGCTCGGTCGGTCGGACGAGGGCGACGAGGTTGCAGATCCGTGGTTGCAGATCGTTCCGGCGAGCCCTAGGTCACGAAGTCAGGCAAAATCAGGTGGAGGTCGGCCAGAATCGACTTGCAGGTGGTGTTTCGGTGGTGGTGGTGGTTGATGATGGTGGTGATGGTGGTGGGTGTGGTGTTTCGACTTGCATGTCGGCCGGAATCGACTTCTCAGGTGGTGTTTCGGTGGTGGTGGTGGTTGTGGCTGATGATGGTGGTGGTGGGTGTGGTGATGGTGGTGGTGGGTTTGAAGGTGGTGGTGGCACCTTTGGTGGTGGTGGTTACCGGTGGTTTACGGGTTATACCCGGTCATAATGGTAGTATATGTACAGTAAAAAAAAGTTCGATGGTCAATTTAGTACAAAAAATAATTTGATGGTAACATTTGTACAATTGAAATAGTTAGTTACCCTTATAAGTCATAAACCCTATTCATTCCTATTCCTTTTGAGGAACCAAGCACCCCCTAAATGTATTAACGTGTCAAATAATGAAGTAAGTAGGAAAATGAGTAGGCTAAAAAAGTAGGAAAAAATATAATTTTTTTTGCAATTGATATCAAAAAATTATTGTCAACTTTTATGGGTGAAGAATAAAACAAAAAAGTAAAACTTAAAACCAAATAATTACACTCTCTCGAAATAAATTTCGGATATTTTTCCAACTATGGAGAATTTTTTGGTGATTTTTCTGAAACATTTTCCTTTCTTACCCTTTCTTTATGCTTTCTAGAGAAATTTGTTATTGCAAACTTTTTATTAAAATATCATTTAAGTTTTTTTTTAAAGATTTTATTGAGGATATTATAGTGGAGTCTTGAATGAATATCCAAAAATAGTTACGTATTCGTAGATAAAATGTTTTTGGAGGTATTGTATTTTATTTTTCTAAAAAAAATGTAAGATTCAAAATGTAAATAATTGGCTCTAATAAATTCTTTGTTTTTTATCCTAATTTTTTATATTTCTACAAAATATAATACTTCATCAAACTTATTTTAAAATGATTTTTAGTTAACTTTCAAATACCCTTATATTGGCATAGTTCAGCAAGATTCAAAAATAAAAGAGGAAGACATCAACAAGAATCGGTAGACAAAATAAGATGTTCTTGATTTATAGTAGACCTCTCATTACAAAAAACACACACACACACACACACACTGATTAGACGACTCTCATGAATGCTTCTCTCTTCAAACCCTAGCCCTAAGACTTCTTTATATAGGTGTCCGTAATACAAATGAGCCAAGCCCATTAAGCCCAATAACTATAAACCAAATATTACAATTAAAGCCTAAATCTTTCTTTACAAAACTTTTGCTGATTAAGACAATTTAATCCTTAACACCTTATATAAAATGTTTCTTCAACAAACTTTTATAAATAATGATACTTTTCAACATACATTTTAGTTTTTACAAAATGGCAAATGATAACATTTTTTTCCTTTACAATGTTAATATAAAAGTAAAATATCAATCAATGTCTGGTTTAATTCCATGGACAAATGATTAGATTGATGGAATCCAGTTGAACAAACAAATTTAAGGAGGAATTTCCTAAAGCATTTGGAGGTATTCTTTTTGGGAAGAATAAAAGATTAATTGAAATATCTTTCATTTAACAATATAAATTAAAAGGGAAATTAACAGAAATAGTTAATTTATCTAACCAAATTTATCTTTTAGCCATTCTTTTTCAAGTTTTTAAAAAATTATTAGCTTGGCAAAAAACCAATCCTTAACTTGTGGCAAGTTTTAAAACAACTCATCAGTCATCGCCTTTGAAAGTAGAAAAACTGAAGTTTTTGAATATGATCCGAATGTAAAGGAACAACCTGAAAATTTAAGAAAGTATTTAAATAAATTTACAGATTAGTCTATTAGGCCATCTTTAATCGTACCCTTCATATCTGCTGTCACATCAGCTTTCCACTATCTTACCACTATCCTACCAACACTATACTTTTCCATCCTTAACCGTACTCCTCATACCCCTCATTTTATTTTTTAAAATCTAAAAAACTATTAAAATAATTTACTTTAAATTAAAATAACTAAAATTTAAATTAAAATTAAAATTACATTAAAATTAAAACTAAAAATAAATTTCATAATTAAATTAAAATTACATTAAAGTTAAAATTAAAAATACGGATTCCACTCGTATTTTTGGCGTATGCGCTCCTTCTCTCGCAATGTGAGCTCCAACTGTATACCCGTGAGATGGTCCTGCGGTGCTATGTAGAGCTTCAAGTCTATACCCCTTTGCCGTTCGTTAAGCGAATCGAGAAGCGAATGGTTCGACGTCGCGATGGCGTCTAATGAGGTCGCCAAGTTCGACACGCTATCAGTTGACGCGGCCGTCGTAGAGGAAGACCCCGCACGTCTCACGGCATTTCGACCCATCGGTCGTGTGCGCTCGGTTTGTGAGGGGAGGTCGTCGTTGTCGACGTTCACGTAATGAGTGCGAGCATCAGATTCACCGGGGGAGGCGGTTGGGGTCTCGGACGTTTTCGACCGTTTATTTGTCAGCGCGCGAATGTTCCTTGGGTCCACCATTAACACCGGGTTGAACTTCGGAGAGTCTTTGACAATTCTCCAAGCATGTTCGTCAGGAAAACCCTTGCGAAGCTCAAAATGGTATCGATCTTTAGCTCTTGCAAGCACATCAACGTCACTTTCGCCGCTTCGTCGCGAGTTGAATGTATTATTGTAAATACAAGCGAACTTCGTGACGCTAGCTAGGAGCCCTCTCACCTTGGTCGGAACGGCGTCCCCGGAGCGGACGTTTGGGTCGTACCTCATGTGTTTGTCGAACTCCGCTTTCACCGACCCCCAAAAGTTGTCTACTACAGAAAAGAAAAAATTAAAACAACATTAGTGGAAAGCTTATAAATGAAAACATTTTTTTATTTACCTATATTTCGATAGTTACCTACGCTTGGATCCTCGAGACTTCGGCCCACGCTTTTGCCAACGCGACCTCCTTATCCAACGACCACGGTTTACATGCCGCTTTCCTCTTGGTCGGGTTTCGTACCTGTGTCCGTTGCCGCACTCTTAACCTTGCGTGAACTACGTTTGGGTTGCGGTTGTGATGGCGGTGACGGCGACAGAGAAGGTTGGGTTTCGGGTACAAGGTCATCGTCCTCGTCCTTGTCCTCATCTCGTAGTTCCCACGCTCTTGGCGACGTTTGTTGCGTGGAATGGTGTTGCGAACCGGAAGGTTGGGGTAACGTAACATATGGTAGTTGTTGCACAAGCATGTGCGCATAAGCCCAATCCCCGACATAGGGAACATTCGGGGTTTGCGGGTACCCCCATCCCTCGGGCATGACATTTGCAAAACCCCTTGGGCTCGGCATTTGGGGGCGGTAGACACCCGTTGGGGGAGGCGTTGGGGACATCGAGGAAGTCGAAACTGAGAGATTTGTGACTCTCGGGTGAGTACGCTTCGAACCGGAAGAGGTACCGTGTAAATTCATGTATGACAATAAGGATGAGAATAAGAGAGAATAAGAGAGAATAATCGAGAATTAAGAGAGAATAAAATGAGAATAAAAGATGAGAATAAGAGAGAGTAAGAGATAATAAGAGAGAGTAAGAGATAAATAAGAGATGGTTCAATTGAGAAATGTTAAAAAATGAGTAGAGAAGTGATCTTCACCACTCATCCAGTCAATAAAGGCGTCTTTGACCGGTTAAGGTGGACACGATTACGGAGGATTGACGCGATTCATAGGACGGTGAAGATTATTAAAGTAGGTCAAAACCGTCTTTACAACTATAATGATTTTTCTGAAAACTAAATTATGAATTTGGTTGGATAAAATAGTTATTTGTGTCATGTACCCTAATTTTGAAATTTCCTAAAATTTGGAGTGTTTTTTTTTTCTATCAACAAAGAAATACTGGAGTATTCTTCAAAATAGAAAGGAAGATTTCAAAAAAATTATTTTAGAGAATCTACGAAGTTTCTTTAACTTTGAATAGTGTTTTTTCTTCGTCAACGAACCAAAGTACTGGAAACTTTTTTGAATCAAAGAAAATTTTCAAAAGTTTTAGTTTAGAGAATTTATTATAGATGTTCTTCAATCTATATAATTTTTTTTTGAAAGGCAAAAAAAGGAAGGACAAGGAAAAAGCTTCGGTAAAGTCATCATCCTCCTCAAGCCAACCGATTTATTAAAAGAAGGCAACTAGCAAGACACTAGAAACCCAAGAGAACAAACAAGGAAACCAACAGCAAAGGGGCAGAAAACCCACACGAACAACTGGAAAAACCAAAGGAAACAAAGGGGAAATAACTAAACCTATAACACCAACGACTAAAAGCGTCTTAAGTAAGGGCCACGACTGGGTTTGGATACCAAGTATCTAGATTAAAATGTAATCCCAAGCTTCTATTCGCTAACCAAAGAGCAGTCAAGGTTTGAATGTCAGGAAAAATATCCAGCTGTCGTTGCTTATCAGCTTCCTCCCCCGAGAGATGCCAAATATTATTTCTCCACTTCCAAATCGACCACAAAGTGGTTGCTACCACAACTTTAAAATACGAGTTTGGAAAGTTCTTGTTCGGCGAGAAAACAAGGCAACTGCGAAACGAGTCGATGGAAATAAGCCTTGACCCATCACAGTTCCACCGGTCACAGATTTTCCTCCAAATTGGACCAACCTTATTGCACTAAAAAAAAAGCAATGGTTTGCATTTTCAAGGTTGGATTTACATAACTCGCAAAGAGTAGCCGGGAGTGAAATACCCCTCCTAACCAAGTTTTCTTTCGTAGGGAGAGCATTATTGAAAAGACGCCAAAGAAAGATGTTTACTTTACCGGGGATAAGCTTCGACCACATGCCAGAATTTGCACCATCCCTTGAATGCGACAACAAGTTTTGTTGAAGGATACTTGACATTTTTTCCCAAAAACAATAGTCTTTACCGGATGTTTTAAAATCATATCTTGTTAGAAGATCCACCAACTGTCGATACTCCTCTATCGTTCTTCCTCTTAGCTCCGCTCTCCAATCCCACAAACCTCTCCACCTACCATTATCCCACACCCATCTTCTATTAAACGAGACCTGATGATCCCTCTCCATGGCGAATAACTGAGGGAACCTCTCTTTTAGGCTCTGGCCAAATCCAATACCCTTGTCCAACTAAATAGGAGAAGTTGAACCTGCAGAAATTTGCTTAGAAAAGGAGATGAAAAAATCAACATTCCAATAGCTAAGACCTTCACAGGCTGCGATTATAGATTCCCACACTCCTTTACCCAACCTTCGGGATCCATAAATCTGATCTTCCAAGTCTCCATGAAACTCCATGATCACCTCTCTCCACAAGTAGTATACGTAAAGCCGTAAGATGTAAAATAAAAAATAAGAAAAATAAGAAATATAAAACAAATTTATTTGTACATATTAATGATATTTAATAATATGATTGAATCCAAAGATATTCGATATTGGTTTTGTTTTGAAAATATTGACAAAACGATTTCATTGGTATAATTTGCAAAAAAAATGTATTTTTAATAAAATTTAGTTCATATTTGATTATTTATTTTAATATGTTAAAGGTTTAAAATGAAAAAATGAAAAATGAAAAAGTAAGGGATTAATAGTAAATTAAATAACTAATCATGAGGGTATTAAACGTAACTTCTTAATTAATAAACAAATTAACTTTTAATGTAAAACTATATAAACAAACTAATTCATATGTACTTTTAATATTTAATAATATGATTAAATCTAAAAGTACTCAATATTGAACTCATTTTGAGGATATCATCAAGACGATCATCACGATATAACTTGTTAAAAATAAAAATAAAAATTTTAATACATTTTAGTTCATTTATACTATTTATGTTAAATATGATAAGAGTGTAAATTGAATAATGAAAAAGTAAAGGATTAAAAGTAATTTTATTAAGTAATTGCAAGGGTACAAAATGTAAGTTACAAAATTTGAATAAATGAGTTATGATAATTTGATGGCAGTGTACAAAATTTGAATAAATGACTTATGAGAATTTGATGGCAGTGTGAGTGAGGAATGAGTAGACATGCTTTATAGAGTTGTACGACATGCTATTATTTTGAAAATTCAAGAATAACCGTTAATGTTATTGCCTTTTTATAATAGTAGTATAGATAACATTAGTTGAAAATTAGAGTTTATTTTAACACAAGTCAATACTCTTTAAAAAAAAAACTGTCACCGTGCAACGCACGAGCCTAACACTAGTTCAATTAAAATCGATACAAAATACACGAGATTTAGTTGCAATTGTTGACATCGTTGTACAATCAACTATAGTAATAATTTTTCTCATCCAACCGGCGTATCACTGAAGATAAGACCGACACCGGTACACCCAATGCTCAAATTTCAACGGCGTTCCTCAATGTTGTAATCTATAATACATCCATTACTACGAAAAATCATCAGGAAAACTGATGCAGAGAATCTAGATAATGATAATGCAAGAAACCTAGATAAATCTTAATTCTAGTTTGTCATATTTAAGGATAATTGTTAGCTTATTTTATTAATTATCTATTAGTTTTATAGTTGGTTTAGGTTTTTAGTTTCATAGTTATCTTTTTGTTAGTTAGATTATAAATAGGATTATTATCTTTCATTGTAAATCAGTTTTAGTTTTGATTAATTCATTCGACTTTTTAGTCAATAATCCACTTTTGGATATATCTTTGTTCTTCGAGTCCTGTCAGTTGTATTTAACCATTCCAAACCGATCGATTCTGCATCATTTGGTATCAGAGCCAAACGAGTGAATGGCTGATAATCGTATGATTCGTGACACAGAGATTGAACGCTTGCAACGACAGATCCAAGAGTGTTAGTAATTATGTGCATAAGTTGACAAACCAGTAATTACACATCCAATGTTATAAGTCACTTGAGGGTCACACCTGTGAGGACCTGTAAACCAAACAAGTAAGTAATCCCAGTTTGGAGAGATAAGATTTATAATAGTTAATTATAAATCAGTTGGGTAATTTCTATCTGAAATCCCAAAGATGAAGGGTTGTTAATTAACTATGTGAGTTATATATTTATTAGTTAAATAAATATATAATTAGATTAAAATAATTAATTAGTTAAATAATTATCTGGTTGAATAAAATAAGGAATATTCTTTTCTTTGAGGAAAAGAAAACAATAATTTTATCTAGATAATTATCATTGAATAAGGAAGGTTAGATATATGGAAACTATTCCATATAAATAAGCCTTGCCAGTTCATTATTCAATACACACAATTCATTCAAGCAACTAGCTCTCTCTCTCTCTCTCTCTCTCTCCCTAGATCGCCGGCCTCCCTCCCCTCGGAACCAGTTCGGTTTTGCTTGGTCGCTGTACGGGATAAAGTTCTGCTAGAGGAACGTTTGTAAGGTCAATCACCGGTGGATCAATCTCAAGCATTCCAGGTGACTTTTCTAGACCTAAAAATATGTATTTGTATTTATAACGAACGGATCATGGTTTTCGGGTTTTTATCCAAACCGCTTCCGCTCGATCGAACCCGTTTGGTTTGATCCGATAAATCTTTTGATCAGTTGGTCATTAGGTTTATAGTAAATCTCGATTCAGTTAGGTTCGAGATACATGGTGTTCTTCGTATCAGTTTGATTCGGGATCACAGCAAAAACCCAACAGTGGTATCAGAGCCACAAGTTTATCGTTCGTTATATTCTAATTGCGAGATCCGTTAAAACCTTTTGTTACGTCTCAAGATTTATTAAAAATCAGATTTTTATACAAATATCAAGTTTTTTTTATTTATCGCTTCAAACGAATCAAAAAAACACCAAACCGACGACCGGCGGTGGAACAGCGGCTGGTAGCCGACCGAACCGCCAGGCCGATCGCCGGCTATGCCTGGCCGCACCAGAACGACAGCCGCACCACAGCTCGTGGTCGCGGCGTTTTCAATTCCGACCGTGGCCAAACCACCAGTCGGTGGTTGCCGTGGTCCCGGTGGTCACGTCATTCGGCTGATTTCCGATAATCAACCAAGCCACACCACACGTTGGTGGTGGCGGCAAGTGGTGGTGGCCAGACCCGTATCCAAAGGCCGAGGCCACGTCGCCAGTCGGCGATGGCCGCACCGCAACCATCAGAAACCGCAAACGCGGTGGTGGAAGGCGGTGTTCACGACAGTGGCCGATTGCTATTGTCGGCAGCAACGACATTCGATGTGTCTCACGTCGCCGGCCTACGGCGGCAATCGATGGCAGCGGCTGTTGTGTCGATTGCCGGCTCCGACGAGGGCGGTGATTGATGATGACGATACGATCGATGGCAGTGGCTGCTGCTTGATCGCCGGCCTCACACGAAGCGGTGTCGATGGCGGCCTGTAGTGTCGTTGTCGATGCCGTACGCGACGACAATGGCAGTGGCAGTCGACGGAGGCAACCGCAGCGGTGGTGGCGAGAGCCAACGGTGGTGATTGACTTCCGCCCTTGGGTGGCGTCGGTTGCTGCCAGGCAAATCGATCACCGACCGAACACCAAGCAACGGTGGCGGTAGTTTTCGATGGTGGTGGCTTTGGTCGCCGCTGTCGACGGACGATGGGATCGGTGGCGATGGTGGCTCGTTCGCTACCGTCGCCGATCGCATTCAAGCCGGAGATAATGGTGTTTTTGTTTGAAACCGCGGATCACGACGGCAATGGTGGCCGATTGCTACCATTGTCGGATTGATGGCGGCATCGATTGTTTTTCGAACAAATCGCGAAACCCTAACGGGTCCAAAATTGCCAGTTTGGTAATGGGCCTGCAAGCCCAGTTTTTGGACCAATTTTATGAGTCCAATAGTTTTATTGGTTTTAGGCTTTTTACCCAAATTAATTTTAGGTATTTCTTTATCTAATAAAATTGTTTTAAGTTTTTTTTTATCGAACCAGTTATTTGACCCGTTTGGTCAAATAAGGCTCCATGTCGTGTTTTGATCAGTTGGTCAAACCACGACGCAGTCTACGAGCCAGTTTCTTAATCAACCAACCAGTTTGTTCGGTAAACACGTTTTGATAAAATTTTGGGTAAAAGGCGAATTTTTTTAAAATAATTTGGTTTTAGTATTATAAAATAGGTTTATAGTCCATAAGCCTTGGCAATTTTATAAGCAAAAACAATTTTCAGATTAAAATATATGTTTTTGTTTAAATGGTTTGAAATAACCATGTTTTGCGATAAAAGAGACGAGATGATTTTAACGGATCTAGTTCCTTTTCACTTTTATAATATTACGTATTTTATAAATGCGTGGTTGCTTGAGTTTT
This sequence comes from Centaurea solstitialis, assembly GCA_030169165.1. Lineage (NCBI taxonomy): Eukaryota > Viridiplantae > Streptophyta > Magnoliopsida > Asterales > Asteraceae > Centaurea > Centaurea solstitialis. Next base: position 34,769,147 of record CM058047.1, read on the forward strand.
ATGTATGCATGTCTGAGTATATATGTCTATTATAGTGTTTGCCAACTTAGACCCTTAACTTGTTTCTGGGGAGGCCTGCATGCCACTTACAAGCCCTTTGTAATAATGACCTTAGGATAGATACTTTTCTTTTCTTTTCTTTTCTATCTCTTTCCGGAGTACTGACGAAAATGGCGAGGCCAGTGGGAGCTACTGGAATATTTCCTTTACCCGGAGACCTGACAGAGATGACGAGGCCAGTGGGAGCTACTGGAATATTTCCTTTACCCGGAGACCTGACAGAGATGACGAAGTCAGTGGGAGCTACGCGAAGTCTTATAGCTATAGTTAAAATATGTCATTATTGGTCCCTAGGAACAAAGTAGGCAAAACCTATAATTAGTTGTTTTATAATTGCGTGGTTGATTATTGTTTATTTTTAACTGCATGAATGTTTATTCGTGATTATAGATAAATAAATGTTTTTATCAAACGTGTTTTAAAATAGGGAGGATTTTAAAACTGAACCAAATCACGAAATTAAATAGGTTTTAAAGATTAATATTACCAGTTTTTCAAAACCTTTCAAACGGTAAGTTTTTATTTAAAACCTAAAGGATTGTTTAAAGAAAAAGGAGGGCAAGTTTGACATAACAGTTAGTTTTAGTCAACTTGTGTGCTATCAAAACAGTTAGTTTTTGACTAGCAAGTATGCTTTTAAAACAGATAATTTTAAATAGCAAGTGCCTTTAAAACAATTAGTTTTAAACGGCATGTGTGTTTAAAACAGTTAGTTTAAAACAACAGTTGCTTTTTAAACAATCAGTTTTTAAAAAATTACGATTTTTTTTTTTAAAAAGAAATACTGGAAACTAAAAGGTTTTTCAAAATTAATTAGAAAACCCCGAAAATCATAGATCAGTAGTGCAACCCATCTAGGGGCACCTCAGGCGTAAGGTATGCGGGTGTTCTAAGAAGAACACACCTTAAGCATCTGCGTTCAAACCCCAAGCTAGAGGGGATACTAAGACTCTGCGAATTATCTCCGTGTTGTATCGGCCAGAGTAAAAGTGTCCAAGTCCCGAAATGGTGAGATCTATTTTGGTTCTCATAAGTTTACCGGGTGGTACCGGGCCAAAAAGCACTTAGAGGGACTGAAACATGTACGAGTAATTACCGTTGTCCCGAAAAGATCTAGGAGTCATGTCAGTTAGATGTGATTGGTAAAAGTCCATTACCTACCGAAATAATACGTGGGCCTGGTGGAGCAAGAACATTACGCACATCAGGGCGTATGAAATAAGGATCCTAGTCCAATAAAATAATCATTTAAGGGTTTATTGATTTTTATTGGAAATTAGTCAATTTACAGTTGCTAAAAACCAAAAGTTTTAATGTGTAGATGACAAGCACTGTTACCAACACAAACAATCTTTCCCTCCGCTCTATCCTTGAAAAGGACAAGTTAACTGGCCCCAATTTCCTTGACTGGGAGCGCAATCTGATGATTGTGCTCAGACACGAAAGGAAATGGTATGTCCTTGAAGCGCCTCTTGGGGAGGCTCCTCCAGCAAATGCTTCGGCTGCTGCTAGAAATGCTCACAAGAAGCATTCAGATGATCTGCTAGATGTCGCTTGTCTCATGCTTGCAACTATGAGCCCAGATCTACAAGCAGGGCTCATAAACACGAATGCTTATGACATGATCCGCCAGTTGAGGGACATGTTCCAAACGCAGGCTCGTACAGAACGTTATGATGCCACAAAAGCATTTAACGAGTGCAAGATGATCAAGGGGACATCAGTAAGTGACCACGTCATGAAAATGAAACGGCACTTAGATCACCTGGAGAGGCTCGGTCACCCAGTTCCGTTGCAGCTAGCAACGGACACTATACTCAACTCACTGTCAAAAGACTACAAGCTTTTTGTAGTCAACTACAATATGAATAACATGGAGAAGTCGATAGCGGAATTGCACTCCATGCTTAAGACTACTGAGTTGAATATGGGGACCAAGAATAAAACCAAGGACGTCCTAATGGTGAGAGATGGAGGAGTGAAAAAGAGGCATGGGCATACAAGCACCAGCAAAGGGAAGGGACCAGTTCAAGCCGTCCAGAGTGCACCCAAGGTTCATAACAAAGGCAAAGGCAAGGGCAAGGGCAAGAAGGTTAAGCCAAATAAAGTTAGGACCGAAAATCGCTGCTTCACATGCAATGAGGTTGGTCACTGGAGGCAAAACTGCCCAAAGCGTCATGAAGCAGGTATGTAAACCTCAGATATTTATGATTGCTTTAGTTTATCACTATCTACTTGTTAGTTTACAAGTATACTGACACCTAATGCAAATGTTTATTGCAGGTGGTCAAAAGTGAAAGCCCATGACTGCGAGGATCTAAAAGCACAAGTTTTATTATTCAGTTTAATCGTCAAGACATTTTTTTTTCAGTTTTATTTTAAAACAATTATGTATTTCGTTATTACATTTTGGGAAGTACTTATGAATTAGTTTTAAAGTTTTAAAATTATTGTCTTGACTTGGAATATCCCTTGTGCGTGTTGTGATTCTGATAAAGTCAAAGTTTTGACTTGATTCAAGTTTAGATCCTAGATGTTATTGCTTTGTTAAAAATATTACATATGAAAACTGTCAAAAAACATACGAAGTACTATAGTTATAGGAATATGTTTTTGAATAAAACAATAATGAGTAAGGGGTTATAAAAGGTATTTTATAATCAGTATTTATTAACTCATGTGTTTTAAAGAATTTAGGGTATTATCTCAGTTATCGTTGATAATATCAGTATTTATAAAACTAGAAAGAATTCCAAGTTTTTGGAATTAGGATTTAAAATCCAGTTAAGTTTTATAAACATAAAAATTCTAGTATACATTACTTAAATTGAAATTGACTAAATAGTCAAGTTTTGACTAAGTCAATAGTTAATTTGAGTAATGGTTGGTTTTCATATAGGTTAATGGGAGCCTAGTTTATTCTCTAACTAGTTAGTGATAAAGAATAAAAGATGTAATTATTGATTCAGTGTATCTAGGAGTTATAATCCAGGAAGGATATAAATTCACGAGATATAATGATCTATCTTTTAGACAAAAGGATAGATCAGTATATATCTCTTAGTAAAAGAGATAGATCAGTAATTTTAAAGTCTTGAAACTAGATAAAATTAAGACTGACTTTAAAAGGAAATCAATAATTAGATATGTTGGTAAAAGATATCAAGTTAAATTTCCTGGTATTTTACAGCTTGGTAAATGAAAATTTTATCTGATTTCAATAAGAAATCATTCACCTACACAGCAACTAAGGTAAGTTACAGTTTAACATATTCAGGGAAACTAGGAGTTGTTCCAGTATCTCCTAGTTCAAGGAATATGATAAAAGAAAGTCTAATCTTGTTTAAAATATTTTCGAAACAAGGATTAGCACGATCAAGTAGATTGTATCAAAAGATACAAACTTGAATTGTTTTTGGTTGTTATTTTGATTAATTTGGTAAACATTAATCAAAGAATCTAAACTGAAGAAAGGTGATACTTCATTTTAGATCAGTATTTAACAAACGTTAGATAGACACCATAAAAGTAACTAAGAAATATTATTTTTGTGATTATTACAGAGCGTAATATGGACTATACAAAATTAGTTTCTTTATCACTTTATATTTTGCATGTTTTATAATCCAGGAATGAAACTAGTTTTCAGTTTTTCATTCAAAACTTGTCCGTGACAACTTATCATTGTGGGAACTTGATAGGGTGTTAAAGTCATTGTGGACCTTTGGGTAGTTATATCAGTCGTTAAATAACAGCTACAAGTGTTGTAGACCAAAAGTTGCACAGATATTCGATAGAGTAGCGAATATTGGACGTGATCCGCGGATGAGATTACTTCTTGGATTTTGTCATAAGTAAATCTCACAGTGGTTGTCCTTATCACCTGAGGTATTTGGTTTAATGTCATGAGGACCGCTGGATACTTAGTGCGTTCAACCGCTACGCCGTAACAGGGTGGCTATAAAGGGCGTAACTAGATTCAGCGGAAGCCGTGGTGTTGAATGCAGATATGCAAGATGGGATTTGCGCCTCTTCTCTGAATAGAGATATTTCTGGGCCCCTTGACTGACTAAAAGTACTGATGAAGTGCACGGCCGTGCCCAAACGAACTGATTTGTTCTTTGTCGTTTACCTATCAGTAGAAGTCGGATAGTCGAGAAACATAATCTTGAGTATTAAGAGTTGACTTAATCCAGGCTCATACTCAAAGATGAAATATCGTGACGCAAAGGGAAAAGCCAATATACCCAATTTATGAACAGTCGCTTCGTAAATTTGTTTTCCTTATGAAAAGGATTTATATCACCTACCTGGGTATAAGGGTGCCTATAACCTGGTTAGCCTAAGTGCCCTTTCCAGGGGCCTCCTTAGGTCCGTGTAATCAAGGCGGTATTGCGAACTTGCACAAGTGGGAGTCTGTTAGTAATTATGTGCATAAGTTGACAAACCAGTAATTACACATCCAATGTTATAAGTCACTTGAGGGTCACACCTGTGAGGACCTGTAAACCAAACAAGTAAGTAATCCCAGTTTGGAGAGATAAGATTTATAATAGTTAATTATAAATCAGTTGGGTAATTTCTTTCTGAAATCCCCAAGATGAAGGGTTGTTAATTAAGTATGTGAGTTATATATTTATTAGTTAAATAAATATATAATTAGATTAAAATAATTAATTAGTTAAATAATTATCTGGTTGAATAAAATAAGGAATATTCTTTTCTTTGAGGGAAAGAAAAGAATAATTCTATCTAGATAATTATCATTGAATAAGGAAGCTTAGATATATGGAAACTATTCCATATAAATAAGCATTGCCAGTTCATTATTCAATACACACAATTCATTCAAGCAACTAGCTCTCTCTCTCTCTCTCTCTCTCTCTCTCTCTCCCTAGATTGCCGGCCTCCCTCCCCTCGGAACCAGTTCGGTTTTGCTTGGTCGCTGTACGGGATAAAGTTCTGCTAGAGGAACGTTTGTAAGGTCAATCACCGGTGGATCAATCTCAAGCATTCCAGGTGACTTTTCTAGACCTAAAAATATGTATTTGTATTTATAACGAACGGATCGTGGTTTTCGGGTTTTTATCCAAACCGCTTCCGCTCGATTGAACCCGTTTGGTTTGATCCGATAAATCTTTTGATCAGTTGGTCATTAGGTTTATAGTAAATCTCGATTCAGTTAGGTTCGAGATATATGGTGTTCTTCGTATCAGTTTGATTCGGGATCACAGCAAAAACCCAACAAAGAGCTCGAGTTGTTGCACCACGACTTGCCGGACAAAAAGACCGAGTCGGATCCAAGCGTCTGGGACGACAGTGACGATGGGGTCAATCCTTTGGCCGGGCCGAAACGAGATCGTCGCGAAGAAGGATACCGCGATGATCCGTTGAGGAATTTTGGTGTGAAGATTGATGTCGTAGGCGATTGCATCAACGGCATAGGACTACCACAATATGATGAAGCCGAATATACGGAAGACGATGCAAGTCTCGTATTGATTTGGCAACAGATCTGTTTGAGGCCTTTAACACAAGATAGTGACTCTATGGCTACCATTCAAGGTAAAAATTGTCACTTTATTGTCAACTATTATAACCAAAAGCAACTTCTAGTGAATTGAAACAAGAATCCATAGACCTAGTCATAGAAAAGCGGAGTTCTGAGAAGTACGTGTTTAACCACATCAATATGGTAAGACATGCTCTCAAGAACACAAATATCGGTTATCTTGGATCTCGCAACGATCAAGAAGAGATCGAGCTCTTGTTGCACAACTACACAACCGCTACAAATATGACGGACCAGTTTTCGGCTTTGACCGCGATTTCTCTGAAACCCGGCAAAGCGCGTGATGACGCGTTCGCTAATTTATACGATCGACAATGCCTCACGACAAGAAATCAATGTTAAGGCGAGTCGAATCCGCATGATCCGAGGAAAATTCAAGAAGGTTGTTTGGGACAAAAATATTCATTTTTCCAAGTGGAAACGACGTCTTCTCAAAATATTATTAAAGATAGAGAAAACTCGAGGACGAGTTTTTTTTAAGCGGGGGAGGATGATGCAGGGAATCTAGATAATGATAATGCAAGAAACCTAAATAAATCTTAATTCTACTTTGTTATATTTAAGGATAATTTTTAGCTTATTTTATTAATTATCTATTAGTTTTATAGTTGGTTTAGGTTTTTAGTTTCATAGTTAACTTTTTGTTAGGTTAGATTATAAATAGAATTATTATCTTTCATTGTAAATCAGTTTTAGTTTTGATTAATTCATTCGACTTTTTAGTCAAGAATCCACTTTTGGATATATCTTTGTTCTTCGAGTATTGTCAGTTGTATTTAGCCATTCCAACCCGATCAATTCCGCATCAAAAACAACATAAATAAATCTGATCAAATCATGTGGTAGCAAAAACCCTAAAAATCAAAATTGAAGCAAAACACCCACGATTTTCCTAATCTAACCGGCGTATCACCAGAGAAATGGGTGTTAAAAAGATGCATTAAAAAAGCAACTAGATTTTCTTCTAGCCAATCACAATTTAAAGTTTTGACTAAATAAGTTATATGGAATAGTCATTATTTTGTTTCAGTTAGGGGGGTGTTTGGGAGTGCTTATTTGAAGGTGCTTATAACCTATTTTATCCTAGAGAGGCAAATAAGTTAAAATAAAGTGTTTGGATAGCTACTTTTAAGAACTTCTTATTTCATCCTCTAAAACCTAATAAGTCATTTTTGAAAAGTCATTCCCTACTAACTTATCAAAAACTCCTTATCAAAAACCCCTAAAAGCTAATAAGCTCATCCAAACACTTTTTTAAAAACTTGTTTTTCACACCACATAAGTTAATAAGCACTTTTATCAAAAGTTATAAGTTGTTTTAAATAAGTCTTCCCAAAACACCCCCTTAATTTGATATCAACATTTTTTTAATTTGAAAAATATTTTGCCTTATCATAAAAACATTTATCTCAAATTTTAAAATCTCTTAAAATTTAATTTTACATTTTATCAATATATAGACGCAATAAATTAAAATTAGCACATTTAAATAATGAAACCATTGCTATAAATACCCATGACTCTTAAAATTTGATTTAAAAATTCCAATACAATGTAAATTTGATAACTACCTAGCACCTGATCAACATATTTCCTGAAATTTCTTCAAAACTGAGATTTATGCAAAGAATAAGCTAGCTTATAAGTAAGGTATATGTTTGAATGAACGCCCGTAGGGATGGCAAAATTTCTCGAAACCGATGGGGAAAACCGAAACACGGAATAAATAGGCCGGGTTTGGGGACGATAAACGGAGACATGGACGGGGATGGGGAAAACCACTTATTTTAAACGGGGATGGGGACGGGGGGGACCAATCCCCTATATGATTACCCGATTATATCCTCGTTTATATCCCCGATTCCCCGAATATATCTCCGATTATATCCTCGAATTTATTTTTATTTATGATTGTTAATAAATAATAAACAATATATTATATATAGCTAAATGCTTTTTATGTTTGGTCATATATACACTTTAGCACTTCAACTGTTACTATTTTGGATAGCTAAATTGTTAAATTTTAGATGCATTCCGACTTTACGACTTCAATTTTCTTTCACATATGTTGGGATAATGCATTCAAGAATGTTATGTAATTTAGTAAATCATTTTCCAAGACTCATAGATTCGTGGTAAATTTTAAACGGTGACAAGGATCCCCACAGTGAAAAAGGTTAAACGGTTATCCTCGCGGTAAAACCCGCTTAATTAACTATTTACACTAAACAGGGATACCCGTTTCCTCGTGGTTTTCCCTGATTACCCGATAGGGATCCCCATTTAAATCCTTGCGGTTTTTTAAGCGGGGACGGGGACGGGTTTTTTAAATGGGGACGGGGGACCAATCCATGGCCCAAAATCGGCCCGTTGCCATCCATGATGAATCATAAGCTAATTAATAAGCTAACTTAATTATAAGTTTAATTTTTTAAAACTATTCCCACTAACCTTTTGGTAACTTATGGGACTTACTATTTTTTTTATTCCAAATATACCCCTGCTAAGTTTTACACTATCAATTTTTAAACATGCATTTTTTGGGGTCATTTTATAGCCAATTGCAACTTATTCATCTGTTACGACCCAGAATCCCAAACAAATAATAACCCAATCCTAGTGATCTAACGCAGCGGAAAGTTTCATAAATATTAAATCTGGAAAGTTCAACCTGAAACATAAGTTTAAAAATAACAAAATCTAAGGTAGTTCGTGCTAGTGAAACAACCGTCCATAGCTGAGATAATTAAGTTTAATACTAACGATCACAACGCTAACGCTAAGTACCAACCTCTCTTCTAACCTTGGACCTTCTCTTTTCCTTTCAACGATTTGCCTCTACGGATTTCCTCTGAAAATGTTTAAAAGGGTTTTGAAAGCAAGGGTTAGACCATAAGGTTTAGTGAATATCTTCAAACAACAGTTTTATCACAAAAACGGCCAACTGGTTCAATTACAAAACATTTAAATAAAACTAGTGGTGCATCGTGGACATAGACATAGGCTCATCCGGTCACCCGTGAGGTTAGATCGGGCCCATACGGCTTCATACCACACCCTCACTCCCAAGGAACACATTGTTCTATGTCCACATTGCAGTCCACCACAATCAATCAAAAAGGCATTCAATTATAAGCATGCTCATAAAATGCAGATATTCAACAGTTATCAATGATCAATTTCATAAAACATTTTCAGTTTATAAAAGGTTTAGTAAAGAACTCACATGAGTCTAGCTGAAACACACCACCACCACATGTTATTGGCTCAGCTATCTATCTATAGCATTAGAAATTCCACAGTTAGAAAAATGACTAATTCCCAGAACAATGTTTTTCCCCTAGTCAGACTTAGACTTAGCATGGGGATTCACTCGAAATCTGAGCCGGAATTTCCCATCAAATCCGAGTCGGGATTCCCATCAAATCCGAGTCGCGATTTCCATCAATTTCGAGTCGGATTTCCCATCAAATTCGAGTCGGGATTCCATCAAATTCGAGTCGGATTTCCCATCAAATTCGAGTCGGGATTCCATCAAATCCGAGTCGAATTCTAGGGAGGCGAGATTCGTCGAATCCCGAGTCGGGATTCCAACCTTCTGAGTTGGGAAAACTCGGGACCCAGATCCTTCGACAATTTCTTCATTCTAGAACCGATTTTAGCTACGAATCACTACCAAAAATCAATGTAAAGCTACCCTTTAGTCGGGATTCCAACCTTCTGAGTTGGGAAAACTCGGAACCCAGATCCTTCGACAATTTCTTCATTCTAGAACCGATTTTAGCTACGAATCACTACCAAAAATCAATGTAAAGCTACCCTTTAATCTACTTGATGATTAGAAACCTTACCAATCAAAGAATCCCCCAAGAACGAATCAATCCTTGTTTTCTTTCCTTCCTTTGTCGGTATAAATTTTTATAAGATCCTACTACAATTTTGGAAAACATACATCCATATTTCAAACATTCAAATTTCAAAATAACATACAGCCATATTTCAAAATAATATAGTCTTAAGTGTTAACTCCTAACAATGCTCAAAGTTGTTTGATGAGTCGGGGATGTGAAGCAAGATGAAAGGCAGCAAGATGAAGGGCAACGACTGGAGCTGGTGAGGTGGGCAGTTGGCGTCGGATGGCCGTCGGTCGGTGACTGGACCGTCGTCAGCCGGTGGGGAACGGTGTGAGACGGCGAGGGTCTTGGCAGAGACTGATAGCAAGTGGGGCTGCGACTTATGACATAAGTGAAATCTAAAGTTTTTTTTATGTGATATAATATATTGATATGTTCTATTTCTTTCCCTAACCAACAAAAGTTTTAATGCTAATATTAAAAAGGTTTTTTTAATAGATGAGGGGGTGGTTTAGAATGCGATCCTACATCAAAAAGAGCCTGTTTACGAGTCGGCTCATTTTTGTGGGCTAGGCTCGTAGGATCGTGCGATCCTAGGAGCATACTCGTGATTCTGACAACATTGCATTTCAACTCTACGACTTCTTAATTTTACAGATTATAACATTTATTTATTTTATTAAAATATTTTATACATTTAATAAAAAAAATTAATTTCTCCAAAATAATAACTTTAAGGTTTATTACAGATGATAATCTATATTTAAAATGCCTGTATTTAATAGAAATCATCTTTGGAGAGTTCTTTATATTTTTAATATTCATAATATCTCATATTTCATTTTAAAATATCAATCATTTAAAAAAAATACTTTAAAACTTATACATTCAAAAGAAAAGGTTTAATGGTTTTCTTTTTCATTTACAAGGAATATTTTAGATAATTTAATCATTCAAAAAAAGATACTTCGTTAAGGTTTTGTGAAGTTTTTTTTCTCCCAAAACGGCATACATGCCAAGGGCTGCAAACGAATGGAACAAACATAAACGGATGCTTGTTTGTGTTTGTTCGCTTAACTTTATAGGTTTATATACTAAACGTACACAAAACATAAAATAACCTAATATTCACAAACGTAGATGAACTGTTTATGCAATGTATCGTATGAAAGTGATACTTTCATAAAACAATATGCATTATATATATATATATATATATTTAATAAAAATAGTATGCATTACAAGTAAGATTATTGTCATCGATAATACCGACTTTTTTAGTAGTGTGTTACATGCCCCATGATTTTGTTTTTACAAATTTAAATCATAAGTGAGTCAATTAACAATGAATAACATGTGTAATGTGTTTTTGATGAAAACCATAAATTCTTAAAATATTGCCTTAAATAAAAAATGGTTTGTTTAAATGAAAATTTCATACTTATTTTAAATGCCTTCAATAAAATCTAGATCTTTAATATCACCAAAAATGGTAAAAGAAACATATGTAATCTATATATATATATATATATATATATATATATATATATTAAAGAAAGTTTTTTGCTGATGTCATGATTATGAAATTGAGCTATTTGATTGACCAATTAAAAAAGAATCATCAAATGATGATGTCATCAATTATTCTTATTATTTTAATACCATAATTATCTTTATAATTTACATTTTTTATCCTTAGAACTATTTGATTAAATTACTTTTATTCATTAGTTTCTCATCTTTCACTTTACATCCTTATCATTTTAAGATAATAATATATATTAATTAAAATGTATTAAAATTTTTGTTTTTTCTTTTTAAAAAATTATACCATTATAATCGTCTCGACAATATCTTGAAAATGAGTTTAATATTGAATATTTTTTTTAATATAACTACATTATTAAAATTATATATAAATTAATTTGTTTAGATTTTATTACAATTCTATTCTTGATATTCTTGAAATTTAAAGATTTTATATTTTTAACCTAAGTATTTTTATAGATTATTTATAAGTAATTAAAATTTATTTATTTTTTGAAAGACAATTAAAATTTATTTTATTTAAAACTCCATTGTTGATATTCTTGAAATTTAAAGATTTTATCTTTTAATCTAACTATTTTTATAGATTATTTGTAAGTAATTAATTTTTTATTTAAAATTCTACAAATAAAAAACACTACATATTTTATTTTTGAATCCCTTCAGTTATAAAAATAGATATAAATTAATTAGTTTAAATTTTATTACAATTCTATTCTTCATATTCTTGAAACTTAAAGATTTTATATTTTTAACCTAAGTATTTTTATAGATTATTTATAAGTAATTAAAATTTATTTATTTATTTATTTATTTTGAAAGGCAATTAAAATTTATTTTATTTAAAACTCCATTGTTGATATTCTTGAAATTTAAAGATTTTATCTTTTTAATCTAACTATTTTTATAGATTATCTGTAAGTAATTAATTTTTTATTTAAAATTCTACAAATAAAAAACACTACATATTTTATTTTTGAATCCCTCCAGTTATAAAAATAGATATAAATTAATTTGTTTAGATTTTATTACAATTCTATTCTTCATATTCTTGAAACTTAAAGATTTTATATTTTTAACCTAAGTATTTTTATAGATTATTTATAAGTAATTAATTTTTTTTGGAAGGCAATTAAAATTTATTTTATTTAAAACTCCATTGTTGATATTCTTGAAATTTAAAGATTTTATCTTTTTATTCTAACTATTTTTATAGATTATTTGTAAGTAATTAACTTTTTATTTAAAATTCTACAAATAAAAAACACTACGTATTTTATCTTTGAATCCCTCCAGTTATAAAAATAGATATAAACTAATTTGTTTAGATTTTATTACAATTTTATTATTCATATTCTTGAAACTTAAAGATTTCATCTTTTTAACCTAATTATTTATAAATAATGAAATATTATTTTATTTAAAACTCAATTGCTAATATTCTTGAAATTTAAAGATTCCATCTTTTTAATCTAACTATTTTTGTAGATTATTTATAAATAATTTTATTTTATTTTATTTAAAATCCTACAAATTAAAACACTACACATATTTTATTTCTGAATCCCTCCAGTTTTAAAATCATTCACGAAATTCAAATCTTTTGACAAAAGAATAATAAATTTTCAATTTTTAAAATTTTAACAGCTATTAGATAACTAAAATAGCTATTGTAATAAGCAATTATAATGACAATTGTCGTATAACATATAATTTACATAAGTATTTAAATGGTAATGACAATTGTCATGTAAATGTCTATTATTATTAAAAATTAAAATAACATGTTTCAAATGCCCGTATAATATACGGGTCATTAACTAGTAAATTAATAAAACAAACTTTTATGCCTTATTTATTCATATTTGGAAAATTTTCTTTTAAGGCATTTTTATACATTTTACAAAAATAGCAAAACCATGTAGAGAAGTCATTTATGAAAAAAAAAATGATTTTTTTACGGTTTTAAAACCGTGTAAAAGATGGTAGCTTTTTTCATACGATTGCAAAACCGTACTAAAAAAAGTTGTTTATAACTATTTAAAAAAGGTTGGTTTTATAGCGGTTAATACTTTAATTTTTGCAATGGAAATTGAGAGAAAATTGTAAAATGACGATAACATGGTTCTAATATTAGATTCTTTAAAGTGGGAGACAACTTATCAAATAAGTGCTTACCATATGGCTTCATTTTGTAATTATTTCATTTTAGGAATCTGATCATAATTTTCCATGGATCAAAATTGTAATTCACTCTAAAGTAATAACTATTTATGAAATCTCCAAATTTAATAAAAATTAAATTTTGGTTATTTAATGCCATTTAGTTTTGGTCCATTGATACTTTATATATTTCAATAGCAGTGAGTTTCATTGAACCAATTTGGCTGAAAATGGCTCCTATTGCTATCGGTGACACAATTCCAGATGGTACTCTTGCCTTCTTTGATGAGGAGGATAAGTTGCAAGAAGTCTCTGTGCACTCTCTTGTCACTGGCAAGAAAGTCGTCCTTTTTGGCGTTCCTGGGGCCTTCACTCCCACTTGCAGGTAGCTCAAATTCCTTTAGCTATGGTGTAGAGATAGCAATATCGAAATGCTCAATTTTATTTTTAGGGTTTTACTAATTGAATTCAAAGTTAGGGATTCATGTTAGAGTTTGTAACAAATTCTTTCTTTCTATTTATGTGGAACAGTATGCAACATGTACCAGGTTTCATTGAAAAATCCGAAGAGCTTAAAGCTAAGGGTGTGGAGGACCTTTTGTTAATTAGTGGTAAGTGTCTACAAATTAAAAAACCGAATTTAAATTTATCCTTTTTGGGTCAATTGGATCAAGTGCACCATTGTTTAACAACTTATTTGAAGACATGTTTGTTTTTTTTTTTTGGTTTAATTCGTTTGCATGGGTTAATTTGCAGTAAACGACCCTTTTGTGATGAAGGCTTGGAAAAAGTCGTACCCAGAGACAAAGAATGTTAAGTTTCTTGGAGATGGATCTGCCAAATACACCCATGCACTTGGGTTGGAGCTTGACCTTTCAGAGAAAGGATTAGGGGTTCGTTCAAGGAGGTTTGCTTTGCTGGTCGATAACCTAAAGGTGGTGGTTGCAAACATTGAATCTGGTGGAGAGTTCACTGTGTCTAGTGCAAATGATATTCTAGCAGCTCTCTAAATGCAATATCTAAAAATATGAATAAAAAAACATTTATGATTATTCTAATATCCTTTCTCTCTTTATCTAGCTTCTTATATACAATTAATATATCAAAGAGAAAGGTAATTCACTTGATTAGTTGATTTCCTTGTTCTTCCCATTTTTGTTCACTTGATTAATTAGGGTTTATGTGCCTGCCTTCATGATTTGATATGTTCATGTGTTTATAAATTATAACTGATTGAGAGCACCATAAGGCTATAGTTATTGGATAGTTTGATGGCGACACTCCTACAAAGTTTTTGAAATAATGGTAAAGCTAATTTGACGGCGATACTCGTAGAATTTTAAAGCTCATGCAACTACAAATAGTGTTTTTTAGATTTTGCTAAACTGTTTTTGAGGCTACGATGTCAATAATGAAATATAAGAGAGAATTGGGGTGAGCAACGAGTCCTAAATTCCAATACCGAACCGGTACTGTATTGATCCCTGACTGATTCATGTATTTTGGTACAGTAATTGGTTTCATGTTTTTCCTGTAATCGGTATTCGATAATATCAGTAGCAGATCCCCTTTACTTACAAAAAATACCGACCAATACTAAATTTTTTTATAAAAATCGCAAAACAAATCCCAAATCAATTTCAAAATGGCGGCTTCTTTCTCCACCCCCTGCAACATGTTTCCACCCCCTTCTCTCACATTTATTTTAAAATTTTGATGTATATATGTATTTTACACTTTTGCCCCTTATACTTTCTTACTTTCTTACTTTATATCTTTTAGTTTAATATTTTTCATTTTACATTTTAACAATATTAACATATATAATTATATATTAGCCAAAATGCATTAAAAAAATATGTTTTAGTTTTATCAATTTACACCATTACAATCTTCTCGTCGATACCTTCGAAATGAGTCTAATATTGAATATTTTTTTATTTAATTATATATAGACCACAATAACTTGTTGGTTTTTTATTTTTGTTCTTACTATTATTATTTTTAAAAAAGAAACAAGCCACTCGTAAGTTTTTAACATAAAATTAATAATTTTAACTAGCTAGATCATTATAATCGTATTGTCAACACCTTCGAAATGAGTCTAATATTATTATTATTTATTTAACCATATATAGGCCGCCATAACGTATTGGTCAATCAATTTACACCAATATAATCGTATCGTCAACACCTTCAAAATGAGTCTAATATTGAATATTTTTTATTTGATTATATATACACCACAATCACATATTGGTTTTTTGATTTTTATTGCTATTGTTATTTTATCAGAAAAGGTAAAAAGCCACTCGTAAGTTTTTAGCATAAAGATAATAATTTTAACAACCTAGATAATTATAATCGTCTCGTCAATACCTTCAAAATGAACTCAATATTTAATATTTTTTTGATTTAACCATTTATAGGCCTCTCTAACGTATTGGCCTATTACATCAATATAATCGTCCCATCGATATCTTCATAATGAACCTAATGTTGATTTTTTTGGATTTAACCATATATAAACCACTATTACGTATTGGTCAATTACATTATTATAATCGTCTCCTTGATACCTTCGAAATGAGTCAAATATTGAATATTTTTGGATTTAACCATATATAGGTTGCACCGTATTGCTCGGTGGGGCCTATATATGGTTAAATCCAAAAATATTCAATACTTGACTCATTTCGAAGGTATCAACGAGAAAATTATAATGATGTAGCTTGTTATTATGTTAAAAAACGTACGAGTGGTTTTTTCTTTAAAAAAATAATAAAAACCAATACGTTATAGTGGCGCATATATAATTAAATTAAAAAAAACTTCAACATTTGACTCATTTTAAAGGTATCAACGAGACGATTATAATAGTGTAAGTTGATTGACCAATACGTTCTAGCGGCCTATATATAATTAAATCCAAAAAGATTCAATATTATACTCATTTCGAAGGTATAGATGAGACGATTATAATGATGTTATTGATCAATACATTATAGCAGCTTATATATGGTTAAATCCAAAAATATTAAATACTAGTTAATGACCCGTATATTATACGGGCATTTGAAACATGTTATTTTAATTTTTAATAATAATAGACATTTACATGACAATTGTCATTACCATTTAAATACTTATGTAAATTATATGTTATACGACAATTGCCATTATAATTGCTTATTACAATACATATTTTAGTTATCTAATAGCTGTTAAAATTTTAAAAATTGAAAATTTATTATTCTTTTGTCAAAAGATTTGAATTTCGTGAATGATTTTAAAACTGGAGGGATTCAGAAATAAAATATGTGTAGTGTTTTGATTTGTAGGATTTTAAATAAAATAAAATATAATTATTTATAAATAATCTACAAAAATAGTTAGATTAAAAAGATGGAATCTTTAAATTTCAAGAATATTAGCAATTGAGTTTTAAATAAAATAATATTTCATTACTTATAAATAATATATAAAAATAATTAGGTTAAAAAGATGAAATTTTTAAGTTTCAAGAATATGAAGAATAGAATTGTAATAAAATCTAAAAAATTAATTTATATCTATTTTTATAACGGGAGGGATTCAAAAATAAAATATGTAGTGTTTTTTATTTGTAGAATTTTAAATAAAAAATTAATTACTTATAAATAATCTATAAAAATAGTTAGATTAAAAAGATATAATCTTTAAATTTCAAGAATACCAACAATGGAGTTTTAAATAAAATAAATTTTAATTACTTATAAATAATCCATAAAAATATTTAGGTTAAAAAGATAAAATCTTTAAATTTCAAGAATATCAAGAATAGAATTGTAATAAAATCTAAACAAATTAATTTATATCTAATTTTAATAATGTAGTTAAATTAAAGAAATATTCAATATTAAACTCATTTTAAAGGTATTGTCGAGACGATTATAATGGTATAATTTATTAAAAAGAAAACACAAAAATTTTAATA
Organism: Centaurea solstitialis; assembly: GCA_030169165.1. NCBI lineage: Eukaryota > Viridiplantae > Streptophyta > Magnoliopsida > Asterales > Asteraceae > Centaurea > Centaurea solstitialis. Next base: position 34,786,323 of record CM058047.1, read on the forward strand.
CATTTTAATTAATATATATTATTATCTTAAAATGATAAGGATGTAAAGTAATTTAATCAAATAATTCTAAGAATAAAAAATGTAAATTATAAAGATAATTATGGTATTAAAATAATAAGAATAATTGATGACATCATTTGATGATTCTTTTTTAATTGACCAATCAAATGGCTCAATTTCATAATCATGACATCAGCAAAAACCTTTCTTTAATATATATAGAGTAAAATACAATTTTGGTCCCTGTGGTTTGACAAAAGTCTCACTTTTGGTCCCTACAGTTTAAAAAATACACATTAGCCCCTACAATATGCGATTTCTTCCAATTTTGGTCCCTCTAACTAACAGACGTTAAATGAAACCGTTAGTTTGGGGTTAATTTGATTTTTTTTTTCCATTTTTTCTTGTTTTTACTTTAATAATAACCACAAGGACCAATACTGTAATTTACTCTATTTAATATATATATATATATATATACACCTCCTTCTTCTTTAACAACCACCACCACCCACCACCACCTCATTCTTCTTCACCCACATCTTCATCATCCACCACCACCACCCACCTTCTTCTTCACCCACATCTTCATCATCCACCACCACCACCCACCTACCAACCACCACCAAACCACCCACTACCACCACCACCATCCACCCACCTACCCATTTCTCCATCACCTACACACCCATTCATCTTCTTCGCCACACACCTCCACCACCACCACCCACCCATCCACCACCACCATCCAGATCTGACCACAACTACCTACCATCACCACCAGCCACCACCATCATTACCCTTACACTAAAAACCCTAGAAAACTACCATGGACATGTCCTACACAAAACCCCCAACCACAAATTTGATAAAACCCCACCCACACCACCACCTCCGTCGTCTTCCACCGTGGACAACTACCTCTGTGCTCCGGCGATGGTGCTGTTGTTGATGGTGCTGTTGTTGCTCCGGCGACGACCAGATCTGAAGCTCACCCCACAAATTTGATAAAACCCCACCCCCACCCTACCTCCGTCGTCTTTCGCCGTGGACAACCACCTCTGTGCTCCGGCGACGGTGCTGCTGCTGTTGCTCCGGTGACGACCAGATCTGAACCTAGTAATGGTGTAGTTGTTGCTCCAGCGACGGCGGCGGCCAGATCTGAACCCAGTGATGGTGTTGTTGTTGCTCCAATGATGGCGGCGGTTACGGTGGTGGATGCCAGAAAGGAAGGGTGTGTGTGGGTGGTGGTGGTGGTTATGGTTTCTGCAGATGTGAATGAAGGGTGTGTGTTAGGTAAAATTCCTTGCCCTATCCCTTTATGGAACTGGGACAAGGGCAAGGGGCAATAAAACGAACGACCGTGAACTGTGAGATTCAACTAGAAAATAGAACCGGGCGCAAGTATACACCTTGAACTACTGTCATCCCATAACAAGTAATAATGGTAAGTAAATACCAGATATCGATCCTCAGGGAAGGTTTTGTGCAAAAGTCTTTTTAGCAGAAAGTCCAGTTCGTAAAAGATGATTTCAGATGGCGAATTCGAGGATTTTGACCGATGCTCTTTAAGCAAATGGGTGAATGATTGGTTGTAAAATCTATCGGAGAAAGAAGCACAGGGTGCAAGGGTTTGATGAGACACAGGTGATCTAGAAATAATCCTATGCTTACTGAAGGTCCAACTACTGGTTTGACCGGCCTCCCAAGAGTACACACAGGTCAACGTGCATTCATAGGTGATATATTAGTCATGAATCCTAGCACAACACAGTGTTACCAATCTCACTAGATGAGTATAGCACAATTAAGTACTAAAGCTACTTTTAGCCTTCTCACGTCTATTACAGATGTTTAACATAAATCCTAACTCTGAAAGCGAGTGCACTTTCATGTACTAAATTGGTCGTCAATCAACTAGGTACAATCTTCAATGAAATGTCAAACACCTGCAATAAACAGTTAGATTACAACAGTAAAGCACAGGATATACTTTCACACCGATAACGGTCTCAACATTTCCTCACACCCCAAGTTAAGGCAATTAGCCCATCATGGCTCGGATTTTTCTCGCGAAAGATGTGAGTACTGGAATCTTAAATGGCAGATAAAATGAAAGCAGTAATGAAAGCTGTAAGTGCTGGAATGTAAACACTGGATTATGACCAGTAGAGTTGCTGTAAATTAAATTGCGATTAATGTAAATTGCAGAAATAAAGCAGAGTGGTAGTTATTACACAATACGTTCTCTTCGATGAGAGAAACAGAGTGTATATAACTCCAATAAAATAAAAGCAGGTAAATTGCTTGTAATGTAAATAACTGGAAAATAAATACTGGATGAAATGACCAGTAAGAGAGCAGAAAAGTAAATACTGGAAAAGTGACCAGTAGGAGTGCGGGAAAATAAACACTGGAAGGATGACCAGTAAACTGCAATAAAGTAAATAACTGAGGTAATAATTGCAGAATTATAAGTACTGGAGAATTGACCAGTGAAATAATTGAAAGCAAGGTAAAGAACTTGATAATTATCACACAATACGTTCTCTTCGATGAGAGAAACAGAGTGGAAATAATTATAAGTTAGATTGTGTAAGTAGTAGTACCAAATAATAATACTTGTGACTAAAGATGGCTTAAACTTGTAACTTGTGATGAAAGCAACAAAAAAGAACTAAAAGTCTTTGAAAAGTACCAAAAGGTACTAAAAGTACAACAAAGTACTTGGAAACTTGTTGCAAAAGCTTGAAAGATTTAATTCCAATAATTATTGGAATTTCAATAATAAGAAATACGTAAGAATTGACAAATATTACACAATACGTTCTACAACGTTGAAAATGATTTCAACGAGAGAAACAGGGTGTAAATATTTCCAAGATAAAATTAACAACAATACAATTGAGAATAAACTAAACTTGCAATAAAAGTCATGACAAAAGTCTTCAAAAGTACCAAAAAGTACTAACAAGTACAACAAGGTACAATTGCTAGACTTTGTAACTTGCAAAGGAAGCTTTAGAGTTGGTTACTTGCAATGCAAGCTTCGAGCTAAATACTTGTAAAACACGAATTTGATACTGAACGATGATTTGAAAATTAAAGTAAGCTTGTTTGAAAAGACGAAAGACTTTCAAATTTAACGTAACCGAAAATCTTGATGTTTGAAATTCGAAAGTCGTTTAAAATACGATGGAATATTGTAAGTAACAAGAACCGAACCTTAAAAACACGAAGAGCTTTTAAAAGCACGTACAATGGTGAAATAACGTAATATGAAGAAGTAACTTGAAAACTTGAACACACGTTGTAACTGAAAACACTTAGAAAATTATATTAATACCAAAAGACGACAAGTGAAATAATGCTAAAGCTCGGAAAGAACTTAAGCACCACTTAACTTGCGGGATGTTTTTAAAACTAGTAACTACGAACCACAAAAATAAGTAACCCGAAACTAGAGAGAAAGTAATGAAGTTGGTGGTTACAAACTAAGCTGCCTTCTATTTATACTAATATGAGACTTAGGCACCAAGTTTCATCAAAATATAATATAATATTAAAATGGCTTGGTCTTTTAGTCTTCAAAAACGGGCTGTTGACTTCACAAGGCCCAAACAGCTCCAAAAGGTTCGGCCCAATAGATGAGGAGTCCAAAAATCTGCTTCAGGCAATTCTGCGCTACTGCTACAGCACTCCTACAGCATCCTGTAGCACTGGGGCCATTCTGCAAAGTCTGAAATTTAAAGCATATAAGTACTAAAATTATATCTAATTAAGCATAATTGATCATAAAACAGTAAGCAAACTAACATATACTAATTTAGCATAATTAGAACTAAAATAACTAAAAAGGGCAACTAAAATGGTGAAAAAGTGAATAAAAAGACACAAAATAGGGGTTATAAAATAACACCTATCAGTGTATATGGGTGGTGGTGGGTAGTGGTGGATGATGAAGATGGAAGAAGAAGAAGGGTGTTATGTGGGTGGTGGTAGGTGATGGTGGTTGATGGCTGGTGGGGGGGGGGGTGGTGATGTTGGGTGGTGGGTGGTGATGGGTAGGTGGGTGGTGGTGGATGATGAAGATGTGAGTGAAGAAGAAGGTGGGTGGTGGTGGTGGATGATGAAGATGTGGGTGAAGAAGAATGAGGTGTTGTTGGTGGTGGGTGGGTGGTGGTTGGGTGGTGGTGGTAGGTGGATGTTGGTGGGTAAAGAAGAAGGAGATGTATATATATATATATATATTAAATAGAGTAAATTACAGTATTGGTCCTTGTGGTTATTATTAAAGTAAAAACAAGAAAAAATGGAAAAAAATCAAATTAACCCCAAACTAACGGTTTCATTTAACGGCTGTTAGTCAGAGGGATCAAAATTGGATGAAATCGCATATTGTAGGGGCTAATGTGTATTTTTTAAACTGTAGGGACCAAAAATGAGACTTTTATCAAACCACAGGGACCAAAAATGTATTTTACTCATATATATATATATATATATATAGATTAGATCAAAAATATTCAATATTGGACTCATTTCGAAGGTATCGATGATACAGTTATAATGGTATGATTTGTTATAATTAAAATGTATTTTTAAACATATTTTTATCAATATACGATTATATGTATTAATATATTTAAAATATAAAATGAAATATAGAAAAGTAAAAGGTATAAAATTAATAACTATATAAGTTTAGGGGAATAAAATGTAAATTATATATGTATAACGTGTGAAGGATATGTAAGTGTAGTAAGTTTTGTGACAAAAAAATAAAATGGTTCATTACCAACCAAGGGGTGATAATACCAACTCTGGACCTTCAAAAAACTCAAATTTACCGTACACTTCTAATTGATCATGTATTTGGTATTTAGTTTTTCACATTTTCGACATCAAGAATTTTTGGTACTATACAGTACCGCTTTAGTAAGATACCAACCCATATATGCTCACCCAGTCACCCCTAAGAGAAATAGTGGATCTTAGCACATTACGATTTGTGTAAATATTTTACTTTAGGGATTTTTGTTGAAGTACAAGAAGCAAAAATGCAATGTACTTTTATATTATAAATACTAGAATTCTAAAATTTTGTTTTGAAATGAAAAATGCAATTGTTTAAAATATATCTTTTCTCTTTGTTGTTTAGAATTGAGATGTTGTAACTTGTAAGACGATTTTTTAAGAATCTCAAAGTATTTTGTTATTTATTTGATTGATTATGGAAAGGGTTAATTAAGTACACCAATATATATCCAAGTTGTCAATTTTTATAATTGTATGTACCCAACTTAACATTGTATGTACTGAACTTGTTAAAATTGTCATTTTATGTACCAAACTACCATTCTATGAATCATTTAATGTACTTAAAAATTTACCATTTAATGTCTTGAACCTCCAAAAATGATAAGTTTTTAAGTTGAATATATACAATGATAAAAGGTGATAACTTGAATACATTTTGGTGTACTTGACCCTTATGGAAATGATAGTAGAAGTTTTGTAAAATTTTCTATTGTTAACTAAAGGTAAAATAAATTACTTTAACTAAAATTTTTGTAATTGATATCAGAATATCAATTACTCAATAATTTTCACAAACGCAAATTCTAGTTGATTGAAGAATAAACGAATAAGTTAAAACTAAACATTAAATAAATTTGGATGTTTTTTTTTCGGATAAGATATATTTAGACTTTATTCTGGGTAATTTGGAATTGGTCGTCTGAGACTAAGTCTGACAACAAGATGTGCACGAAGAGAGTCGAACCTGGATGAATGGGATACCATCCACATCCCCCACCGGCCTTACCGTTACGCCACACTTCTTGTGGTTAAAATTTTCAAATGTTTTTTCGTCAATGATGAACTTTTTGACAAGTTTTGAAGATTTCTACGAAAGTTTTTCTTTCTTACACTTTCTTTATTTTTATAAAAAAAAATTTACAGCAAAATTTTAACTAGAATATTTTTTAAGTTTTTGATATCTTTTTTAATAGACTTTTGAATGAATTTTCAAAAATAGTTATATAGATTAGGCCATCCGCTAAGGAGCCGGTGGGGGACCGGTACCGCTACCGGCACCGGCGGTAACACCGCCGCAGGTGACCGGTAGGCGGCCGTTACCGCCACACCCCGGCAGCGCCACACCGACGAAAAAAAAGGGGATAACCCCCCAACGGCTCTTAACGGCTATTTTTTAGTTTTTTTTCTTTTTTATCCAACTATAAATACTCATTCACCCCATTCAATTATTTTACTCTCTTATCTCATCTCTTAACATCTCTTTTTACTCTCTTATCTCATCTCTTAACTCGTATCTTATTCTCTCATCTCTTTTACTCTCATCTCTTTTTATCTCTTAATGTCTCTTCATCTCATCTTATTCTCCCATATGGATCCACACGGTACCGGTTCCGGTTCGAGGCGTACCCACCCGAGACTTCCAAATCTCTCGGTTCCGCCATCCTCAACGTCCCCAACGCCTCCCCAAACGGGTGTCTACCGCCCCCAAATGCCGAGCCCAACGGCTTTTACGAATGTCACCCCCGAGGGATGGGGGTACCCGAATGTTTCGTATCCCCAACCGTCCACGGATTATTGGAGTTCAACTCGCGAAGTTCGCTTGCATTTACAATAATACGTTCAACTCACGACAAAGCGGGGAAAATGACGTTAATGTGCTTAACAAAGTCAAAGATCGATACCATTCCGAGAACGGCAAAAGTTTTCCACACGAACACGTTTGGAGAGTTGTCAAAGACTCTCCGAAGTTCAACCCGGTTTTAATGGTGGACCCAAGAAACATATGCGCGCCGACAAACGGTCTAAAACGTCCGAAACCCCAACCGCATCCCCCGGCGAATCCGATGCTCGCACTAATTATGTGAACGTCGAAAGAGACCCTCCCTCACAAACCGAGCGCACACGACCGATGGGTCAAAACGCCACAAGACGTGCGGGGTCTTCCTCTACGGCGCCCGGGCCAACCGATAACGTGTCGAACATCGCGAGCTCATTAAGTGCCATCGCGACCTCGAACGATATGCTTCTCAAGTCGCTTACCACACGACAAAGGTGTATAGACTTCAAGATATACATGACACCGCACACCGGGCTCGAGGGTTTATAGTTGGAGGTCATGTTGGAAGAGAATGAGCGCTTACGCCAAAGATGGGGGTTTACTAAGTATTATTAATTTTTATTTTATTGTAATTTTAATTTTAATTATGAAATTTATTTTTAGTTTTAATTTTAATGTAATTTAAATTTTATTTTAAATTTTAATGTTAGTTATTTTAATTTAAATTAAATTATTTTAATATATTTTAGAAATTAAAAAAAACTAAATGAGGGGTATGAATGGTTAAGGATGAAAGGTATGGAATTGGTAGGGTAGTGGTAAAGATAGTGGAAAGCTGATGTGGCAGCTGATGTGACAGTCTGTATGGTCTGTATCATTAAGAATGGCCTTAAAGCATCTCTAGTGTTGTATTTATTTTTCTAAAAAATAGAAAGTAAGATTCAAAATGTAAAACAATTGCCACTAACATATTGTTTATCTTTTATTCTAATTTTTATATTTCTAATGAACTTAATAATTCAACAAACTTAATATAATATAATAACTTCAAGCTAACTTCTATAAAATGGTTTCAACAAACTTTTATAAATTATGATACTTTTTCACAAACTTTTTATAAAATGGAAATTGGTAACATTTTTCTTTCTTTCTACAATGTTACTATAGAAGTTAAAATGTAACACCCCGTCCTCTATTTTTAAGTGTCAATTAGTGTTTTTAATGGGAATACTCCTATATTTCAAGACTTAGGATCAGGTGAGACCAAGCTGTTACCGTGAGACCGCGTGAGACCGCGTGAGACCAATACCTAACGTATGAAACTGCACAAAAAACACCGTAAATGTACATAAAACTCCAATATGCAGACCTAAAAATCACTTTGGATGCAAAAAAATATCCAAAACAAGCTAACAAACGAAACCTTCATAGCTCAAGTTCTGTGAAGGTTTCGTTTTTTAACCTTTTTTTGGAAAATTTCGATAGTGTTTTTTAGTATGTTTTAATGATGAATGTTCAATTTTTTTACCTTCACAAATGTTTTGATGTGAAGTTTCAAGTAAAATATGTTGGTCTCACCGGTCTCACTAAAAAGGTTTGGTCTCACCGGAACTTAACTCATATTTCAAAGACCAAAGTGTAAATTTCTAGACTAGTAGATCTAAGGTCTTCTTTTCAGCTATTTTGAGAGGAAATTAACATGGTATAGTGTGTGTTTTTGGGTGGGTGGGTGGGAGAGAGAGAGAGAGAGAGAGAGGAGTCGTTTGGTTAGCAAGGCATAACCTTCTACCTTATCCTTTAAGCGATTCATTCATGAAGTTCATCCTTTTCTTTTTCTGAGGGTTAAGCTTTTGTAGAAATGGTAGATTTTTGTTGATTGAATTAAAAGAGGCTTAATGTGGGAATCCATCTTATCTTTTACCTAACTCTAAGGTGTTTTCTTTACAAGTCAAGAAGTTCTTAATTACGGGAGGAAGGTCTCTTCCAAGGTATTGAAGTGGGAAAATATAAGGAGGTGGTTTCTCATCTCCAATACGCGGACGACGCGGTATTCGTGGGAAAGTGGAGTTTCGAGAACGTGAAAAACCTTACAAGAATTCTGAAATGTTTCAACCTAGTGTCGGGATTGTAGATTAATCTTTCTAAAAGCAAAATCTACGAAGTGGGAGTGAGTCGAGAGGAAGTTCAATCGTGGGCATATAACATTGGATGTGGTTGGGGCGAATTACCCTTCATCTACCTTGGATTACCGGTGGGCGCTAACATGAATCGTATTGAAAGTTGGAAGGTAGTGAAGGAAAAGCTGTCCAATAAACTCGAAAACTGGAAAGCTAGAATGATGTCAATCGGAGGTAGGATGACTTTGGTAAAATCGGCTCTTGGTAGTTTGGCTTTGTACTTTTTCTCGCTTTTTCGTGCACCAAAAGGAGTGATTCGTGAGATGGAGAGAGTGAGATCAAATTTCTTTTGGGGAGGGGTTGAGGGGGGCCTTACGGGGAAAGGAAATACGTGGGTATCTTGGGATAAAGTAGTAAAAAATCGAGAGAAAGGGGGCTTAAATGTGGGAAGTCTTTTGGTAACCAATAGGGGTCTTTTAGGTAAATGGTGGTGGAGGCTTATAGTCGAAAAAGATACCTTGTTGGCGAGAGTTATAAAAAGTATCTATGGAGAGGCGGGAGGGTGGAACGAGTGCGGGGGTAGAGGGAGCCGGAGGTTTTCGGTTTGGGGAGGTATAATTAAAGTGGGTATAGAGTTACGAGATTTGGGGCTGAATCTTTTGGAATCATTTGGAATGGAGGTAGGGAATGGGGAAACACTCGGTTTTGGTCGGATAAGTAGGTCCTTAATGATTCGTTAGCTGACAAGTTTGGTAGACTTCGGAGACTCGAGTCGAATAGAGAGTTAAAGGTGGCAGAGAGGAGGGTGTGGGAGGAGGGAGGGTGGAAGTGGAATTGGGAGTGGAGGAGGGAGGTTAGGGGGAGAGAGAGGGGGAGCTTGATAACCTTTTATCTTTGCTGCAGGATTGGGTACCTAAACAAAACGTTAAAGACAAAGCCAAGTGGTTTCTCTCGGAAGATGGTGATTTTTCAACAAGTCGGCTGAAAATGTTGATCAAAGACAAGGTTTGGGCAGCAGCAAGTGGAGGCTTGGAGACGAGATGGTCGAAAGTGATACCGAAAAAGGTAGCGATCTTACTTTAGAGAGCAAGATTGGGAAGATTGCCAACATGAGAGAGGTTACACAACTTCGGCATTGATTTTGACAATATTTTATGCCCGAGATGTAAGTCGGAAGTGGAATCCTTGAATCATGCGTTGTTCGAATGTGTTGAGGTAAGAAAATTATGGGAAGCGTTGGCTCGTTGGTGGAGTCTAGATTTTAGCAACGTTAATACGTTGTCTGGATTGCTAGACTTGGCTAACGAGACGAATCGGAACTTCTTGGAAAAGACGGTGTGGTCGTTTATTTATTTTATATGGTCTCACAGTAATCGGATGGTTTTCGATAAAGTGGATAAAAGCTTATTGGACCAATTCTTTGAGTTCCAACGGATCACCTTTGAATGGATTGAGAGAAGAATGACTAAGGTAAAAATCCATTGGGGAATATGGGTGTCGAACCCGGCAGATATATTGAGATTGTCTTCTTAAACTTTGGAACTAATTTTGGACTTCGGTATTGTCTTTGGTGTCTGCTCGATCTGATATGCGGTAAGCTGTTGGTTGTTCCGCTGCTGCCTCGCGACAGCGTGGTCTGAAGTTTGTCCCTTGCAAGCTTATTCCGGTTGTGCTTCGGTGGCGGTGTGCTTTCGAAGTTGTTCGGCTGTCTTGCGTTGAGTTTTTTGTTCGGTGTTCTGCTTTGTTGGTTGGTTCAAGTCTGCTGTGTGGTTTTTCTTTGTTTCATGGGTTGTTGCTTTGTTGTGTCCCTTGTAAGACTTGGTTGGGTAATAAATTTGCTTTTGCTTTTCAAAAAAAAGAAGTTCTTAATTAAGAATGAGGTTGCGTTTGGTTCGTTGGAGTGTTTTTTATGGAATTGAAATCTCTAATGGAATTGGAATCCAATTCCATAATCTGTTTGGTTGGCAGGAAATGGATTTAGAATCCAATTCTTTATTTTGTTTGGTTCGCAAACGTATCAAATGAACTTGATTTCAGTGATGTAAAATGATAGAATTACCCTTATTGTTTTTTGCTTTATTTTAGTTTGTTTTATAGGTTACATGTAAAAGTATATATATATATATTATATATAGGGGTTTAATCTAGGGATGACCAATTAATTTTTAAAAACTTGAGGACCGGTCTAAGCCCATGATCTAAAAATAAGCATAAAGGACATGATCGTCATTTTGCAAAAAAAGTTCACGGTTTATTCATAATATGAAACTTCATAGTCATAATATGAAACTTTATATTCATAATATGAAACTTCAAATTCATAATATGAAAATCAGATTCATAATATGAAAATTCATATTCATAATATAAAACTTCATATTCACCTTATGAATCTTCACTAGATGAAACTCATATTCATCTTATGAATCTCCATGTTAGTAGATGAAAATTTATATTCACCTTATGAATCATCGAATTCACTATACAAAAATAATAATCACCCTAATTCTCCTAATGAATCCAAAAATAATGTTTAATTACATGTAATTTCATGTAACAAATACAAACATCAATACCTTATGAATACAAAACCAAATGTCCATTTACATTTATACTCACCTACTGAATACAATGCCAAATGTCCATTTACATTTATACTCACCTACTGAATACAATGCCAAATGTCCAATTACATTTAAATTCACCTACCAAATACAAAACCAAATGTTCATTTACATTTAAATTCACCCAATGAATAAAAACAAATGTATATTTAGATTTAAATTCACCTAATGAATCTTCACATCATCGTCCACTTCAGCCTTCAAGAATACATGATGAACCTTCAAGAACAAAACTTAAAAAACTCTAATATTTCAGGAATGATTTTTCTATAACCTTCATAAAAATTGTTAAAATTCAGATATGTTGCACAAAACAACTTTTGTAAAACAACAATCTCCAAAATTGAATCAAACTAACCTAATTTAGAAAAAAAAAACTCAAGAACCCTAGAAATTGGGGGGTTTTAGTTAGAAACAGAACGAAAACTTACCAGTTCATTAGATTTGTGTTTGGTAACCAGATCTGGAAGACGGCGGTGGTGGTGGATGGAAGTGGACGGTGATGGTGATGTTAGAAGACGAATATTATGGAGATGATGGACGATTTACAAATTTGGAGGAGATGATGGAGGTAGAAGAAGGATTGAGAGATATAGAAAAGGGAATGAAACCAGATCTGGTGGTGGCGGTGAACGAAAGTTATGGCGATAGCGGTGGACGGCGACAGCGGTGGACGACGGAGATGATGGAGATGATGGACAATTTGCAGATCTGGAGGAGATGATGGAGGTATAAGAAGGGTTGAGAGAGATCTGGTGGTGGTGGTGGCAGCAATGGCGGTGGACGGTGGTGGACGACGGTGACGAATCACAGAAGACATGGCGGTGGCGGTGGACGATGGTGGCAACTAAAGGAGAGTCAAATGGTTTTGTGGTTGTTGGAATTGAGAAGATGAGGTTAGGGTTTATGTTGGATAAGAAGATAGATATGGGTTTTAAAATGCCTATATTGCCCTTTTGGCTAATAATAAGGTGTGTAGCATGTGGTTGTAATAAAATTACAATAAATATGCCATCAATATTATTAACCATTGGTTACAATTAATCGATGGTATAAGATTGGTCCTCAAGTTCACCAAATATTTTAGGTTTTCATTTGATTAACATCCTATTAATCTATATATATATATATACATGTATTTTATTTAATATACATATTTATGTATATTAATATATTAATATGATTATAATATATAAAAAAACTAGTTTTGGATGACCGATCTTCGTCCACTTGGGTTGGGTTTGGACTTTGGGTGTGGTTGGGGCTTTTTTGGGCTTGGGTTTTGTATCTAATTTTGTTTTGGGTTTTTTCTCTTTTGTTAAGCTTTTTGTTTATTTAGTTTTATAATTTAAAAAATACATATAATTAAAATTTTAGTTATATAAATATAATAAAAACAATACATATAATTATATCAATAACAATCATTACCATTTACCAACATACTATAAATATAAATTCAAATAAAAATACATATATATTCAAATAAAAATGCATATATATATATATATATATATATACTTTAAATTTTTTTATTACAATTTACAGTAATATAAATTAAAAGAGAACACTAGAACGGAGCTTTGGCATGACCACCATCCTGCCTAGATCACTCTTTGACATCGTCGTCATTTGGATCAAACCCCTCGAAAACCGCTATTTTTTTAAAAAAAATCAAACCCCTCAAAAACCGATTATAGAACCAGTAAAAAAAACCGGTTCGGTTTGAATCCTAACCGGTTCCGTTTTTTTTCAATTATTCGGTTTTTTTGTGCACGTCTAACCACCACCACCACATCCGACACCACTTTCGCCGCCACCACCACCTCAACCAGCAGCACCACCACAACCACCTTCGCCACCTTCGCCATCACCACCACAACTGCCACCTCCACCTCCGCCACCACCCCCGGCACCTCCACGACCGCTGCCATGATCCACCTCTGCCACCTCCTCCGCCACTACCACCTCCGTCACCATCACCACCACCTCCGCTACCACCACCCTTGCCAGCAACACCACCACCACCAGCAACACCACCACAACCACTTTTGGCACCACCACCACCACCCACACTATCTTCGCGACCACCATTCTGCATTGATGATTATATATGATTTTGCATTGAAATCATATAGGATCTTGTGATCACATATGATTCTGCATTGAAATCGTATGTTAACCAATCAAAGTATATTAAATCACGTATGATTCTTCATTGAAATCACATATGATCTTGTGATCACACATGATTATGCATTGAAATCACATGTTAACCAATCAGATTATATTAAATCACATTTGATTTTGCATTGAAATTACATGTTAACTACCACAACCTCCTTTGCTACCACCACCACCCATACCACCATCGCCACCACCTCTATCACCACCAACACCACCACCAACACCTGGCGGTGCCGGCCCGACGGTAGTGTTGTTGGTGGCGGTGGCGAAGGTGGTGTGGCGGTGGCAGAAGCGGAGGTGTTGTGGGCGGTGGCGGTGGTGGAGGTGGTGTGGGTGGTGGTGATGGCCATAGAAAGTGGTGTGGGTAATCTTGAAGAGAAGAATTGGTGGACAGTGGTGTCGGCGGTGGTGGTAACCATAGATTCCTGGACCCAATTCAGTTCAATTTATAATGTTTATATATTAAATAATTATAACATATATATATATAATAATATTTGATACTTAAAATTTAATATATATATATATAATGTATATATAATATATAATAATTCATATAATGTCTTGATCACTCATTTACTCATGAAATATTCGTAGAATTAATATGTGATTAAAACATGTTTTGAATGTGATGTTAAATATTATTTGAATGTTGGGGTTTAAGGGCACATCATTCATGGTAGAGTACCTCGAAGTTGTATAACCTCGTGGGAAGGATTATATTTTGTCTAGATCGTGAATTTGTTTATCGATTTAGGGGTTGCTCTTTAGGGAATGAGATGATTGTCATCGCAAAGGGAATGCGATGGGGATTTCCTACCATGAATAACTAACTCTTTATTTGATGTATTTTGAATATAATAACTTTAATGATGATTTTGTAATGAATGTATAAATGTTATCAAATGATTTGGATAAATGTTTTTAAGGGAATTCACTAGACCTTATAGCTTAACCCTCACTTTTCAAATCTTAAAAATGTTTTTAGGCAAGGCTTAAATAGAAGGGAGTTCTTGAAGGTTAAGGCAAGGCAAGAGTAACTAGAAGAGGCGTAGTCATAGTTATCTAGTTCTGTTTCCAAAATAATTATCAGTTGTAATAATACGTCTTTTCGCAACAAACATAAAAATATTTGTTAGTTCCTGCCTTGTATTGCAATGAAGTATGAAAAATGACATCAAAGTTTTGCTAGAAAGTTCGTCAGAGGTTCAACAGAAGTAGCAGATCATTACAAGTTTAGAACCGCAGAACCTCTGGAAGCGATGACAGAGGCTCTGCGGAAACAACCTCTGGGAAAGCTTACTTTAGTCTTTCTTCAACGACCTTCCCGGTCACATGCCTGGCACGTGCAGTTAGTTATTCCTCAACTCACATTCAAGGGCTGGGATTGGTCCACGTGGAAAGGCATCTCTTAGTCGGTTAGGAACTAGTATAAATAGATAGTTTCTTCTATGTATTTTGTACTGAAAAATAGAAAAGAACTTTCACTGTTCCATTGTTATTATAGTCAAGTTTTGTATTCAATATTCATATATTCGAATCAAACACTTTTGGAAGCAAGTTTGTTCTTGATTTGTATGAACTCTTAATTGTCTCTTATTGATCTGCTCTTTAATTAATTCCGCTGCACCTTACTCTTGTTAAATTAGAGCTAGATTAATTCATTCAATACCAGTTTCTGGGTTTAAATCGATCCAACAATATCATCTACTTGAGTTGAGTTTACCTTCCATAATCGACTGTGAATGCCGGTGTGGGTTTGGTTTATTGACTTGAGAGTTAGACTTATCAGTTTGGGATTGTTTAATATTTATATATTTCAGTTTTGAATGTTAAAAAAATAGATCAATAACTAGTTTAATTCCATGGACAAATGATTAGATTGATGAAACTAGGGATGTGCATGGTTCCATTTGGCCGGTTTAAGCCTAAAATCTCGGCTAAACCGGTATCCCCGGTTTGATAAATTTTCAAACCAAACCAGCCAAATTATTGTGCCAAACCAAACCGACCAAACCAATATAAAGCGGTTTGGTTTGGCCGGTTTGACCGGTTTGACTCCCTTTTATAGTAATTCATAATACTACCAAAAGTGCATAAGAATAACCCAATAAAAAATTTAAAAACTATAAAATTTAAGAGTATAACTCAAGTTTGTTGCAAAAGGAAAACCAAATCTATAATTTCACAAAAGGAAATATTTAAATTCCATAACTCAAGTTCATTTGCGTCTTATATATTTAGTCATATGCAATATGTTTATGTAAAAAATTACACAACTCGATGTCGTAAGGAACTTGTGTGAGGCTTAACCGTCGAGAGAAAGAAATTACAATCAATGATAAGTGCGGAAAAGTAAAATGAGACAAATAATTTGATGACGCAGGAAAAACCTCACGACGGAGGAAAAAACCTGCGGTCGACCTAAAAGATAAGTCGACAGAGCACTATGTTCACCAATCAGGGGTGATGTCCTTCAAGTATACAGCTTTGGTCGTACGATTACAACTGAGAGAATTATGAATTCGAATGTAAATTACAGATGATTCTAAAGAATAATGATTATAGAACTTGTGAACTTCGAATAGACTTCCCCCTTGTGATGCTGGCTTGATTCTCCTTATATAGTGGCTTGATAATAACGGTCCAACGGTATTGTGGCTCATCAATGATTGAATCGTAACCGTCCAACGTTATTGTCTTCAATTAATGCTCGGAGAGTAACTGTCCAACGGTATTGCTGAGAGTTAATGTCCAGATTGTAACTGCTGCGAGAATCTTGCTTGTAACGGTCGATCTTGATGCTGTCGAACGATACATAACTTACGACTTGTTCGTTGTAGTGATGAATTCTAACAAGCATAGCATAGTACTCAATCTCGGACTTTCTCAAAGGTGGACAATTGTTAGATATGATAATCAGCTTATCTGCATCAAACATATAAACTTTGTATGTTATTCGTTAGTATCGTCGTACGACAATATAGTCATTGTGCGTCTTATTTATTGTATACGTTCGATGCTTATTGATCTTTGTTTGATAGTCCTCTTAGGTTTTGTCTCAGGACCTTATCTTAATACAGGACTATTGTCCTAACATTTACCTTACGATTATAGTCGGTTGTCGTACGATTGTAGATTTTTACCCTAACACAATATATATAATAATATAATTATATATATACACGCACACATACCCGGTCCGGTTTGGTTTAAACGACCGGTTTTGTCCCTAAAACCACAAACAAAACCATATTAACGATTTATAAAAAACGCAAACCACCGGCCTAAATAATGATGGCTAAACCGGCCAAACCGACAAATTTGGTTTGGTTCAACCGGTTTATTTCGGTTTCGACCAAACCATGCACACCCCTTGATGAAACTCAACAAGAACAGGCAAATTCAAAAACCACAAGGCTGTGGCGTACTGGTTAAGGCTTGTGAGGGAAGTGGCTAGTTAACCCTTCTACCCCAGGTTCGAATCCAGGCGCTTCCAGATTGTGGCCACTGGGGATTAACTCAGGGCAGCATGCTTTAGCTGTCGGTGAACCTTGCCGGGATTAGTCGGGGCAAAGTCTCGGATACCTTTCAAAAAAAACAGGCAAATTCAAGGAGAAATTTCCGAGAGCATTTGGAGGTTTTGTTTTAGGAAGAATAAAAATTTAATTAAAATATCTCCCATTTAACATATAACTTAAAGGAAAATTAATAAAAGTAGCTATTTTATCAGATCAAATTTATCTTTTAGACATTTTTTTCTTAAGTTTGTAAAAAGTTATTAGCTTGGCAAATAACAATTCTTTAACTTGTGGCAAGTTTTCAAAAAAGTCATTACCTTTGGAAGTAGAAAAAATGAAGTTTTTGAACATGATCCATGTATAAAGGAATAAATCTTTAAATTTGTGTAACTCTACAAATAAATAGTCAATAACTTTGAGGAAATATTTAATATATTTACATATTTGATCTCTAGAGTCAAGTTCATTTAGAAACTAAAACATTAGTAAAAACCATAAAAACTCATGACTTCATAGTTTAAATCAACGAAAACTTTTCATGGACTTGTTTAATATGATGCAAATGTTTCATATAATTTATTTTTTGATATACTTTTTTGTAAATATGACAACATTTCATAGGATTAAAAAAATACTTCAATTAGTTTCATAAGAATGAAAAAATGTATGAAACCTTTTCATTTTTAAATAAAAAAAACACCAAAATGTGACATAATTTTATCAAAAATTGAATTATATGAAACATTTGCATCATATTAAAAAACTTCACAAAGAATTTTCGTTGACTTAAGCCACAAAACCATCGGTTTGTACTAATGTTTTGGTTTTTAAATAAACTTCCCTCTTGATCTCTATACTTATAAACATGATTAAAAACTTTTATTTTTAGTTACCTTCGATCCTCTATAAGTTGAAGAATGGTTATTTACAACCACAGTGCTTTTTCTAAAACTTAGGAAAGAAATAACTAAATTATGAATTTAATTGGATAAAATAGTTATTTCTGTGATTTTCACTGATTTTAAAGCTTCTTTAAAATACTGGAAAATTCTTTGAAATAAATTGAAGAATTTTTATTTTAAAATACCGGAAAATTCTTTGAATCGGTTAGAAAAATTTTCAAAATTCTATTTTAGAAGTTTATTATAGACGTTCTTCAATCTGTATTATTACAAAAGATTGTCATCAACAATCTGTATAATTACAAAAGATTGTCATCAACTAACAACCATGCTATGGAACCCCATATTGATTATATCAAGAACCCTAAACTTGAAACCAATCAATGCGTCATCAGATTTTTCCACATGAACTTGTCGCCAAAATCACAACCTGATAGAGACAACCTTTTTAGGCCACGCTGGAGGTGGGGTGAGGTGGCAACTGTGATGATGACAATAGTGGCATGGTGGATTGGTGATCGATGGTGGTGGGGAAAATGGTTCAATGATGGAACTGGTATTGGTGGCTGGAGGTGGGGATGGCCCCCTATGATAACAAAAGTAGTGGCATGGCAGATTTGGTGGTCAATGGTGGTGGGCAAATTTGTGGTGGCAGTTGTGACGACAACAAGTCAACAAGAATGGCATGGTGGTGGTATTGGTGGTCACTGATGGGTAGTAGTTGTGATGGCGACAACAGTGGCATGGCGGGGGTGGGTGGGTGGGTAACGGTAGTAGTAGCATGATCATGGTGGTCGTTGGCAGCGTGGCATGGGCGGTTGTGATGTCAAACGATAATGGTGTGGTGTCATGTGGGGGGTAAGTCGGATGCAAAGTCTATTTTTGCCTTCTCGAAGCCAAATTACAAAACCCGATAGATACAACAAAGGGATGGAATTCAATTCATTCACTATTGCGAGCGAATGATGAAATTAATAATCTATGGGATCCAACGGAATTTAAATGATTCCATCAATGTTCAATAATCAAGCCAAGAAAAAGAAATTCAAATTTGGTCAATTACAATCCCTTGAAATCCCATGGAATCTACCAACCCAAGTACAAAGAGTAATTGTAAATAAAACATCAAAAAAACAACTGGTAATTTATCAAACTTTCTTCATTATTAATCTCAAATAAATCATCAACCACATGAGATTATATATTGTTTCAAGCAGCAACCTCAGTTAAACAGATAGATGAAAGATACAGACACAGAAACAACATGGATTAAGTTTTGAGATCTTACAGAGCTGCTAAGATGTCATCTGCGCTGGACACGGTGAACTCTCCACCGGATTCAACGTTTGCAACCACCACTTTCAAGTTATCCACCAACAAAGCAAACCTTCTTGAACGAACCCCTAATCCTTTCTCCGAAAGGTCAAGTTCCAGCCCAAGTGCATGGGTGTATTTCGCGGACCCATCTCCAAGAAACTTCACGTTCTTCGTATCTGGGTACGACTTTTTCCATGCCTTCATCACAAAAGGATCGTTTACTGCAAATTAACCCAAGAAAACGATTCAAACATGTCAACAATGGTGCATTTGGTCTAATTGACTCCAAGAGGATGAATTTCAATTCAAAATTTCTAATTTAGAAGAAACTTACCACTAATCAACAAAATGTCCTCCACACCCTTTGATTTAAGCTCTTCGGATTTCTCAATGAAGCCTGGGACATGCTTCATACTGAATAAAACAGAAAACAAAAACTATTTTTACAACTTTTTTCTTCTATAGCACAAAAGAAGAAAAAAATCCAATTCGACATTAAAGAGGCTAAGGGTGCGTTTGGTTGTGGAAATCCAGTTTTCCAAGAAAATTTTGATAGGAAAAATGGAAAATGGAAATTTAAAAAAGCACTTGGTTCATGCAGTTTTCAAAAGTTTTCCAAGTAAATGCAAATTTTCTTTTTTCTAACTTCTTTGTAAATTAGAAAAATGATTTTAGTAGTATACTTTTCTAGGTCACTTTGGACCAAATTCAACTTATAAAAAGTGTAGCAACTATTAATCAAGCATGTAAACTGCATCTTACACCAATGCTACTAAATTTCTTTTTTTTTTTGAAGGGAAAACCAGGCAATTTTATAAAAGAAACAACAAAAGACAACGAACAACGTCCAATGCTACTAAATTTCAATCGCCATCTAAAACTTCAATTCACTTAGCAAAGCCCTAAAATTCATCTAAAACTTCAATTCACTTAGCAAAAACCCTAAAAACATCTAAAACTTCAATTCACTTAGCAAAGCCCTAAAATTCATCTAAAACTTCAATTCACTTAGCAAAGCCCTAAAATTCATCTAAAACTTCAATTCACTTAGCAAAGCCCTAAAATTCATCTAAAACTTCAATTCACTTAGCAAAAACCCTAAAAATCAAAATTGATGCAAAATACACATGATTTAGTTGCAATCGATGATATCGTTGTACAATCAACTATAGTAACTAATTCTCACCGGAGATAAGACCGACACCGATACACACCTAATTCTCAAGTTTCAACGGCGTTTCTCAATGTCGTAATCTATACATCCATTGCTACGAATTATCAGAAAAACAACATAAATCTGATCAAATCATGTGGTAGCAAAACCATAAAATTCATCTAAAATTGATGCAAAATACACACGATTTAGTAGCAACCGATGATATCGTTATACAATAAACTATAGTAACTATTTTCCTCATCCAACCGGCGTATCACCGGAGATGATAAGTTACACCTAAAGCTCAAATTTCAACGGCGTTTTCAATATACATCCATTTGCTACGAATTATCATCAGTAAAACAAACGTGAAGCTAATCAAATCAGGTTGAATGAAGAAATTAAGCTACCTGCAAGTCGGAGTGAAGGCTCCGGGAACGCCAAAGAGGACGACCTTCTTGCCGGCGGCGAGAGAGTGAACGGAGACCTGCTGCAACTGATCCTGTTCATCGAAGTAGGCGAGAGTACCGTCGGGAATGGTTTCACCAACAGCAATCGGAGCCATTTTTTCAGGGAGGTAGGTGGAATTAACGGTGGCCGGCGGCAAGTGAAAAGATATAAAGGTGAAGCGGACTTGAATGGAATTTATTAACCAGGATTTGATAAATCCAGTTTGGGGTCCGGTTGTCTACGACTCGGGTCCATGTTATTATTATTTAATAGCGGTTGACTGAGTTACGTTCTACCCAACTCGTTGATTGTGATTAACTATTTTTAAAAGCATATATTTGTTGTCAAAGAATATAATTTCTAGTCTTCTAGATTCTTTATAGTTCTCTGTCTCCTATAATCCTTTTAGTATAATGAAAAGTGAAAAGAATTTGGATCCTTAATTACTTTTTATTTTATTTTATCTTATTTAATTTGGTGTATTTTGGTGTATATCATTTGATCAGAATATACATCCAATGTTAGTAATCAATTATTAGGCTTTCCATGTTAATTTTAATTTTCATTGAAACTCAACTCTATCTATTTATTAGGTTCGTATAAGATTATTGTTTTATGCATTCAAAGTACTTTCAACTGGGGACGGAGCTGGTTCATTAGTTACGATGGCATATGCCACTAGAACTTTTATCATTTCAAATCGATAGTCTTATCGAAGAGGAGCGAAAAATCCCTAAATCTTACTACTAAAAAAAAGAAGTGCTACATTCTTTCGTCGTAAGTTAAAAGATTTTTAGGCTTCTAAAAGATACAACCGTATTTTAATGTTGAGTGTCATTATATATATTTTGTAACTATAATGATAACATAGGTTTTTTTTGGTAAAGTTGGTTTGAATGACTTTTCTCCTATCACATGCGCTGGTTCGAATCCCATTTTAATTATTTTTATAATTTTAAGATGTTAATTCCAAGTTTATTATGTTTTTGGAAAAAAAAATGCAATAAAAGACTCGAACACAAGACCGCAAAACAACCAATAGGACAATGGAAATTTAAAAAAATAAGAAATACCCACAACTTCATTTTTTAAGGACGTGCGTACCGGGAGGTGGGGTTCAGCGGGCTGGAGCGGCCTCTGGTACGCCACCGGCGGGCTGCGAGAATAGCGGTGTGGCCACACCGCTCATAGTCGTTGAGTTTGTGTTTGTGTTGTGTGTGTGATGTGTTTTATAATAAGTGAGAGGGTTCAGGTACTAATCAGAGAGGGCTCCAGAGGGCTTATTGTGGGTTTATGAAAAAGTTGATGTGGCGCTAATGTGACAGTGGGGTGGGAGAGCTCGGAGGGTTCAAATATGCATAGCCAAATAATCAAATAGTGTCATGACTTAAAAAAATTCCTAGGCCCATCTTTGTTTCGAAATTTCAAGTTCCTAATACTTAGGATGTTGACTTATATAATGTTTGACCCAGTGTTTTAAAAACCGGTTGAATCGGCCCGTCGAACCGGTTGAACCGAGAACCGGTGAAAGGATCGGTTCAATTGTGACCGGTTTTATGACGTTTTATAAACCGGATTGAACCGTCCGGTTTACTGGTTGAACCGGTAAAAAGCCGGTTGACCCATTTTTAAAAAAATATTACGTGTAGAACTTCTTATTATTATTATTATTATTTAAATATTTTTTTATTGATGTAAAACTTATTGTAATGTATTTTTTTAATGTTTTTTAAATCGTAGATATCAAATTGTTGGTTTTATAAATATATGAACGTAAGAAAATGAAAAGAAAAAAAACATTAAAAATACTTGAAACCGGTTGAACTAGTTGAACCGTACATGAACCCGATCATCACACCGGTTTAACTAAAAAACCGATTTTTAAAATATTGGTATGACCTAGTTGTGTGCATCCGATGGATGGGTTAGAAACTTAGAATGTATTGTTTAAGGCATTTAAATAAGATAATCCAATTACAAATTTACAACCCTTTAAAAAATATAGCAACCCAACTTATGGGCAATATTGTAATTTAGGATAGTCCTCCACTACGACTTTGAAGTATATGCTTACACCATATTGTTATTTGATGTTTATGCTTAATTGTTAGGCAAATTCTTGAATTAGGTTGGACTTGGTCAAATTCTTGAATTAGTTTAGGGTATAAATTATGTTGACTTAGTTTGGTGGATTGTTTTGGTTATAATATATATATATATACTATGTTTTGGTCCCGTGTAATATACAGGATAATTTCAAGAAATTAAGTAATGCCAAAAACCTTATATTACAAATATGAATTGTTGTGCTATTGATCTTTTAACATCAATATTATTTTCTATCAAATACATTAATTATATTAAAAAAATACAAACTTTATTTATTTTTAATTTAATTCAATTGATATCAAATTATCAACAACGAAAATATAACAAAGACATTTTATAGATAAAACTATAAACTATCTTTGACTTTAAAATAACGTTAATATACTTTCACATATAAAGAGAAAACTATACATACAAAAGTGTACTTGGATTGAAATATAATAATGGATACGTTTAACAATAATTTGTTATAAAAATATTAATTAACTATTATATTAAAACCCAATGATTATCTTCATTATATTTAAAATGAAATATTTATTTTCTATTTGTTGACGTTTATCAATTAGTTACATCAATACAAATATAAATTATTATATAATGTGGACAAGAAAACTTAGTTATGCTTCTACTGATGTATACCAAAAAACTAAAAAAAAGTAAATCAGGAGAAAATCAAACCATATGATTTAGTTCATCATAAGAAAACAATGACACAAATTTTCTTACCATTCTTCAAATAATTGCAAAAACAAATAATAAAAAAAAAATTATGTGTTGTGGTCAAATTCTAACGCTCGACCGACAAAATTATAAGATCAACTATTGCAGGACAGATCTTGTATTTAGACAAAGTTCTTAAGACCGAATACAGCAGAAACAATCGTCTTACGATTTAGTCGTTCGTCTTACGATGATGTCGTACGACCGTCTTAAGATTTCGTAAGATCGCGATTATCTAACCTGTAACTGTCGTTTTAATGTCTGTTTAATGCAGGATTAAAGAGATGTAACCGACGACCGTGATTAAAAGCACAATTAATGCACAACTACCGTTACGACCGTTACAATTATGGTCATCAAGAGCATTAAATGTCAAGCGGTTACAACTTACAACCTTTGCAATATATAAAGGGCACCCCGGCTCATTTGGAAGACCCCCGACAACCGATCATTCGAATCATCTACGTTTTCTCTCGAATTCATTTATACTTTCATATTTACATACGACATTTGTATTTACGACGCACGTTACTTTCGTATGTCTTATGTTTATCTTTACCTTGTAACGTAAGACAGACTATTGTACTACGAAAGGCATCACCCCTTATCGGTGATACATAGTTCAACGTCGACTATTTCTTAGTCGGCCGCGGGTTTTTTCCTCGGTTGAGGTTTTCCCGCGTCACCAAATCTCGTGTCATTTTCTTTACATGTTTTGTGCACGATTTGTTGAAGTTTCCATTCTCTTCGCCGGGATAACAATCATAAGCGAATCTTAAATCGTCTGTAGATGCGATTTTTTACATAACCAGTTTGGCGCCATCCGTGGGACCCCGCCTTGAGAAAAAAATTCAATAATTACGTGCGTTTCTACTAATATTTTTTTCCATGTTTTTGCTTCTACAGGGAATTGGCATTTACATGCATCTTCGAGACTTTGAAAGAAGATTTGAAATTCAAACTGACTTTGAAATTCAAATCTGGGGGCTAACTGTTGTGGTCAAATTCTAACGCTCGACCGACAAAATTATAAGATCAACTATTGCAGGACAGATCTTGTATTTAGACAAAGTTCTTAAGACCGAATACAGCAGAAACAATCGTCTTACGATTTAGTCGTTCGTCTTACGATGATGTCGTACGACCGTCTTAAGATGTCGTACGACCGTCTTAAGATTTCGTAAGATCGCAATTATCTAACCTGTAACTGTCGTTTTAATGTCTGTTTAATGCAGGATTAAAGAGATGTAACCGACGACCGTGATTAAAAGCACAATTAATGCACAACTACCGTTACGACCGTTAGAATTATTGTCATCAAGAGCATTAAATGTCAAGCGGTTACAACTTACAATCTTTGCAATATATAAGGAACACTCCGGCTCATAATGGAAGATCCCCCGACAACTGACATTCGAATCATCTACTTTTCCTCTGTCGAGAGGTTTTCCCCCGCGTCATCAAATTATCTGTCTTATTTTACTTTCCCGCACTTCTCATTGATTGTAATTTCTTTCTCTCGACGGTTAAGCCTCACACAAATTTCTTACGACATCGAGTTGTATAATTTTTTACATAAACATGTTAGGGTAAAAATCCACAATCGCACGACGACCGACTATAATCGTAAGACAAATGTTAGGACAATGGTCCTGTATTAAGATAAGGTCCCGAGATAAAACCTAAAAGAACTATTGAACAAAGATCATTAAACCTCGAACGAATACATCAAATAAGTCGAACGATGCCTATTATGTCGTAGACGGTACTAACGAATAAACATACGAAGTTTACATCTTTGATGCAGGCAAGCTGATTATCATTTCTAACAATTGTCCACCTTTGAGAAAGTCTGAGATTGAGTACTATGCTATGCTCGTTGGAGTTCATCACTACAACGAACATGTCTTAAGTTATATCGTTCGATGGAAACCGACGACATCAAGATTAACTGTTACAAGCAAGATTCTAGCAGCGGTTACAATCTGGATAATAACTCTCAGCAATATCGTTGGACAGTTACGATTTGGACATTGATGAACAAAGCCGTTGGACGGTTACTCTCAAGATACTATATAAGAAGGATCAAGCCTACATTTGAAGACACGAAGTCTGCCCGAAGCTTATAAGTTCTATAGTAGCTATTCTTTGATCATCAGTTGTATTTTACATTCGATCTCATTGTCATTTCTCTTGTAATCGTACGACCAAAGCTGTATACTTGAAGGACATCACCCCTAATTGGTGATCATAGTGCATTGTCGACTTACTTCCTAAGTCGACCGCAGGTTTTTTCCTCTGTCGAGAGGTTTTTCCTGTGTCATCAAATTATCTGTCTTATTTTACTTTCCTGCACTTCTCATTGATTGTAATTTCTTTCTCTCGACGGTTAAGCCTCACACAAATTTCTTACGACATCGAGTTGTATAGTTTTTTACATAAACAGTTTGGCACCCACCGTGGGGCTCTTTTTGAGAAAAATTTCATTCGGTGAAAAGTACGCCTTAGTACTAACCTGTTCTTCGAGTTCTCTTTGAGATATTTGTGCAGGAAAATGGATAACGGATTCATAGCATCTCTACAACAACAATTGCAGCAAGCTAATGACGAAATCCAGCGTCTTCGAGCTTCGCAAGGTCCATCGATGCCTATTCCTCCTCCTTATCCACCTCAACATTTGAGACCACCACTTCGACCACAGTTCAATGCCTCAGTACCACTATCGACTGTAAACCAACATTATAACAACGTACGACCGTCTATGCCTCAAGGTCCACCACTCGTACCTCATGGCCCGCCACCTATGCCTCGAGGTCCACCTCCCATGCCTCAAGGTACACCCGCATTCACGTTCGGACCTTTCAACAACATATCCCAACAAATTCCTATCCCTGGTCATATACCTACAGCTGCTAGTTCTACTGTTCATACGATGATACCACCCAGCACCAGAATCTCTTCTGGTTTTATCCCAATAATTCCAGTAACCACTGAAGACCCTTTAAACATATGATTGAAATCCTTGGAAGAACAAAATCAAAAGCTGTTCGCATTACTTACAAAATTACCCGGAGCAGCAGTACCTGTCGAAGTTGAACCTAAGACCGGATTTCAAGCCTCGCCGTTCGTCGATGAATTAGCTCTTGTCGACGTACCCAAAAAGTATACCATTCCAGCTTTCGCGACAAAGTATTCCGGAATTACGGATCCAGTCGAGCATATAGCACAATATAAGCAACTTATGTAGACAGTTCCTATACCGGCGCAATTCCAAGAAGTTTGCATGTGCAAAAGCTTTGGATCAACCTTAACAGGAGTAGCATTACAATGGCTTATCAACTTGAAGCCAAAGAGTATTGGATCCTTCGCACAATTGGTAAACCAATTCACCCGGCAGTTTGCTAGCAGTCGTAAGATGGAAAAGCAGACCAGCGACCTATACTACATCGTACAGAAATCTGGAGAAACGATCCGCGACTACTTCAACAGATTCAACGCGACAATGATTGAAATAAAGAATTGCGATGTAAAGACTGCGATTGAGGCGTACAAACGTGGGCTAGAAGATTCCTCTGGACTATATTTAGAATTGACAAAGTACCCTCCAGAAAACTTCGACGACGTACGAGCTAGAACACTAGCTTTCATGAGAATAGAGGACGATGCTCTCTTTCGACGAAAGCATTCTGCTGAAAAGAAACCTCTTGGTGCTCAAAAGCATGATTTTAAGCACAAAAGAGTAAACAAGATTGGAAACCCTCGACACGAGTCGAAAGCTCGACCAAGCAAAGGTACTGTTAAAATACGATATCCAGAGTTATCTACTTACAATTTTGTAGGTACATCGAAAGACTTAGTAGATTCGCTACGAAAGATTGATGCAAACGTACGATGGCCAAAAAATCTAACAAACCAAGCAAAGACAAAGATCAAAACAAATGGTGCGACTTCCATGAAGATCATGGTCATACAACGGATGAATGCATCAGCCTCAAAAAAGAGATTTCATATTTGAAATCTAAGGGACATCTAAAAGGCGTCATTCCAGAAGATCAAGGACGACCAGCGTCACCAGTTCACACAAAGGTCGTAAACTGCATCACTGGAGGATCAGAAGTATGCGGACTCACATATTCTGCTACCAAAAGACATGCGCAAGATGGTCCAGACGAACGTCCTATTCCCGAAGAAGTTAAATCGAAGATAGAAAAAGAGCTCGATGCAATGACAATAACGTTCGACAAAGATGATACTCAGGGGGTCCATCATAAGCATCATGACGCTCTAGTCATACAGTTGACAATCGGAAACTGTTCGACTAAGAGAATTTTGATCGATGGAGGCAGTTCAGCTAACGTTATTTTTGCAGATACTCTTAAAGTCATGGGAATCGAACGATCAGAAATCGTACGACGAAGTACTACCTTGATTGGATTCAATGGAGACCCGATGAACACTCTCGGAGAAATCATCCTGCCAGTTTTCGCCAAAGGCATCAACAAGCAAACGAAGTTTAACGTTGTAGATTGCCAATCAGCCTATAATGTTATTCTTGGAAGACCATGGATCCACGAGATGAAAGCAGTCCCTTCGACATATCATCAGAAGATCAAGTTTCCTTCTCCATGGGGAATTCAAGAAATTGCTAGTGAAAACAAGGTCGCACGAGAATGCTACAAGATTACGATGAAAACAAAGCCGCAAAACATCTAGCAATTACAGAACCAGGATGGGAAGAAATCGAACGATGATCTTCGACTAGAAGAAGTCACACTCGATCCTGAACATCCTGATCGAAAGATCTTCGTAGGAGCCTCGCTCCCCCCTGACATAAAAAATACGATTATATCTTTTTTGCAGGAACATTTAGACTGTTTTGCGTGGTCGCACGAAGATATGGTTGGAATAGATCCCAACGTTATATCACATAAGTTGAACGTGGATCCTACTTTCAAACCAATCAAGCAGAAACGTCGCAAGTTCGCGCCTGAACGAAATAAAGTAATCAACGATGAAGTTGACAATCTGCTCAAAACTGGAAAGATCTGAGAAGTCAAATATCCAGAATGGCTAGCCAACGTGGTCGTCGTACAAAAGGAAAACGGAAAGTGGCGAGTTTGTATCGATTTCACGGATCTAAACAAAGCTTGTCCGAAAGATCCTTTTCCGTTACCTCATATCGATGCTATGGTTGACGCAACAGCAGGACATGAATTGTTGACATTCATGGACGCATATTCCGGATACAACCAAATTCTGATGCACACGGACGATCAAGAAAAAACCGCATTCATGACAGACAAAGGCATATATTGTTATAAAGTTGTGCCATTTGGTCTTAAGAATGCAGGTTCGACGTATCAGAGATTAGTTAATATGATGTTTAAAGAACATCTTGGTCGAACGATGGAAGTTTATATCGATGACATGCTCGTAAAGTCAGAACGTTCGATTGACCATGTCGCACATTTAAAGCAGTCGTTCGACATCCTACGGCAATACAAGATGAAGCTCAATCCAACAAAATGTTCCTTTGGAGTGCGAGCAGGAAAATTCTTGGGATATTTGGTGACACAGCGAGGAATCGAAGCAAGTTCGGAACAAGTTAAAGCTATCACCGAGATACAATCTCCAAGGAATATAAAAGAGGTCCAGAAGTTGACAGGACGAGTGG
Source organism: Centaurea solstitialis (assembly GCA_030169165.1). Taxonomy (NCBI): domain Eukaryota; kingdom Viridiplantae; phylum Streptophyta; class Magnoliopsida; order Asterales; family Asteraceae; genus Centaurea; species Centaurea solstitialis. Next base: position 34,815,701 of record CM058047.1, read on the forward strand.
CAGCTTTAACACGATTCATCTCACGATCATCGGATAAGTGCCACTTGTTCTACAATGTCCTGCGAAAGAATCAAGGCTTCTTATGGACGGACGAACATGAGAAAGCCCTACAAGAACTGAAACAATACATGACATCACCTCCTCTACTGACAAAACCAGTCGAAGGTGAAAGTCTACAGTTGTACTTGGCAGTAAGCAAAAATGCGACAAGCGCAGTACTCGTGCGAGAGGAAGACCAACGACAACGACCAATTTATTATGTCAGCAAATCTTTCCTCGACGCAGAAACTAGGTACACATCAATGGAGAAATTGCTACTGGGTCTTATGACAGCAGCAAAGAAGCTAAGACATTACTTCGAGTCGCATCATATCATTGTTGTGACCAATTATCCACTCAAGACGGTGCTTCGAAAGCCAGAATTGATAGGACATCTAGCCAAGTGGAGTATATACCTCAGTGGGTTCGACATTGAATTCAAACCCAAGACAGCAATTAAATCGCAAGTACTGGCAGATTTTGTAGCAGAATTCTCTCCAGGATTGGAACCAACGACGTGCGACGAAATTGTGATGATTTCAGACAACAAACCCGGGATACTCTATGTTGATGGTTCTTCGAACATACGAGGATGTGGATTAGGTATTGTCTTAAAATCATCACAATGGGGAAATATAGTATACTCCATACGATGCGAATTCAAGGCTACGAACAATGAAGCAGAATATGAAGCTCTGATCGCAGGATTGGATATTGCTCTTAGACTGGGGGCAAAACAGTTGCACGTTCGAAGCGATTCTCTGTTGGTAGTCAACCAAGTAAATGGAGATTTTCAAGCAAAGGATTCAAAGATGACGAGTTATCTCAAAGCCGTTAAGGATCGAATCGCACGATTCGAATACTTTTTGATCGAACAAATACCAAGAGATCTAAACATGCAAGCTGACGCACTAGCTAACTTGGGATCTGCATTTCACGATCCATCTATGGAGAATATCCCAATACTTCATCTTACGACGCCAACAATTGAAGCAAAAAATGAAGTACAGATGAACGAAGAAATTTACAATTGGTCGCTCGACGTATGGAATTATCTTAAACACGACCAACTTCCTGAAGATAAAATGGAAGCCCGAAAGACAAGGTCCAAAGCCTCAAGATATACGATTTTTGAAGACCAACTTTATCGAAGATCCACGACTGGACTTCTCCTACGATGTGTTACAAATAAGGCACAAATCAATCAAATTCTTCAAGAAATGCACCACGGAGAATGTGGGAATCACGCAGGGGGTAGAAGTCTTGCTAATCGAATCTCACGACAAGGCTACTATTGGCCTACCTTACGAGAAGATGCAATAACGTACGTCCAACGATGTGATGCATGTCAAAAGCATTCGGGTATGGTCCATCGACCATCCGAACCCTTGCATTCTGTTCTAGTTCCATGGCCATTCATGCGATGGGGAATGGATATCGTGGGAAAATTACCCCCAGCTCCTGGACAAAAAGTCTATCTACTCGTGCTTACCGATTATTTCTCGAAGTGGATAGAAGCTGGTGCTTTTTCACAAGTTAGAGATAAAGAGGTCGTATCTTTCATCCAGAAAAATATTATTTACAGATTTGGAGTACCGGCCGAAATTATGTGTGACAATGGCTCACAGTTTATAAGTGATAAAACTCGCACGTTCTGCGAAAAACGAGGAATCAAGTTGATCACTTCTACTCCAAGATATCCACAATCCAATGGATTGGCTGAATCAAGCAACAAAGTCATCATCAATTCAATCCGAAAGAGGTTGAAAGGAGCAAAAGGCAAATGGGTAGAAGAATTACCATCCGTCCTATGGGCAAATCGTACGACACCAAGATCATCAACAAGACAAACTCCATATTCTCTGGTATATGGATGCGAGGCCGTCCTGCCAATCGAAGCCCGAATACCTGTTGCCAGAAATCGTACATATGATCAAAATACCGTAAATTTATCTTACGACCTGGATGCTCTAGAAGAACTCCGAGAAAAAGCATTACGAACAATGGCAGCACAAAAGGGAATCGTCGAAAGACACTTCAACACAAAGGTAAAAGACAAAACTTTCCAAGTTGGAGATTATGTCTTACGACATGTGTTTCAAAACACACAAGAACCAAATGCTGGAAAACTTTCCATCAAATGGGAAGGACCCTACATAATTTCCAAAGTCATTGGAAATGGAGCATACAGACTTACGACAATAGAAGGTACGGAAATCCCACGAAGTTGGAATGCTCATCATCTCAAAAGGTACTATTTCTAAACCTATTTACATACGATTTATTTTTTGGATCGATTACTGACTTGAGCGTCGGAGCGCCGTTGGTCAAACCAACGGCCACCCCCTAGCAACTATGTTTGTTCACAGGTATCGCACGACTATCGCATGTATCGCACGATTATCGCATGTATCGCTATCACACGATTGTCGCAGTTATCGCACGATTATTGCAAATATCGCACGATTAAATTGCTTTAAACACACGATTATCTCGCAAGAGCGCAAGACAATTCGCCAGTCGCACGTATACTCTTATGAGTATAAAAAGAAACGTTTCTAATTTAAGTCTTAGGACTTTAAAACAAACACATGCAAAAACAAAGGCTAAAACGCACGATACAAGCTACAACGCGTGATATAAAGCTTAAAACGCAAGATAAATACAGAAAGTTAAAAGCACACGACAAATGATTTTTGGATCAAAAGTTTTCCATTAACATTTTGCTAAAAATTAGCAAGATTACAAAAATCGAAAGAAAAATACAAAAGCTATTCTATGGAGCATTAGAAGTGGGAGGATCTGCGACAGGAGCTTCTTCGGTCTCTAGAGGATGCGTAGGAACGGATCCAGAGGTTTCAGGAACCTCCTCCTCGACACCTACATCCTTGACCTCAGCAGGCTTCTTCTCTTCCGTTGCCGCTTCTTCGTCCAGATCCTTAAGATCTTCCTCGTCAAGAAGATCTTCGGAGCCCATCACCTGTACGAAGGAGGCCACCTCTTCACTCGCCATTTGAGAAGTGATGGTCCCAGCAGCCACACGTCGCATAACCGCAGTACGTGCGACCACTCGGACTAAGGCAGCATCATCCTCAAGTTTCTGGATCTTGGACGACAGTGCCTCCTCCCTCTCAGTCTTTTCCTGACGAACGACGAGCAGGTCTTTTTCCAACTCCTTCACACGATCCAAGGCCATCTTCAGCCGCTCCCGCTGCTCGACCTGAAACCGATTGCTGATTTCCAGCTTCGATTCAAGGTCCCCAATTTGGATCGACTTGGTGTTAACCTCATCAGTCAATTGGGCCAACTTCTTCTTGGCCTTGTCAGCCTCCTTCCTGGCCACTTTGGCGTCATTCTGGTTAGACGCCATCTCCTCCTTAATCTTAGCCATCCGTGTATGGAGGCTAAGGCTAGTTTGGAGAGCCTGCAAATAGAAAGGAAGAAATCAGAACTCATATGACAAAATAGCAATGAAAGACGTACAATGTAAAAAACTTACCAAGAAGGAGATGCCCGCAATAGAAGCATCCAGATCCTCGATGTCGGCCTCCTCCATGCGTGCCTTTTGGGCAGGAATGTGGAATTGCTCCAAGACCGGGAAGATGGATTTCGTCCTGATAACGTCGTCCACCATGAAGTCGGAGGGCATACTGATGGTCATGGTCGTAAGACCAGACCCCTTCTTCTCCTTACCCTTGTCGACCTTCGACGCAGGCTGGCTCGACGCACCCGCCTCCTTCACGGGTGGAGCGAAACTGAGAGGAATTGCCTCAATCCCACCTTCAGCCTTTCGTTTGGCATCCTTAGGTGGGGAATCCAGGGAAACGTACGACGACCTGGTACGTTTAGCCACTAAACCTTCTTGGGCCGCAGCTTTTCTTTTGGCAGCACGAGCAACTGCCTCCATCGCCGACGTCTTCTTAGAAGCTGAACCTACATAAAAAGAAAACCCAGAATTAGAAACGCACGACTACAAATAAAAATTAAATTATCATCGTAAGATGATTACCTTCCATATCAGCCTCTTCGATCACTTGAACCTCCGGTTCGACGTCGCTCTCGTCACCACCCTTCGAAGTCCTATACCTGCGATCTGTCACGCTGTAGCTAAGGAAACGCTCGATCGCTTCAGAAGTCTCCACGAATGAGAAATCAATCGCTGCAGAAAAGAAAACAAAAAAATTAGCAAAGGAAGATAATTCAAATAAATTAAAGAAGATTAGAAAAGTTTAATTACCGCCTTTGTTCCATTCAGGAACGACCCACGATTCATCACCCACGACCGAAGATGTTTGAACGAAGACGTATCTCGCCTTCCATCCACGATCGTTCACTTGGGTACCGTGAACCAACATGGCATCACTCCTCCCCCTTGGAAACAACCCATAACGGTTGTAGGGAGAGCGAGTCACACTGTACGCAGAAAGGAGGTCATCGACCGAGAACGCAGGACGATCCCAGTTTTTGGTCACCCGTTCGATTACATGAACAACGCGCCAAAATTGGGGCATCAATTGTCCCGGAGACAAATCAAAACGAGTCATGAACGCCCTAGCCAAAGGAGAGTATGGCCATCAAAATCCGACTCTGAACGGATACTCGAACAGAGCAAAGAAGCCCGTCGGAGCATCCTCCGGACGAATTTCTCCAGCCACCCTCACCAAGGCACCCTCAGGAAGTCCTGCTAACTCCCTAAACTCTTCTACTTCCAAACTTTCGGTAATTGAACTCCTAACCTCCGACGACATGGTAAATTCTAATCGGCCTAAACTATTTCTCAATCGTGTGAACCTAAGATTGTCTAAACCTCTATTGCTCTTCTTTGCTACTGACTTCAAACGCATGAAACAAGAAAGAGAGGGGTACCTTATATAACTAGTCGCACGAAATCCTTGCCGAGAATAGAGTCGGATTACGATCTTGTAAATCAAAGCGAAAATTGGAGAAGATTTTGTAAAATCTTTCTTTAATCTAAATACTCATATTTATAGTAATCACATACCGGATGAGTCATCAAGAAGCAGGACACGCGTCGCCAATTAGCCGTTAGAAGACACGCGTCCAGTGTAACGGCTATATTCCTAACGTTAACTCGACCGTTAAGTAACGTATTTTTACTCCTTGTCCAGCGAACTAAAGATTTAGATAAAATTAGAATTATTTTCTAAATCTTGGGGGCAAATTGTTAGGGTAAAAATTCACAATCGCACGACGACCGACTATAATCGTAAGACAAATGTTAGGACAATGGTCCTGTATTAAGATAAGGTCCTGAGATAAAACCTAAAAGAACTATTGAACAAAGATCATTAAACATCGAACGAATACATCAAATAAGTCGAACGATGCCTATTATGTCGTACGACGGTACTAACGAATAAACATACGAAGTTTACATCTTTGATGCAGGCAAGCTGATTATCATTTCTAACAATTGTCCACCTTTGAGAAAGTCTGAGATTGAGTACTATGTTATGCTCGTTGGAGTTCATCATTACAACGAACATGTCTTAAGTTATATCGTTCGATGGAAACCGACGACATCAAGATTAACCGTTACAAGCAAGATTCTAGCAGCGGTTACAATCTGGATAATAACTCTCAGCAATACCGTTGGACAGTTACGATTTGGACATTGATGAACAAAGCCGTTGGACGGTTACTCTCAAGATACTATATAAGAAGGATCAAGCCTACATTTGAAGACATGAAGTCTGCCCGAAGCTTATAAGTTCTATAGTAGCTATTCTTTGATCATCAGTTGTATTTTACCTTCGATCTCATTGTCATTTCTCTTGTAATCGTACGACCAAAGCTGTATACTTGAAGGACATCACCCCTAATTGGTGATCATAGTGCATTGTCGACTTACTTCCTAAGTCGACCGCAGGTTTTTTCCTCTGTCGAGAGGTTTTTCCTGCGTCATCAAATTATCTGTCTTATTTTACTTTCCCGCACTTCTCATTGATTGTAATTTCTTTCTCTCGACGGTTAAGCCTCACACAAATTTCTTACGACATCGAGTTGTATAATTTTTTACATAAACATTATGCATGAATGTTCTTCGAAAAAATGGTTGACGAACTTACCTAAGACGTTTGTAAAAAGAGTAATGGAGGAACTTGAAAAATTAAAATGGAAAAGGTAAGGTTTATACGGTTTTTGTTGAATCTGCTTAGTATTTAAATATCAATTTACGGAGAGAGATAGAGATATAGATGACTTCATACTTATAGATAGAGATATTGTTATATTTAATAGATAATTTTGGATTAATTTTTAATAATTTTAAATTTTGAATCAGTGCCATGTGTCAACATATGACACATGACACATATGCATATGATGTGGCAATGGCTTACCAGAGCGCGACACGTGTCAATGAGTTACTCAGAGCGCGACACGTGTCAATGAGTTACTCTTTTATTATATATAGATGTAGGGGTGGGTTCAAATGTGAACCACTTTTTGGTTGTGAACGTGAGGACGGCCGAAAGCGCGACACGGGCGGATGATAGGACGTCAGGCCACACGTACTGCGCGATTGGACCACACTCAAGCCGCCTTATGACTAGTCTACACGTTCGCGCTCTCGCTGTCTCACTCACAACAAAGTGGTTCACATTTGAACCTCCCTATTATAGAAAGTCATGAACCTTTGTTGTGAACGTGAGGACACAAGAGGCGACCGTGGGATGATAGCCATAAGTCAGCGTGATAGGCCAATTCATGGGGCTTGATTAAAGGGGACCTAAACCGCCATGTGTCGAGTTCGTTGTCTCACGTCACAACAAATGGTTCACTTTGACTTTCTCTCTGATTAGTCAGTGTAGTTTGAATGCTTTGTGTATAATCAACATACAACTTGGGTTTATAAGAAATTTAATGCCTTGCTTGTTGAATTCTTTAGATTTGAAGATCACATTGGGGGTCCGGGTATCAAAACTCCCATCTATGAATAAAGCCACTAAGATAACTTAGTTTAAGGTCAAACGTAAATATATAATCTTAATGACAAGTAGGTTTTGGGACAAAAAATTGGGAGAGCGCAAAAGAAAAGAAAAGCTTGGTTCTAAAAAATTATACTTTATAGCATATATATAGTTACATAATTTATATATCATCAGAACTTTATATTTACGACAAGTTGACTGATTCAGTTGAGTTATGCCTACTCAACTTTAACCCTAGCATATGGTAGTTTGGTAGGGAAAGGTTAGGGATACTTGTACACTAGGTCGGATGCAATGACAAACGTTGGATTTTTGTTGATTCGATGCCCTTTAAATGCCCGCAAAACCACTCAGTGTGTTTTTAGCCAAATTCGGGCTTTAGGGGTACTTTTTGTTGATTTCGAGGGATTTTTTTAAAGTTCTTTGATTGATTTAGAGAGATTGTGTTTTGGTTTTTTAGTTGATTCAAGAGAACATTTTGGATTTTTGTATTTATTTCAAAAGAATATTTCGGTTTTTTGTTTAGTTTTGAAAATTTTTTTGTTTTTTCCTGTAAAAACTAATAAAAAATCAAAATAAACAAATAAGAAAACTAAAATATTTTCAACTTTATTTTCTTATGCATCTAAAACTTCTAGAGTTCTAGTATTAAATATAAAATTTACAATTTAAAATTAACCAATCAAACTAAAATAACACTAAGGTATAAGCAAATGAAATATGACGGGAGAAATTTAATGCTTTTTTTTGTCTATAATCAAACATACAACTTGGGTTTATAAGAACTTTAATGCTTCACTTATTTAATTCTTTAGATTTCAAGATCATATTGCGGTATCAAAACTCCTACCTATGAATAAAGCCACTACCATAACTTGTTTAAGGTAAAACTTAAATATACAATCTTGATGGCAAGTAAGTTTTGGGACAAAGATTTGGAAGAGTGCAAAAGAAAAGCTTGGTTCTTAAAGATTATATTTTATCATGTGTATATAATTACATAATTTATACATTATCGAAACTTTATATATTAATGATCGGTTGATAGATTGAGTTGAGTTATGCCCAACTCAATTTTACCCCAGCGATATGCAGTTTGGTAGGGTTGGATGGTTTAATGGATTGGTTTAGGTTTTTGGGCCGCCCTAATTTCATGTTGGTTGAATCTTGATTTAGGATTTAAAGTTAGCATACTTCTTTATTAAATATAAGCTTTTATCGACAACATTTAGTGTCACCCTCACCATATTGGATAACATCCTGAACCATCAATATTGATTCTAGGTAAGGGTCTTTTACTTGGTAAACGCTAACGGGGTAAAAGTCTTTTTCACCACTTACAGAGTAAAACTATTGGTACTTGATATGCATTTTACTAGGATTCTCAGTCGTTGCCATGCTCACCCATTAAGATATAATAGTCACCCAATAAGCTTTTGGTAAATGACCATTAAATGATGAATCAGACTTCATGGCAACAATTAACGACAATTTACGATACCTTATATATCCGTTCCATCAATTATCATGCGAAAATAACGATCTTTACCAAACTCGCATTATGTTACAACAAAAACATTATCACCGCTGCCATTAACACTTTATCTTCAAACCCTTTTATAAATCACGAGTTACATCCACGATGAGTGCATCAAATTCCAACTCCAAATGTTTAAAGGCCTCAGATATCTTTGGTGATGTTTGAACCCTTAATTCACTGGAAGGCTAAGTTATACTGGTAACCTATATACCATTGACCCAATGACCCTTTGGTCAGTTTACAAAATCTTCATATTTAGCTCACTCCCCATACCTGCAAATCAACATAAACTACCATTAAATCAACATTGGAATCACCTAAAACTTTTCTAAATTAATAGCTTTCCGATTAGAATTTACATGAATTTTGCCATTGGATGTTCCGATCACCAATACATCTTCATTATCGTTGATATCCATGCACACAACTTTACAATTGGTATCGATTTGTAGTGTTTCCTTTTTAGTAACTTTATTTCGATAACATATTTCCACGATCCCCATTTTACAACCAAAGTAAATGAACTCCGAGCTAATCGCCATTGCACGTACTTCACTTGTCAACAACACAGACTGGACCAAATCGTAAGTCGAAGCATTCCATATCTTTGAAAAAGAATGAAACGATAATTAGTTCAAGAAAGTAGTGAGCGCTTCGTAAGAAAATCAGCTTCATAAGAAACCAAATATGTCTAAATGTGCTAATAGCTATAATAGAATTTGGGACTTGATAACGGGTTAAGTACACCAAAATGTTTCCAAGTTGTCACCTTTTATCATTGTATATACTCAACTTAAAAACTTACCATTGTATGTACTCTACTTAAAAAATTGTCGTTTTTGCCGGTTCAATACATTAAATAGTAAGTTTTTAAGTACATTAAATAAATACATAGAATGATAGTTTAGTACATAGAATAACAATTTTAGCAAGTTCAGTACATACAATGGTAAGTTTTTAAGTTGAGTACATACAATGATAGAATGTGACAACTTGAATACATTTTGTGTACTTAACCCCTTAACAATTGTGAGTCTTTTATATATAAAGGTGTTACACTGTTATAGGTAGGAGATTTGTTAAAAAAGTGTCCTATTTGTATTCTTAAATGTGTCGTTTTAAATAAGGTAATAGAACATTTGGCTTCAAAAATGTCCTAATCACTTATTAGAATACTCATATGATAAGAAGTTACAAAATAAGAAGACTAAATATGATGACAAGGTATGGAGGGAAGGTTCATATATGAGTAATTAAAAAAATGCTATTTGAAGATGCAAACATCAACCCATATGAATAATAGGTAAGCTGGGTTCATATATGCATATTTAAATGGATTTTTTTAATGATTCACATGTATGAGCGTTCCATTGTACATTTTCACCATATTTAACCATCTTATTTGAACCTTCCACTACATTGTACATTTTTACATAGGACACACAATTGTTAGGTCATATAAACCTAAGTCCAATAAAATAGTCTACTTAAACTTTAAGACATATTTGACATTCTATAAACTCAATTTTGTTGCAGTGCAGTTGGAGTACCTTGAATGTAGTTCCTTCTATAGAAGAGCAAGCTGCATATATCATTCCATCATGAACTTGCAAGACATTGACTTGATTTGCTTTCACTAGTAGTTTCCTTGCACCATTTTGAACGGATGTCATTGTTCCGCTTGCCAAATCAATTTCCTAAAAAGGATTTTCCGAGATCGATTATAAGGAGATTTAGATAGGAACGAAAACCCGAAATCATGAACCATTTGATACCTGAATGCTATTATCCATGCACCCAGAATACAATCTCCCATTTACAAGAGCCAAACACTTGACATCTTTGCTTGGATTCAGTAACTTGGATGCTCCACTCCATGAGTTAACCTAATAAAAAATTAAATTAAACGCAAATTATCATGATGATATTCTGAAATCAGAATTATATGACGTTAAAGATGTCTAAATGTTATAATAGAGTGCTTTATAAAACGTAAGTTTATCGGTCTAAGCAATCGTTTGTGGATGTTATGATGTATTTTCACATTCTATCAAGTTCTTCAAGATGCTTTTGAGATAGTATCCTATTATGTTTCTTATTTGATACTTTTTTGAAAAATGTTTGTGAAATTCCGTTATCATATAAAATGACTAATATTGAGGATCTATTTCAAATGTAAAATTGTAAGTTAATAGGTTATGCTCTCATTATAATTAAGGGATCTCCTATTTATAAAGATCTAGGACACCAAACAAGAAAAGGAAATAATCAAAACAAATAAAAGAATATCAATAGATTCATTCTAACAAAATTGTCTTAAGAAATTTGTTAGAAAGTCCAAACACATCTTATCAGCTTATTATGACACATTTACATATATATGAATTGTTCGGTCATATAAAGTTAAGTTCTATTAATAGAGACATTTAGAAGAAGAAAAACATTTGACATTCTATAAAGTCGAGGTTATTGCAATGATCTTTTAAGTTGTACCTTGATTCCGAAGCCTTGAGGAATAAAACATGAGATGTTGTTTGCAACTAGTAGATTGTTAACATGATCCTTCACATCATAAACTTCTTCGCAATTGATGCTTTCCCCTTCAATAGACCATGCCTGCTCAATAACACCAGGCACAATGCATCAAAATCGTAGATTTTATAATTCAGGTGAGTTACTACAACAACATGAGCTTTATAGGACACCAAGTGTATTATGTGTAAAGGTGTTACAATAAGTTGATATAAGGTTTTCAAACTAAACAAGTTTTCTATCATACTTTTGAAACAATATGTTCTCTTAGTCTTTTTATATGACATTATTTGAATAAGTGTCTAACACTTCTAAAAAAATATCATATAAAAATTTAATAAAATAATCTATTTCAAAAGTGTGATTAAGGAAAAACTTGTTTAGGATGCTTAAAATATGTCTTAACATCAGATTGTAACACCTTTATATACTATGCAGAGTTGTTTAGTTCCGTAGCGTAAAGCCTTATAAATCAGTCTATTAGGACATTTAGGCATATTTAGCATCCTAAAAATCCGATAAATTAGTCTATTCTAGTGAGTTTTTCAATATCTTTAGAATATAAGATTTTCTTACCCTTATAGTTTTATCATGCGAGCCGCTATATAGGGTATTTCCGGATGGTAGGATAGTCAAGCTAGTGATTGCCTTTGTATGTTCTGACTCTCCTGAGTAAGACGTAGAATACTACCTTTGCAAGTCCATGTCTTCGTTGTCTCACCAAGAATTTACAGAAACAACTTTCTATTAGTTCTAATGGAATATTATTATATATATATATATATATTTATTTATTTATACATATTTCGGGGTATATCTAATTACACTTGACAAAAATAAAAGAATTACCTTTATCATACCATCTGAATGACCCGAAAAGATCTTGTCTTCATAGCACGCTATCGATAGAACAACTCCATTTATGCTGCAATCTTCTTGGACCATTTCTGTATGATTCCACAATTCCTGATGCCAAAAATAACTATGAGAATATGTGGAATGCCAGATTAATCTAAAAAAGTGCTCTTGAGAAGATAAGAGGATTACAACATATATGAAGGTGAAATGTCTAAGTGTAGCTGGTGTGAGACTCTAACCTAGTAAGTAGTTAGGATGAAATATCTTGTGATTTTATGAAAACATGTGGAACCCCATTAGTATTCACTAGAGAGATGTTGAGTTCCAACACATATTGAAGAGACAATACTCTAAGTGTAGCTGATATGTAATTCTAACAATTTTGATTTGTTATTTGCTATTGTTGTGATACATTGTATAACTAAAGAGAAGTAACTTACAACACTAGATTCACCTCCTTCTGAAAAAACTTTGAGCATTTCGAATGCGACTGTAGAGGATTTCTTTAATTTCCTGAGACCCTTAACGATATCCTTCATGTGGATGGTGATATCGCGTAGCCCATCTGAGTTCAGAAAAACGAAGTTTAGTGACAATGTATAATATAACAAAAATTGGATTAATAAGATGCCAAATATGTCTAGGTGTCCTAGTAGACTACTCAATACAGATTAAGTTTATAGGACCAAATAATTGTGCATTCTTTGTAAAATGTTACAATGAGTAGATATAAAGCGTTTGGGTGTCTGACAAATTTTAGGACACTTTTGAAATAAAAGGTCTTATATATCTTTTTATATGTCATTATTTGAAAATGACCTATAAAATGATATATTCTTAGGATGCTCTTCAAAAGTGTTTTATAAAGATAAGCTAATAGGAACTTTATTCTTAAAGTATATTTAAATTACTTCTATAGATGACCACGTTACGTACGTTCTAAAATCCTTTTGTAACACTTTATATATGACGTATAATTGTTTGGTCCAATAGACGTAAGTTTTATAAATACGTCTATTAGAACTTTTAACATATTCATTGTCCTATAAAACTGACTTTGTTATATATATTGCTATTTTATTCTTGTTTCGTGGACCATTTTTCTCGAATCCATATATTGATAAGTGTGTTTTTATTCATTTACTAACCGGAGTCGTTCATTTACTAACCGGAGTCGTGAATGAAGCTACTAAGAGCAAGCATGGAAAGAGCTTTATCTTCCGTATCTTTCGCGGATTTGAAGATAGACACAAAGCGCTTAAGCAAGCAAACTCGGGCCGCTCCTTGAACTCCCGTGTCAGGAAGAAGAGTGAGCATGTGTAGAAGCCATGTTGCAATCACAAAACACGCCGAACATATTTCTACGTATTTACTCTTCAATCCTTCTGATAAAGCCTCAAAAATAAAACCACCCTCATGGTTCACTAAAACAAATGCTATCTTTATCTCCCATTCTTGGGCAGCTTTCTCTTCTTCCTAAAATAGAATTTTAAACAAAACTAATACAAGACCAAATATGACTGTTATGTGGAACCCATTAGATTAGTCGCATAAAAAGGAGGTTCCAATATATATTAAGGGTGAATGGTCCAAGTCTAGCCAATGTGATACTCTAACACACCAATGGACAAAGAGTTTTCTAGTGTCAAGATCAAGGGGTACAAATTGCCGGTGTTTGAATTTCTAGAGTGGTAGACCTTGCTTTTGATACCACATGAGAATATGTGAAACCCTGTTAGATTATTCTCCAAAACAGCCGGGAGGTTTCAACTTATGTTAAGGAGAAATGGTCAAAGTTTAATTAGTTTATGTGGGACTCTGACAAACATGCAATTGATATACAAGAAGAAGAAAGAAAGAAACTAAATGTTAGACGAGCAAATAAGCAAACTAAAACGAACCATAGTTTCTTGAACATCTCCAGAAACGCCCGCAAGTAGTTCCTTCCTCATTGATCTATCAGTTTTGTCAAGTCCGACACGTTTAATAAGATATTTGCGAACAAGGGGCTTCCCGGAATAAGAGAATCTCCCTTGAAGGGCCAAAAGTGTTTCAGCCGCTTCAATTTGAGCAGGGGGAGAATTTGAATTATTAAGACACGATATAAGATTATCCATTGCCTCTTCTCTATAGATGCTCATCTTTCGTGGTTCTGCCTGCAAAGCACATGATTGTATTTCTCCTACTCTTCAGATTCAAATTTGTGCATATATATATATATATATATATAGTTGGTATATATGTACACTACAACATAATCAATTTTATAAGATTTCAAGTATGTCTAGATGTATCATTAGACCACTGTTCCAAACGATTGATCAGCATCATATGTAAAGGTGTTACAGTAAGTAAGTTGTTGATACAACGTTTGACATTCCAACAAGTTTTTTAAAACATCACTCAAATGTCTTGTGAAAACAAGTGTCCTATAGAAAGATTTGTCCATAAAACATTTCATATAAAATGGCTAATAGAAAGTTTATTTTAGAAGTGTCACAAAATATTTTTTGTATGTAAACTTAAGTCCTGGAAAGCAGTAATATTTAAACATCATGATATTGTATAAAATAGATTTTGTTGTAGTGAGAGATAGAAGAGTGTCGAACCAGAAGGTCTAGTTGAAGAAGAAGACCAGCAACAACTGGGCATTGATCAGTGGGAGCTGTTTGTAGATATATGAGAAGGGTATGCATTGTACTAAAAGTGCCTTCATCCTTTATGATATGGAGTATTTGATCATTAAATGTTCTCCTAAAGATAAAAACAAAAATAAAAATGAAATCCTAAATAATCATAATTCCAACACACATACATACATATATACACACCCGCGCGCTTATATGGTCAGAGTCAAATAAGAAGGTGGTCAATTTGCAGAAAGGCAAGAAGTTCCAAGATCATGTATGGATTACACATGATACGAAAAACTAACTATATATGATTAAACACATGTTGCATTGACTAGAACATAGCGGGCAACCTTTCATCGCATTCATCAAGAGGCTGCGTCCCTTTCGATTGTGTTTAATTATATATGATTAAGCATTCATATCACGTGTAATCATCACAAGATGCTCAACTTCTCGTTTGATCCTCTTTTTTCTCTCTCCCTCTCTCAATGTAAATATGTGTGTGTGTGTGTGTTTATGTTAAGGGGAAAGCCAAAAGAAAATTAAGGAACACCTTTGTAACAAGTTATTTGGACGACATACGTACGCATACAAGTAATTTGGAAACAACTTTGTCCGGTTGCACATGTACATAACATGCACACGTGCATCAAAACCAGAAAACAACTTCAATTACTTGTATACACATGTGCATACCGTCTAGATGAATGGTACCAGAATATTCCACAGTTATTCATTTTTAGGGGTTTTCCTTAGATTAACATTAATTCTCTATATATAAAATCTTTAACATATCTGTTGCAATAGATACCTGTTTAGTTTAACTAACTCCGAAAGAAATTGCACGATTTCAAACCGCTCTCCATCATCCGCCTCAAGAAAACTCTCCAAAACCGGAGCAAGTTCAGCCTTATCGGCAATCAAATTCCTACACTTTCCATCTTCCTGAATGCATCTCAACAATATGCGCACGGCTGCAATTCTTTCTTCCGTCCAATCTGATTGTAAGCTCCTAATAACACATTGAATCGCCTTCCCCGATATTAGCCTTCTAACAACTTCAGAAATGAAACCACTTTCGCCACTCGCAATAATCTGGCACAAAAGTAGAACAGAAGCCGCTTTTGGTTTCACACACATCTTTAGAAATTCACCTTCTTTCTTCTGAACAACACTTAGAAGCGCATTCACCATATCCATCTTAAGAAAGCTAGAAACCGAAGGTTTCAAAAGATAGATTAAAACAACAGCCTCGAATAAACCTTTCTTGAAAAGGGCAACTATGCATTCAACATCAGAATAAACCCTAGTTAGAGTCGAAATCACACCGCCATCTCTAGACCCCAGTTCAGAAAGTAGAAAAACCGTGGTTACCAACACTCGGGTGTCAACCGAATTGAACAAAATTTCCACAAATCCATTGATAACCGGCGGTTTTGATAGCATATTTTGGACCTCCACTTCCATATTCGCTTCCTTCCAGAATCTATCAATTCTAACAACCGCCATTTCTGCCTTTTCTAGAACCTGCGAAGTACAAAGATCGGTTATCACAAGTCTGAGTTCATTAATCGTTGCATCAATACTTGCTCGGCTAATGACACTTTTGGGAGATATAAATTGAGGGGCATTTTCGTCGTTCTTGTTTTCTAGATTCTGAAACAGGGGTTCAGCGAAAACATCGTTTCTGGGTGTCAATTCTTTCCAGCTAGAAATCAATCTTTTGAGCACATAATTTGTTTTAGGAAGTTGAACATTGTGAAGCTTCTGGTGAGTAATGGGGCACGTGGAGTTTCCTCTTTCTATCCATTTCTGAATAGCTTTACGTTCGTATGTCTGACCAGTTTCTAGAGTGACCGGATCACTAAATATAAGGGTGGTTATTGGACATACGAAATCTTTAGGTGGAGTATGCTTTCCGTCACTAATATGGCTGTCGATTTCTTCCATTAGAACAAAATTAAAGAAAGAAGAAAGATTCAAGAATCTAATCAAGAAAAAGAACTAGTTTTTCTGAACCTTTGAGTTCTCCCCTAGATTCTACTAAAAGGGTGGTTTCCATTTCTAGACTTTAATTGGTTACAGTCCAAGAACACCATTGTTTATGTTCGGTTTTGTTTAGAAATCTTTCGTTAGTTAAGACAATATTTTTCTTTGAAAATTCAGTCGGATAAAAAGAAAAGATTATGTTTTTCTTGTAGTTATCTATTAACAACTCTATTTCGGCATTAGAATCTAAGGATAAAATCCAGCAACTTAACATATGGTTTCTTGAAGTAGAATCTTTATCCGGTTTAAATTTCTTTGAAGATGATTTTCCAAGGAATAAAAGATGGAAACTTGCGGAATGTTTTTAGCGAATAAAAATCTCTTGTCCCCAAATCTAACGTCTCCAATTAATCACACATGCAAACACGAATACGACATAAATTATCTTATTGAATGCAAATTCAACTAATTCTTGTCGGTACAAGAAAATTGTGTTTATAGAATGTTCAAATCTGGGCGTTATAAATGCTTTATAGATCGACATTATTTTATAGAACCAAACAATACATTGTCATATCTAAAAGTCTCAAGTAGATTTATATAGCATTTTTAGTCATTTTAACAAGTCCCTTAAAACATTTTTAAAACAAAATGTCATATCAAACATTTTAAACATCAATATTTGAAAGTGCCATATTAAAACTTAACAATTTTTTAAAAAATGTCGACAATTTTGGAAAGTTTTACTAAAACAACTAATATGATCTAAAAACTTGTTAAAACGTCCAAATTTTTTTATAAACCAATTATAACACTTTTAAATAGGACATTTTATTATTTTATCCTATAGATTCAAGTCCAATAACATATTTACCTGGACACAATTAGATGTTGAATTTTCACTTTTTTTTATGATTATATGTTTTATTTGATTGGTATACATGAAAAAGACATAAAAGAGATAAGAGTTTTATTAGGAGAAATTTTATTCATTTTGCTTTTGGCTTTGTTGGTTTGGATATGGAATTTTATCCTTCCACCAAGAAAAGATCAAACAAGGCAGCTTGAGTTTGTCCAATTGGGACCAACCAACAAAAAGAAAAACAAAATGTATTCTAGTATTTAAATGGGAAATAAGTTGTGTTTGAAGATCCTCGGTCAATGTATTCTAGTATTCAAATGGGAAATAAGTTATGTTTGAAGACCCTAATTCTTGATTACATCAATGCAAACACAAAAAAGGACCATGATTTAAATTAAAATTAGTATCGTTTAAACCTAGTTCTTACAAAATTGTATCGATTAGTATCATTTTGATCACGTCTTTGCATATACGAGTAACGTCCTTTACAACCTATTGTAAGCAAATGTCTAAAGGTGAAAGTTATTCTCTTTAATTTAATTTCTATGATCGATGTTACATATTTTTGTCATTCATAGGAAGCTCTATGTAAAGTTTTTTACAGGTGCACGTACATTCATTATTTATCTGTTTAGTTGAAATATGAAATCTTTGGATACATCAACCTTCATATGGAACTTCATGGAAAACTTCACATTTGAAGCTCCATAGAAAGTTATACATCTTCACATGTGAATCTCCATATAGAACTACAAAATTTTGAATATGAAACGTCATTAACTGCCAAATGAGGATTTTAAAATAAGGGTACAAATACTACACCTCTGTACCTCCACCTCGCAAATGCCTATGGGGCTCGCAGTTAGGGGACTAATTGGGTAGAACGGTCCTGGGTTAAATTCCAACCGGCTGCGGGAGACCGGGACAGAGGGTTGCCAGGGGCGCGCTCATGGAGGTAGAGTGGTGTCGGTCCAATGGGACCCGGGGTTAGGGTGTCTCCGCCAAAATACACTTTTTGGGTATGTTGCTTAAGATATACTTAAACAATAAAGGCTATTATATGTTGCCTAAGTTACCTTTTAGGCAAAGTATAATACTATGTTGCCTAAGTTAGACCTTAGGCCATCCTTAGCCATACCACCCATACCACCCATTTCTGCTGCCACATGAGCTTTACCACTACCCTACCAATTCCATACCTTTCATCCTTAACCATACCACTCATACCCCTCATTTTATTTTTTTTATTTCTAAAATATATTAAAATAATTTACTCAAAATTAAAATAACTAAAATTCAAATTAAAATTCAAATTTAAAATACATTAAAATTAAAATAACTAAAATTCAAATTCAAATTTAAAATACATTAAAATAAAATTAAAATAAAATTACAATAAAAATAATATTACATCACCAATATTTTTGCCACCCATATCTTTCGGCTATGATTTCCTTCTCCTCCAACATGATTTGCAATTGTATACCCGTGAGATGGTCGTGCAGGGCCATGAACGTTTTTAAGTCTACAACCCGTTGTCGGTTGTTAATCGATCCCATAATCGAACTCATGTTGGTCGCGATGGACTCTAACGAGGTCGCGATGTTCGACACGCTTTCGGTTGACGCGGACGTAGTGGAAGACCCCGCACGTCTCGCGGCGTTTCGACCCATCGGTCGTGGCCGCTCAGTTGGGGAGGGGAGGTCGTCATTGCCGAAGTTCACATGGTGAGTGCGAGCGTCGGATTCGCCGGGGGAATCGGTTGGGGTTTCGGACGTCTTTGACCGTTTGTATGTGGGTGCACGGATGTTTTTTAGGTCTTGCATTTTAACCGCATCGAACTTCGGACTGTCTTTGACTTGTCTCCAAGCGTGTTCGTGCGTGAAAGCCTTGTGGTACTCGGAGTGGAATTGGTCCTTAGCTCGATTAAGAATGTCAATGTCGGTTTCGCCACTTCGTCGCACGTTCGATGGATTATTGTAAATACATGCGAACTTCGCGACGGTAGATAAGAGCATTTTCGCCTTGGTCGGAATGGCGTCTCTGGAGCGGACGTTGAAGTCGTAATGCATGCGTTTGTCGAAGTCCACTTTAATCGCCCCCCAAAAGTTTTCTACTATCCAAAACGAAAAATTAAAACCACATTAGAAAAAAAAATTAAAAAAACATTATTAGGTTTTTTATATACCTTTATTTCGATAGTTACCTATGGTTGAGTCCTCCGAAATTGTGACCCATGCTCTTGCCAAAGCTATCTCCTCTTCCAACGACCACGGTTTACACGGCGCTTTACCCGTGGTTGGATTCTCACTCGTGTCCGTAGCCGGAGCCTTACCCTTGCGTTTGTATTTACGTTTGGTTTGTGATGGTTCTTGCGGCGGCGGCGGCGGTGACGGCATCGGTTGGGTTTCGGGTACATTGTCGTCTATATCGTCGTCGTCGAGATGGATGTCATCGTCTCGTATATCCCACACTCCCGGCGGCGATGGGTTGACGTGTTGCTCACCGGAAGATTGGGGTACCGTACCATATGGGTTGACGTGTTGTGCGAGCAAATGCGCATAAGCCCAATCATACGTATGTGCACCCGGGGTTTGCGGGTATCCCCATCCCTCAACGGCACCCGTTGAAAAACCCATCGGCCTCGTCATTTGGGGTCGGTAGCCAACCGTTGGATGTGTTGGAGACGTTTGGGTAGTCGGTACCAAAACATTTGGTCTCGGGTTACCACGCCTTGACCCGGAACCGGAGCCATGTTTATCCATGGAAGAGTAAAAAGATGGAATAGAAGAGTAGAAAAAAATTGAGAGTGTAGAGAGTGTGGAAGAGAGTGTAGAGGTAAAAAAAATTGATTTTATTGTTTGTATATATAGTTAGTAAAAAAGAAAAAAAAGGTAAAAAAAAAAAAAATACCCGTTATTATAGCCGTTGGGTGGGGTGGGGGGGGGGGGGGGTAACACGAGTTTTCAACCGGCATTGGAGTACCGGCGCAAACCACTACCGGTCCGGTACCGGCCATCCACGACGGTGTTCGCCGTCGGTACCGACGGTACCGGCCTCCAATACCGACGCGCTAATGATGGCCTTAGACAACATATAAATAATTATATGTTGCTTCAAACTCTCTAAAGCAACATTTCCCCTTGCGTTGCCTAAGTGTATGTAGACCATTCATTTTTTTCAAAAAAAAAAACAGTCAAAGTTATTTAAGGCAACATATAAAATATTTTCTTTGTCGCCTAAAGATCTTTCAAAGACAACATAATCTATGTTGCCTAAGTGTATGTAGACCACTTTAAAATATTCTAAAAAAATCGGTCAAAATTATCTTAGGCAACATATTGTTTTGCGTGTATTTTACACCTTTTTCATGCATTAGATAGGTTATTTTCTTTCTTAGTTTAATTAGTTCATGCATCTTTCTCCTTATTTTGCATTTTTTCCGTTCAAAGTGCGAGTATTTTGCCATTGGTACGTAATTGGGTGTTTTGAGCTCATTTGTATAGGGATTCGGTGAAAACGGTGGCGGTATGCGGATTGGAGCCGAGGAGGATCAAGGCGGCAAGATAGAGGATGGAAGTGATGAAAGGATGGACGGGAAGAACGTCGGAAGGAGCTCGAGATGAGGGATGAAGAGTGAAGGTGGTGGTGGTTAAAGATGATCGGAAGCAATCAAAGAAGCAAAGAATGAAGATTTTAGCTAGCTAGCGATCGCTAGCGACGCAAGTTGTTCCGCGAACTTTTTGTTGCCAAGGGCATTTTGGTCTTTTTGTACCCCTTTATATACTTTTCTGCACGTGGTATTTTGCATCTAGACTTCATTTTTGACATTTTGGGCAAGTAGTTAAAGTAGTTTTGGTAGTTCTAGATCTAGGTTGGAGCTTTAATGGAGTTTGGAGATCTTGCTTGATTTTGGATTGAATTTGACAATGGAGCTTCAATTTCAATGATGATTTCTTCCAATTGAGAGTAATTGTATCTTCATCTCATCTATCTTTGTTAGAAATTGCTATTCAATTGTAGTTTTAGGTTTATTTTGTTTCAATTGGATTGATTAGTTGTTAGATTGATTCTTATTGTTCTTCTAGGTTAATTGTTCATATTTTGCTGCACTTAATTGATGCTTGATGATAAATTGTAGTTATAGTTCATAGAGGATTTAATTGATGCTTAATCTTCATATCTTCAAGTAGATTCAATTTGTTGCATGAAGAATAGTGGATTTGTGTGTTCTAGATCAAGTGTGCTTCAAATTGTTCATTGCATGTTTAGATATAGATCTTTTAATTGCTTTTATTGCTTTAGATTGTTGATCACTTTAGTTGTTGAATTAGGTCATGAATCATGTTTGATTGATAGGTTTAGGTTCATGTTTAGATATAGAATTAGGTTTAAATGATTAGTGTGTTCATGAATCGTAATTGATCATTCTTTGAAATCATAATTGGTAATTGCATTAATAGGAATCATGTTTGGCTATTTGATCTTCATTTTGACTAAGTTGTAGTTTATGAAATCGAACTAAGCTAATTGACGGAAGTTGATTAGCTAGGTAGATTCATCTTCTTTCAACTCGTTTTCTATACAATTGTTAGATGAATGGAAATTCGGTAACGATTTAGTACAACTAGCCAAATATCGATATTGTGTCACGGAAGTAGACATTGATGCCGATAAGATTGTATTTCGACATAATTCTCGATAAGGTTCGGTACGGAAGTAACCGGAATTTGTCGAGAATTAATCCGTCACTTCGGAAGAAGTGAGGATGTTCTTTTGTTCGGAAATCTCATGATTCATATTAATGGAATGTCCGATTGGTTTTCGAGGAATGCATCTTACCAATTCGTGTGTTAGTTTCCCGTTCTTAGCATCCGTTATTAATGGATTTTTGCTAGAATTCCTTAGGTTTAGCATTTCTTAGTTTAGCATTTCTTAGTTAACTTTAGTGTAGAGTTGGTGTTTTGTAGTTCTTAGCATTTCGTTTAGTAGCAAGTTCTTAGATAAGAGGTCGTTTCACTTTAGATAAGAGGTCATTTCACTCATTAGTTTAGAAAACCGAATTGTTGAACCTCGAAACCCGCATAACTTGCAAATTAGAAATGCAACTCTATGCTTTGTCCATTTTCTCCCCATGTTCGACCCGTATGCTACGTTACGATACTGTACGCTTGCGGTTTAAAAATAAAGCTTGATTTTCGATTAAAAACACGTACATTTCGAGCGAAACAAGTTTTTGGCGCCGCTGCCGGGGAGAAAATTAGATAGACATGGCTGTTGATCCAGCTCTCCTAAGACCTGATGAAATGATAATGATCCTGAACCTTTACTTAGTGAATAGGTTTTTACTTCTGTTATAGCTTGAGGAATTATCACTGAATCTGTTCAGTATTATTCCATGTTACTTATGCTGTAACTTATTTTTATAGTAATCAAGATCAGGATCAGGAGACGAACGAGTCTGTTCTGCAGTCTACTGATCCTATCCACTGAAGTGAAGACCTCCTGAAGACATCAAGATCATACTCAAAGAACCATCAGCGACGTCGAAGAATTAGCTGATGACAGGAACAACATGCTCGTGATCTGAAGACGGAACTCAGTGATAGCAGGCTGCTCAATATCGTATGACATCCTGAAGATTCATCAGGATACAAGTGACCCTGAACAGCACCAGTTTCAGGACTCTAGTCACTGATCAGTATCCTGATCCTGAAGGATTAGTGTAATGTCTTAGTCTAATGCACAAAAGGATTATCCGCCTTTACTGACACAAAAGTACATAAGGACAGTCTCTATACTGTTCCCTCCGTACTTATCAGACCTCAAGGCAACTATTTACACACTTCCTCTTTTGCACACCATGCAAAGAGTATTTGTTTATAGTAAATAGTACAAAGGACCACTTACATTGTGACACGTACACAAAAGTGAGTCTGCATGCATTTAATGCATTGGGTATAAATAGGACTTGAAGAGATGTTCTCCATACTTCTTCTTCATCCTAAAAACTACCCTAATCCTTTCTTTCTTTATTCCCTCTATCTTCTTTCTTACATCTTCTCACTTTAGTGCATAGTGAAAGAACTTAGATTGTTTAGTTTAGACTTATTGTCTTTTCTATTTCCGCAACAATCTGTAAATTCATATTGTTTATACAACAAGAATTTAAAAGTGAAAACTTGTAGGATTATATTCAACCCCCCCCCCTTCTATAATCCTAAACACTATCCTTGCTTGAAGGTCACCTCTTTGGGACCAACAAGTGGTATCAGAGCAGATACAAGCTCTCACTTTCTTCTTAGAAAAATCTTGTGATCCTCTCTTCTAATCCATGGCTCTTCAAGCTAAGGATAACTACTTTGATACCGGCTCTGCTGGAAAGCCTCCTAGGTTTAACAAAGATAACTTCTCTCTTTGGAAAACCAGGATGGAACTCTTTCTCTCTGGTTCTGATCCCCAGATTCCATACTTTCTGGAAAATGGACCACATGTGCCTACACAAACCGTCCACCCCATTCCTGCTGCAGCTGGCCAACCAGCTGTACCTGAAAGGCAACTGGTAAAGCCTGTGACTGACTGGAATGATGAAGACAGACGCCTGGTCAACATTGACACTAAGGCTAGGTCTCTCATCGCCATGTCACTCCCTGACGATGTATTCCATTCTGTCTGTCACCTTCGATCTGCTAAAGAAATATGGGACACTCTCTGTGTTCAATATGAAGGTACTGTTGTTCTCATGGAATCAAGAAAGATTTTCTTGGTTCGACAATATGAAAGCTTTATTCATCAAAAGGATGAAACTCTCTCCCAGCTACATCAGAGATTCAACTGTCTTCTGATTGATCTGAAGACTATCGGTACTACCTACTCTAACTCTGAGGTGGTTACCAAGTTCATGGAAGCTCTTCCTGAACATTGGGAAATATACACCTCCTGCTTAACTATGTCAAAGGACATAAAGACACTCACACTAAGTGAGTTGTACGGTATTCTTCTCAACCGTGAACAACAGAAGAAACTGAAAAAGAATCTCATAAGAGATTCTAAAGATACCAAAAGTAACTCTGTTGCATTGGTCTCTGACTCAGTTCCTACTGTCGCCACTCCTTCTTCAGTAACTATTACTGAATTAGAATCTTCTGACTCTGACATGTCAGAAGATCCTGAATTCAATGAATCTCTTGCTTTGTTAACCAGATTTTTCAAGAAGTTTGCCAAAAAGGGAAACTTCCACAAAAAGAAACATCTTACTATTACTGACAAGCCTAAATCAGACCCTGTTGATAAGGCTACTGCTATCTGCTACAACTGTCAGGGCAAAGGACACTTTGCTAATGATTGCAGGTACAGGAAAAGTCAGTTTGCTCCCTCCTCTGCCAAATCTTCTTCTAAGAACCCCAAATACCAGCGCCTAAAGGAAAAGTACAAAAAGATGAAAATTCAGCGCAAGGGTAAAGGTCTTATCGCAGAAGACTGCGACTGGGATGATGTCTCCTCTGATGACTCATCGGATGAGGAAGACACTCAAGTGGCATTTATGGCCATTATTGAGGAACCTACCTTAGCCCTCATGGCTAAGATAGAAGAGGTCCCTGAAGAGATTCCTACTCAGGCTCCTGAAGCTTCTTCTTCCACAACTCCTGAAGCTTCCACCTCTGCGACTGATTCTTCCAGTCAGGATAAGGGCATCTGGTACCTGGACAGTGGATGCTCTCGACATATGACTGGTTCGAAATCTGTCCTCTCTAACTACCGTGAAGAAAGAGGTCCTGCTGTGACCTTTGGTGGAAACGGTAAAGGCCAAACCCGAGGGTATGGCACACTGACCAATGGAGTAACTACTTTCAAGAGAGTTGCTTATGTTGAAGGCCTGATGCATAATCTTCTGAGCATCAGTCAACTGTGTGATAAGAATCACAAAGTCTCCTTCTCAAAGAAGAAGTGCAAAGTCAAAAACAGAAGAAAGGAAGTTATTCTCACTGGAGTGAGACATGTTGATATCTACATCATCAACATGAATACTTCCACTGACAACTTCTGCTTTGTATCTCGTGCTTCCTCTTATACAAATTGGCTTTGGCACAAGCGTCTTTCTCATCTCAACTTCAAGACGCTGAATCAACTCTGCATCAACAATCTTGTCATTGGTCTTCCTGACTTTCGCTATACAAAGGTATCTCTTTGTTCAGCATGTGAGAAAGGAAAACAGACCAGGGCTAGTTTCAAGTCCAAGCAGATTTCCTCCATCAGCTCTCCTCTACAACTTCTCCACATGGATCTCTTTGGACCCGTCAACGTCCAATCCATTGCTGGAAAGAAATATACTCTGGTAATCGTTGATGAATATTCCAGATATACTTGGGTGTTCTTTCTTCGATCCAAGAGTGATGCTCCTGAAGAAATCATTCTGTTCGTCAGGAAGATGGAAAGACTCAACAACCTTACTGTTCGATCAATTAGGAGTGACCACGGAACTGAATTCAAAAACAGTACCCTGGAAACCTTCTTCGATCAGAAAGGTATCTCTCAGAACTTCTCATCTGTGAGAACTCCTCAGCAAAATGGCGTTGCTGAAAGACGAAACAGAACCCTGATTGAAGCTGCACGATCTATGTTGAGTGAAGCCAACCTTGCCACTCAATTCTGGGCAGAAGCTGTTAACACAGCTTGCTATACTCAGAACAGATCCCTGATAGTAAAGCTCTTCAGAAGAACTCCTTACGAACTCTTTCCTAACAGAAAACCATCCATCGAACATCTCCATATCTTTGGTTGTGTCTGCTACATCCTGAACAACAAAGATAACCTTGGAAAGTTCGATTCCAAGTCTGATGATGGAATTTTCCTTGGATACTCCTCTATCTCTAAAACCTACCGTGTGTTCAACAAACGAAGAAAAGCTATAGAGGAAACGATTCATGTCAAGTTTGATGAATCGGGACCTACTTTCCCTCACCCTCATGAAAACTCTGAAATAAATCAGTGGGCTGACTCTTTCTTTCAAG
Source organism: Centaurea solstitialis (assembly GCA_030169165.1). Classification (NCBI taxonomy): domain Eukaryota; kingdom Viridiplantae; phylum Streptophyta; class Magnoliopsida; order Asterales; family Asteraceae; genus Centaurea; species Centaurea solstitialis. The sequence continues at coordinate 34,842,118 of CM058047.1, forward strand.
TCCCTGAACCTCCCATTGTTGATCCAACTCCTCAAAACCTCCCTGATGGTTTTGAAGAAGATCCTCCAATACCACCCACTGATATACACATTCCACCTCTGATTAATGCCACTCCAATTACCCAAATCACACCATCTGAACCTGATCAACCAACTAACAGTGAAGATTCTTCTCAAACCACTGTTTGTGAGCACACGCCTACTAATCTTCTTCCTGATCCATTGTCAAATGAAGCCTCCACTTCAGGACAGGTGTATCAGCCACCTGCTCTACGATGGACCAAGGATCATCCTATTGATCAAGTTCTTGGTAATCCCTCCTCTGGCATTAAAACTCGACGTCAATCTGGTAACGTCTGTCTTTATGTTAATTTCATCTCTGAAAATGAACCTAAAGAAATAGATGATGCTTTGCGTGATCCTGCCTGGGTCTCAGCCATGCAGGAAGAGCTTGCAGAGTTCATCAGAAACAATGTCTGGCTTCTCGTCCCTAGACCTCGAAAACGTACTATCATTGGTTCCAAGTGGATTTTTCGAAATAAACTTGATGAGATTGGTACTATTATTCGAAACAAGGCTCGCCTTGTGGCTCAGGGATACAGGCAGGAAGAGGGCATTGATTACGATGAAACCTTTGCTCCTGTGGCTAGGCTCGAAGCAATTCGACTTTTCCTAGCCTTCGCAGCACATATGAACTTCAAGGTTTATCAGATGGACATTAAAAATGCCTTTCTGAATGGAAAACTTAATGAAGAAGTCTATGTGGCTCAGCCTCCTGGCTTTGTAGATCCTAAGTTCCCTGATCACGTCTACAAGTTAAACAAGGCTCTCTATGGGTTAAAACAGGCTCCTCGAGCCTGGTATGATACCCTCTCAACCTTTCTTCTCTCTAAAGGTCTTGTTCGTGGAAAGATTGATAGCACCTTATTTCTAAAGAAATATCCTAAGCATATCCTTCTTGTCCAGATATATGTCGATGACATTATCTTTGGATCCACAAATCCCAAACTCTGCGAAAAGTTTGAGTTACTCATGAAATCTGAATATAAAATGTCTATGATGGGTGAACTAACATTCTTTTTAGGACTTCAGATCAAGCAATCTGAAAAGGGAATCTTTATCAATCAAGGTAAATATGTACATGAGATGCTGAAGAAATTTGATCTCACATCCTGTACACTGATGAAGACTCCAATGGCTCCTCCTCTGTCACTTGACAAGGATTCCAAAGGGAAACCTGTTGATGTGACTCTCTACAGAGGAATGATCGGCTCTCTGCTGTATCTCACAGCTAGTCGCCCTGATATCATGTATTCTACATGTCTATGTGCTCGTTATCAGGCTGAACCCAAAGAATCCCATCTGACCGCTGTAAAGCGGATCTTCAGATATCTGAAGGGAACTCCTAATCTGGGTCTTTGGTACTCCAAGGACTCAGGGTTCGATCTAACAGCTTATTCTGATAGTGACTTTGCAGGATGTAAGATCGACAGGAAAAGCACCACTGGTGGGTGTCACCTGCTTGGTGGCAAGTTGGTGAGTTGGACGAGCAAGAAACAGAACTCTGTGTCCACATCAACTGCTGAGGCTGAATATGTTGCAGCAGGAATCTGTTGTGCTCAAGTCCTGTGGCTGAGAAATCAACTTCAGGACTATGACATACAACTTTCTAAAATTCCTATCTACTGTGACAATACTTCAACGATAGCCATCGCCAACAATCCTGTCTTACACTCCAAGACAAAGCACATTGAAGTGAGATATCACTTCATCAGGGATCATGTGATGAATGGTGATATTGAACTCCATTTTGTCCCTACTGAATATCAGCTTGCTGACCTCTTTACCAAACCACTGGATGTAACGCGTTTCAATATGCTCATCAGTGAACTTGGGATGTTAAATCCTGATGATTGAAGTTTATCAGGACAAACAGTTGTTAAATTCTATAGAATAACTATTCTCAGGACTCTTTCTTTAACAACTCCTGAATGAACTCTCATCAGAGGATAACTCTATTCAGTACTTACAAAATCTTTGTTCAACATCCGAATACTGATGATTCTCAGGTAAGTACCTCTGCTCCTGAAACCTTATCGCATTAAATGTGATAAGAGGATTTCCCAAAACAGTACTTATCTGATAAGTACTCCAATTCCAAGAAAACAAATCTTTCATCAAAATGGAATTATCCCCTGAAAAGGCGGTTTTTATCTTTTCAAATAAAACAAACTTTTCATCTGCACTGACACGTAATGGGACGTTTCCTGTTCCCCACGACGTGTGTCAGGCGCGTGAACGCGCGTAGAACCTCCTTTTTTTCATCATTACGTTTGACTTTAGCCGCCCGTTTCTCTCTCATCCATTTTCTCTCTCCAACCGCGGGGTATAAAAACCTCACTCGTAATCCATTACACTCTTTATGCTCACATAATTCTCTCTAAGAAATCAAGCAAGAAAAAGCAAGAACCGTTTTCTCTCAAGAACACCAAGAACACTCATCACTTTTCTTTAACAAGATCATCGTAAGTGTTTCTTTACTCTTGTTCTTTCTACATTTTAAGTTGGTATTCTTCATCTAAACAACTTATTGTGTTAAAACGTTTTTCCAAAAACCCTAAGATCACTTCGTTTGATCTTAGTTTTCCCAAAGTCTTCTAAGATTTTTGTTAAAACAGTTTATATGATTTTCTTATTTCTTTTAAGAACAATCATAAACTCTTATTTTGATATCTACTCATCAAAATAAAAGTTTCTTTTTAATACCAAAACACATTCCTTTTGTGTATTTTGGTATCTAATCCATTCCAAGTATAAAGGATTTCACCACTTTTATGAACATATTATGTGTTCATTGAAAAGTGAAGAAAAATGCATATTTTGGATTCTTAATCATCCACATATGTTGTTTTTATGTTTTAACAGAATGGCTGCTACTACTTCCACATCATTGGACGCCCAGCTCTCCTCTGAGGCAACAACTCTCATGACGGCTACTGGAAACCTTCCGATAGTCATTCCCCAGCACGACTTGCAGTTCAAACCCAACAACTTAATTGGGCAATTTGACCTCCCTGCAAACAAGGCGTTTCTGAAGCCTGCCAGGGACTTCCTACTGTCATGTCCCCTGAAGACGGCCTTCACTCTGAACCCGGCGCCCAACAAACCCCTCCTACTGCAATTGTGGTCCACTGCTACCACTGCCCAGGAAAGGAACTCAAAGGCAAGATGCACGAGGTGATCAAGTTCCAAATCAAGGACGACATCATCTCGTTCGGCATTGGGGCTCTGAGAAACGTCCTCAACTTCCCCAAGAAGCAGAAATTCCCTCCTGCTCCTTCCTCTGACGATGTTATAGCACTCCTGGATGCTATTGGCTACAAATGGCCTGTGCGCGAAGGCCAACCTCTGGTGAAGACTGCTGCCACTGTCCACAAGACGGGGCTAAACGCTACGTTCTATTATATATGGAACACGTTTGGTCTCTGTCTGACAGGGAAGACGGGGAGCACTGAGCAATTCCCCACGGTGATTCAGAACATGGTCTACTCTGCGATCAAAAATCGCAAGTTTGACTACGTCCGCTGCATCTGGGACGACATGCTGAAGAAGATCAAGAACCGCACCAGGGTGGTGAACGTCCCCTACACCAGGTTCTTTTCTGCAGTCCTGGCACTGCACCTGGGTACCAATTACCCAACAGAGGGAAACTTCAACAACTACGCCTTAGGCGCAAAGTTTCTGGAACAGCTGTCTTCCAAAGCTGACGATGTCCCTCTGTCTGCTGTCTTGGTTGTCCCTGATGCACAACCAGACGCAGAGGCACAACCCATCTCTGCTCCTGCTCAAGGTATGTCTTCTCTCTTCTCTTCCAAACCATCTTCTTCTCCTTCAATGCATGCTATGTCAGTAGCTAACCCTATACTGACTTCCCCAGCTGCAACAACCTCTTCGGCGCCTCTGAAGCGCCCTCCTCCCTCTGGCTCCTCTCCTCCACCCCAGCCCAAACGCGCCAAATCCAAGGCGTCAAAGAAAAAGAAGGCACCAGCTGTTAAGAAATACTACATTACCCTGCCTCAACTTTTTAATAAACCATCTCCTTTGTCTAAAACTTCTTCCCCTGCAGATACTCCTATCACTACTCCTGTACAACTAGAACCTGAGGTTGTTCATCTCGAACACTCAGAGAACATGGAGGGTAATCGCTCTGATACCCTCCTAGCCTCAGGTAATACTATTAAGCATACTATTGCCATTTCTTCTTCTATGAAAACTACTGAGTCTTCTAGTACTCACTTAGCTACTCTGTTTACAGGTTCTTTAGGAGCAGCTGTTGAAGGGCAGTCCCAACTCCATCAGGATGACCCCTTCAACGATTTCATCTTCACGGACGCCGATCGTCAGTTGAACGCAGCTGAACTTCGACGGCAATCCGCTGAAAGACAACTGCAGGAGGTCCGCACGGCGCTCTAGCAACAGGAAGAAGCTCACAAGGCCCAGCTTCAGGCCCTGGAGCTTGAGCTTGCAGCTGCCAAGGCTGCTGCCACTGCCGCCGAAGCCACCGCAGCCTCTGCCACTGCTGCTGCCGCCGCTGCCGCCCCTGCCGCCCCTGCTCCTACTGGTGTCACCATCACCATACCTTGTCTGGATGCCATCCATGACAAGGTCTCTCAAGTGGCTACCTCCTCTTCCTCCCTTCAGGCGTCTGTAGACGACCTGAAGGCCATGGCGTTACCCGCTCTCCTCCACAGCGGTCAACAACAACTCCACCTCCACCACCAACTTCCAACAAATTGTGGTGCAGAGGTTGGATGCACAGGAGACTGGCCTTAGAGCCCTCCAGGAGAAAGTGGCTGAACTTGCCACTGCAGTGAACACGCTGACCACTGCTCCTCCTCCACCGCCGTCGTTCACTACGGCTGATAGGGAACTTCTCCAGTCCCTGCTCTCATCTTCCTTCATCAACAGGAAGCTTAACGCCAACATGGCCTCTCTCCTCCAGCGGAGTGTTTCAACAGCTGCCTTACAACAGGCACCTGTTGAGGGGAGAGACAGCCCCAGAGAGACCATTCCGTTTATTCCCGCTCCACCAACTGGAGAACCAATGAACAAGGGGGAACAAACGAGGATGAAGATGATGATGATGAAGATGATGATGATGAAGACGACGACACCTTCTTCGTCGAGAAAGTACCAACCTCAACGCCCACTCCAGGGCCTGCACACTCTCAGGGGGAGAACCTCGGTGCACCTGGTACGTTACTATTACCATCCTCTCCCTCATCCTCTGATAACCAACCAATCTCTACTCTCCTTAAATCTAAACCTACACCTGAAACCATCACCCTCGATACCTCCTCTGAAGACTCACCCACAAACAACTTACAATTAGTTGTATACCAACCACCCAAACAACCTACCCCTGAACCAACACCTCATTCTTCTCCTAAACAAACCTCTGAACCTGAAAACCAAGATAACCCTGAATGTTATGATGTAAACTTCGGTTCTGTCACTGGTGAGATTGTTCGCCTTATGGAAAACAGTCGATCAGAACAAACACGAGCTGAAGTAAGCAGAATGACATTTAGAGTAACTCCTCTAAACCCTGAATCCATTCCCTCTAAACCAACCCGTTTCAACCCTGAAGCATCCTCTTCTAGAACCCCTGAAATAAGAGCCCCTCCTGAAACCATTTGCCTATCATCAGATGATGAATTCATCTCTGATGACTTCTCTACCCCTGCTTCTTCTCCCAGATCTCCTCCCTCTAACTCTCCTAGATCTGAAGGTGAGAATTACCCTGACAACTCTGCTATTGTCAACAGAGATGGGCGTTTAAACGCCGTGATAGAGCGACTCGAGAGTACAAGAGTAAAAATTCCTCTTCGTACCTCTTGGGAATCCGAGTTCGCCTATCTATCGCAAGAAGAGTACAACAATGCTGTACAGGCTCAGGAGGAGCATAATAAGAAGCAGAAGGAAGCCTTCCTCTCCGCTCAAGCCGCTCGAAGGCTTGCATCGGATTTTGTTGAAGAGGACGCTGAAATAAGTGCTGATCCTGTTCTAGCACAGAAGGCCGCGCTGAAGGTCTTCAACAGAAACGCTGAAGTTCAGTCTGAAGAAGTGAACTCAGAGCTTGACTGGTGCAGAGACCGCCTACACCTCAGAAAACATGGTGCTGCTATCTTTGGAATCCATCTCAACCGAACTCGCGGCAAAAGAGCAAAAACATGGATCACCGTCAAACGCTCAGGAGTCAAGGATGTGCAACACACTCTTGACAAGTTGGAAAGATACAACTTGTCAGAGTGGAATGAAATCAGAAGCCTACTTCCCAAAGCCAACAGAAACTATCGGGCTGAAGTAGAAGAAGTCATAAACGGACTTATTGCACGCATCAAAGAACAACCGAAATTCCTGATGACCTTCTCCAACCTTCTTCAACACTGACTCAGCCTCCTGTTCGAAGATCAGCAGGTGCTTCAACAAGGAGACCAACTCCTTGCATGCCCAGGATGGTTGTCAAGCCACTTGACCTCTCGATGCTTGATCTTTCACTCCCTCCAGGAGTCTCTCTCTCTGAAGGACAAGTCATCAGAGAACCTGTTCATGGTATTTGTGTAAACGACAACTCCAAGATTCTACGCTTTCAGCGTTTCAGCGAGCTACACAAAGCACCATATGAACACTTGGTTTCTGTTCTCTTCACTGCTCAAAAGGACAAGACAAACCAAGATAATAAAGAGATAATTCGCACTGTCAGAGCTATACTCGATCATAGAATCGCCTTCAGTGATACCCCTGTTCCAATACAAGTCAAGACTGAAGAACTTAGCGAAGACTCTGATAGTTAGAATATTTTGCAATTTTTTCTTTCAGTACTTCATTTATGTACTCTTGTATTTTCTTACTCTTGTAACATTATTAAGATTAATGAAAATGCAATTCAGTGCATTGTACTTTACTCCATCATAGTACTGAAAAAGATCCCTCAAAACAGTAAATGGGACATGTACCTTTATGAGTTCTATTTCCTACTGTTTCATCTAGACTTAGAAATTTTCTTTCTTTCTAGACTTAGACAATTTCTTCATTGTCTTATCATTATCATTTAGGGGGAGATTGTTGATCCAGCTCTCCTAAGACCTGATGAAATGATAATGATCCTGAACCTTTACTTAGTGAATAGGTTTTTACTTCTGTTATAGCTTGAGGAATTATCACTGAATCTGTTCAGTATTATTCCATGTTACTTATGCTGTAACTTATTTTTATAGTAATCAGGATCAGGATCAGGAGACGAACGAGTCTGTTCTGCAGTCTACTGATCCTATCCACTGAAGTGAAGACCTCCTGAAGACATCAAGATCATACTCAAAGAACCATCAGCGACATCGAAGAATTAGCTGATGACAGGAACAGCATGCTCGTGATCTGAAGACGGAACTCAGTGATAGCAGGCTGCTCAATATCGTATGACATCCTGAAGATTCATCAGGATACAAGTGACCCTGAACATCACCAGTTTCAGGACTCTAGTCACTGATCAGTATCCTGATCCTGAAGGATTAGTGTAATGTCTTAGTCTAATGCACAAAAGGATTATCCGCCTTTACTGACACAAAAGTACATAAGGACAGTCTCTTTACTGTTCCCTCCGTACTTATCAGACCTCAAGGCAACTATTTACACACTTCCTCTTTTGCACACCATGCAAAGAGTATTTGTTTATAGTAAATAGTACAAAGGACCACTTACATTGTGACACGTACACAAAAGTGAGTCTGCATGCATTTAATGCATTGGGTATAAATAGGACTTGAAGAGATGTTCTCCATACTTCTTCTTCATCCTAAAAACTACCCTAATCCTTTCTTTCTTTATTCCCTCTATCTTCTTTCTTACATCTTCTCACTTTAGTGCATAGTGAAAGAACTTAGATTGTTTAGTTTAGACTTATTGTCTTTTCTATTTCCGCAACAATCTGTAAATTCATATTGTTTATACAACAAGAATTTAAAAGTGAAAACTTGTAGGATTATATTCAACCCCCCCCCCTTCTATAATCCTAAACACTATCCTTGCTTGAAGGTCACCTCTTTGGGACCAACAATGGCGTACGATTTCTAATTAGCACGTTTATGTTTTCTCATCCCTTCTTTCTTGTTTTTGGTTTATAAAAAAAATTTAAAATTAATAAAGAACAGTACCTAGCGATCGCTAGGCACTGTTGCTAGCGGTCGCTAGCGTTTTTCCCACGATTACTGTTTTCCTTCGCGATCACCACAGCTCGCTAGCTTTCTATTTTTTTGGGTCTAGCGATCGCTAGCTCTGCATCCTAGCGATCGCTAGTGCCCTGTTTTGGCCAAAATGTGTATTTTTTGTCCGTTTTTCTCATTTCTTTTTTCTTCTTTGCTATATTAATTGTTATCCACACGTTCCTTGATGCGTTTGTTGATGATTCTCAGCAAGGAGTTTATGATTAGGAGGTCGCAAGATAAGAAGAAATTGATTTTCGATCCCGAGATTGAAGCTACTTGTCGTCGACAAAACGCGGAACGTTTGAAGAAGTTAAAGGAATCGAGAATGGCGGACGAAAGAACTCTCAAAGACTTTGTGCAACCTCGTTTTAGTAGCACGTCAAGCATTGCTATGCCAACTTCAACCGCACATAACTACGAGATCAAGACGAGTTTGATTAACTTTGTGATGATGGATCGATTTGGCGGTTTACCGATGGAGAATCCGTCGAAGCACCTTAATTCCTTTATCGAAAAGTGTAGTACTTTGCGGATCAATGGGCTTGACGAGGAGGCTATTCGGCTTAAGCTCTTTTCTTTTTCATTGAAGGATGGTGCGAAAGAGTGGCTTGAAGGCCATGAGCCGAACTTCTTCACGACTTGGGATGCTCTTGCCAAGGCTTTTATCACAAGGTACTTTCCACCGGGGAAGACGGCGAATCTCACCAAGGCAATCACTAATTTCACGCAAGGTCCAATGGAAGAACTTTATGAAGCTTGGGAGCGGTTCAAGAATCTTCAACGTAATTGTCCTCATCATGGAATCGAGGATTGGAGGCTAGTGCAACTTTTCTATAACGGTTTGAGGCCGGAGACGCGCTTTGCGATTGACACATCCGCCGGTGGTTCAATCATGACTAAGACGCCCGGTGCAATCAAAGATTTGATTGAAAATTTGGCTATAAATCACTACCAATGGCCAAGTGAGAGAGCATTACATGGGAGGATGCATTCTACACCCGAATCGGACGCTATGGCTACACTTGTAGCTAAGATTGAGAACTTAAACGCGACATTCGAGGAAAAGATAGCTCAAATCACTAAGGTTCCTCAACAACCACAAGATGCTCCTAACATTTGCGTGGTTTGTGGTGGTTTAGGTCATGACTCGACCATGTGTCCATCCACCGCGGGGTTAACTATGGAGGAGTTAAATGCTTTGCAAGTTCAACCGAGGGGGCAATATCGTGTTCATGATCCGTTCTCGCCCACTTACAATCCCGGTTGGAGAGACCATCCTCGCCTATCCTACAAAAACAACCAAGCCCCTCCAATTCAACAACCACTCCCTCAACAACAAGTTCTTCAACCTCAACCTCAATACCAACCTCAACCACCATTTCCGCAACAACAACCATACTACCCTCCTCAACCTCAACCCCAATATCAACCCCGTGCACCACTTCCACCTCCTCCTAATCAACCACTTCAACCACCTCCACAAAGATCTTATCTAGAGACCCTTCTTGAGACCCAAATTGCGCAACAAAACCAAAAGAACGACTATTTTCAAAAATCGTTGACGCAAGTCACTACACGTCTCGAAGCGATGTCAACTCACAACAAGATGATCGAGACGCAAATTGCGCAATTGGCTCAACAAATCGCCAACTCGGTGAGACCTCAAGGTCAATTACCGGGTCAACCGAAGCCCAACCCGCGGGCTCAAATGAACGCGATCACGTTACTAGATGGGAAGATTCTTAAGGAAGTTGAGAAGAAGACAAGGAATGCGGTTTTACATGGTGGTAATGGAGGCGTTTCTAAGGCAAATGAAGGGGAGAATGTTGTTCAAGCGGGTGATCCACCGGTTGAGAGTTCGATCAAAAAGCCTACACATGTCCCGAATGTTCCGTTTCCGGCTCGTTTGGCTAAGGCAAAGTTGGAAGCTAAGCTCGGGAAGTTTTTGGAAATGATGAAACAATTGCACATCAATATCCCGTTCATGGATGCGATTACCGAAATCCCAACTTATGCGAAGTTCCTTAAGGATCTTATCTCAACCAAACGTCGAAGCCGAATCCTTTTGTCCGAGGAGTGTAGCGCGCTCATAACTACCGTAGTTCCCGAGAAGTTAGGCGATCCCGGGAGTTTCTCGATTCCATGTTCTATAAATGGGTTATCAATTCATCGAGCATTATGTGATTTGGGAGCTAGCGTGAGTCTCATGCCTCTTGCAATTGCAAGAAGAGTTCATTTGGGAGATTTGAAGGCAACCAACATTTCACTCCAACTTGCGGACCGATCAATTAAGTACCCGGTGGGAGTCTTGGAAGATTTACCGCTCCAAGTTGGAAGCTTTATCGTACCTTGTGATTTCGTGGTTTTGGAGATGATAGAGGATGTAAACACTCCAATCATACTTGGCCGGCCTTTTCTAGCTACCACCGGAGCGATCATTGATGTTAAACACGGCAAGTTGTCTCTCAATGTGGGGAAAGAAAAAGTCGAGTTTGAATTGCGCAAGTCAATGGGGTTGCCACCATCAATGGACTACATCCAAATCGCCGACGCATTGGAGACCGTGTTCTCGGAGGAAATCTTAGTGGATGAAGAGGATGCACGAGTTACCGAGGAGATATTCGATGCTAGCGAGCCGTTTACAAAGAAGGTCGCGGTCGAGCCGATCTCGGCTCCGAAGGAGGAAAACGAGGCGGCTCCACCGAAGGTAGATCTCAAACCCCTTCCACCTAATTTAAAATATGCATTTCTAGGAGATGATACCACTTATCCGGTAATTGTTAGCTCGTCTTTATCATCGTCCCAACTTGATAAATTGTTGCATGTCCTTAGGAAATATCGTAGCGTCTTAGCGTATTCGATAGATGATATCAAGGGCATAAGCCCATCTTTTTGCACTCATCGGATATTACTTAATGACGAACATGCTTCCTCAATAGAGCACCAACGCCGCCTTAACCCTAACATGAAAGAAGTAGTTCAAAAGGAAGTTTTAAAATTGCTTAAATCGGGCATTATCTATCCTATTTTCGATAGTCCATGGGTAAGCCCGGTTCAAGTTGTTCCAAAAAAGGGGGGTATGACGGTTATTAAGAATGATCGAGGCGAATTGATTTCAACTAGGCCGGTCACCGGATGGCGAATGTGCATCGACTATAGAAAGCTCAATTTGGCCACCCGGAAGGACCATTTTCTTTTACCTTTTATCGATCAAATGCTTGAACGTCTTGCCAAACACTCATATTTTTGTTATTTAGACGGGTATTCGGGATTTTTGCAAATTCCGGTCCATCCGAATGACCAAGAGAAAACAACGTTTACATGTCCATACGGCACATTTGCCTATCGGCGTATGCCGTTTGGACTATGTAACGCGCCGGCTACCTTTCAAAGGTGCATGATGGCTATTTTCTCGAATTTTATCGAAAAATCGATGGAAGTGTTTATGGACGATTTCTCGGTACATGGATCGGATTTTGACGAATGTCTCGATAACTTGTCTTCGATTTTGAAAAGGTGCCATGAAGTGCATCTCGTCCTTAATTGGGAGAAATGTCACTTCATGGTTACCGAGGGTGTTGTTCTTGGGCATATTGTATCGAATCGTGGCATTGAAGTCGATAGAGCGAAAATCGCGGTTATTGAAGGACTACCACCCCCGACGAATGTCAAAGGGGTGCGTAGCTTCCTTGGGCACGCCGGTTTTACCGACGATTTATCAAGGATTTTTCGAAAATTGCCCGACCCTTAACCGAGTTACTTGCAAAAGATACGCCTTTTTCGTTTAACGATTCATGTCTTGAGGCTTTTGAGAAACTTAAAAAAGAGCTAACCTCGGCCCCGATCATCCAACCCCCGGATTGGACACTTCCTTTTGAACTAATGTGTGATGCGAGCGATTTTGCAATAGGTGCCGTGTTAGGACAAAGGAAAGATGGTAGGGTGCATGCAATCCATTACGCGAGTAAGACCTTAGACCCGGCCCAACTTAATTACTCGACTACCGAAAAAGAGCTTTTAGCGGTCGTTTATGCCATTGAGAAGTTCCGGACTTATCTCGTAGGATCTAAGGTTATTGTTTACTCCGACCACGCCGCACTTAGGTATTTGATGAACAAGAAAGACGCTAAGCCTAGGTTGATTTGTTGGATTTTGCTTTTACAAGAGTTTGATATCGAGATCAAGGATAAACCCGGCTCCGAGAACTCCGTGGCCGATCATCTCTCGCGATTAGAGCTAGGTTCCTCCCCTTCGAATCCTCCTATTAATGATTCACTTCCCGGAGACCAACTCCTATCCGTTTCGTCTAGTGTTACGCCTTGGTATGCCGACTTTGTCAACTATCTTGTGTGTGGTATCATCCCGCATGATTTTAGTTCGCACCAACGAAAGAAGTTTTTGCATGATGTTAAATTCTATTTTTGGGATGACCCTCACTTATATCGTTCTTGTTCGGATTCCATTATTCGACGTTGTGTACCGATTGAAGAAACCGATTATATCTTAGCCCATTGTCATACCTTACCTTGCGGTGGAGATGCGGGTTCGGGAAAAACCGTGGCTAAGGTACTTCAATCGGGTTTCTATTGGCCAACACTCTTTCGTGACGCCGATACCTTTGTTCGGAAATGCGATCGGTGTCAACGCACCGGTAACATCTCGCGTCGTCACGAGATGCCCCTCAATTATATCCTTGAGGTTGAGTTGTTTGACATGTGGGGCATCGATTTCATGGGCCCATTTCCGTCAAGTTATTCAAATCGCTATATCCTCGTGGCCGTCGATTATGTATCCAAGTGGGTAGAGGCCATCGCCTCGCCTACGAACGATTCTCGGGTTGTTTCCAAGTTCCTTAAGCGTAACATCTTTCCAGTTTCGGTGTACCTAGGATAATCATTAGTGATGGTGGAAGTCATTTCATCGAGTCAAAGTTTGAATCTTTATTGAAAAAGTACGGTGTTCAACACCGGGTCGGTCTTCCTTATCATCCTCAAACGAGCGGTCAAGTTGAAATATCCAATCGTGAGTTGAAAACCATTCTCGAGAAAACCGTACCCTCATCTAGGAAAGATTGGTCAATCTAGCTTGATGATGCGCTTTGGGCGTATAGAACCGCATTCAAAACCCCGATTGGAACCTCTCCTTATCGACTCGTATACGGCAAAGCGTGTCACCTCCCGGTCGAACTCGAACACCGCGCTTTTTGGGCGGTCAAGGCCTTGAACTTTGATTATAAAGATGCGGCGAAGCGTCGTCTTTTGCAATTGAGTGAGTTAGATGAGTTAAGGTTAGATTCTTACGAGAGTTCCCGTATTTTCAAAGAAAAAACCAAAAAGTGGCATGATAACCGTATCGTCCGTCGAGAATTCCGAGAAGGAGATCTTGTTCTCCTTTACAATTCGCGTGTCAAACTTTTTCCCGGAAAAATCCGCACTAGATGGTCGGGTCCGTTCACCGTCGTTCGTGTCTTTCCGTACGGAGCCGTCTAGGTGTCGTGTGAATCTCGGTTTTCAAAGTTAACGGCCAAAGACTCAAGCTTTATCGAGCCGGCACCCCGATTCCGAGTCCCGTTTCTATTCCGATTCCCGCACCTCCGCAAAGTGGTGGGTCTTAAAGTCAATACTTTGACTTTCCACCACCGAGCACTTCTCTTTTCTCTCTTTTACAATTCTCCGTCAAGCTCGAGACGGTAAACGAGCCATTCTCCCTCTTTCCGTCAATTCTTTATTTATTTTTCATTTTTGTTTTTCTTTTTCTTTTTCAATTTTCTGCTTAAAAAAAATCAGGTGTTAGCGATCGCTAGGTCATCAGGCTAGCGATCGCTAGGTCATCAGGCTAGCGATCGCTAGGCAAAAAACCATGGTTTCTGTTCCAGCTCGCGACCGAGCTCTCGACCATGAGGCGCACCTAGCGATCGCTAGGGCTCACAGCTAGCGATCGCTAGCTTCGTTTTTTTAAACCCTTTTTCTTTTTTTCTTCTTCATTCAAACCCTAGCCTCTTCACTCTCTTCCTCTCTCGTTTTCTGCCGTGAACTCGCCTTCTCCGACCTCCATTTTTTCCGGTGAACTCGCCGGATTTCACCACCATTCTCTCCCAAACCTCCATTAATCATCATCTCCACCTTCCAAAACCCCAATTTCACCCCTTTCACCACTTTCTTCCACTTTCAACCATTTTCCCCCAATTTCTTTCAAGTTTTCGAATTCATGTGCCACGGCGTTTCATCTCTTTCCGACATAATAGCCGAGATTACACTTTATCTTTTGCGGACATTTCACGCATCTTTCGGTGCGTGGCTCACCGGGATGCCCTTACACCGTCCGATGATCCGGATATTGATTTTAATCAATCCGATTTTTGGGGCACTATCTCCGGTAGGCTTGTCCATTATTCCGTGCAAGGCGCTAAGGCTACACATGTCCTTCATCCACTTCTCCGTATAACTCACCGCATTTTGACCTCTACCATTCTTGGCCGCCATGACGCCGGTACCGTCTTGAGTGCTGAGCTCAATTTCCTTTTTGCCATGATTAACCCTGGTACTCTTACCTTAGATGTAGGAGCTTTCATTGCACACAAATTTGAGCGGCAAAAAGCCGGAGGTATCATCGTGTGCGGTGGTCTTATCACTTACCTCATAGACCATTGTCAACACAATCTTGAAGTTGATGATACCCAAGAAAAAGCTCATGGGTTAGATTCCCTTTGTATTGCCGCTCTTCAAAATATGCACATGGTCCGTACCATGGGTAATCGTTATTCTTGGCGATTTGGAAACACTTTTCAGCACTACTCGTTTTTACCGAACCCTGAAGGCACCAATGTCGCCAACACTAATTGGTCTTATCCTCCCGACAATGGTGTTGTACCTCCACCTCCCGCTCAACACCAAGATCCACCACAAAATCAAGTTCCTAATTTTCCCGAGGACTTCGATTTTGTAGCCCGTTTTAACGATCTTAGCACTCGGGTGGATAATAACACCCAAGCCATCGCCGAGAACACTAATGCACTAAACGACACCAATGCCCTAATCCGAAGCATGCAACAATCTTTGCATGGTTTTTACGATTATTATGGATTTCACGGGTATCATGGTTATCGTGGCCCCGGTCACGACGGAGCCGGTGGTTCCGGTGGGGCTTAATCCTCGCACTTTTCCTTTTTATTTTCTTTTTGCATCCTAGGTTTGCATTTAGGTTCATTCATTGCATTCATTTACTCATGAGCATCGAGGACTATGCTCGGTTTTGCTTGTGGGTGGTGTCTTAGGTTTTAGGTCTTATTTTTCTTTTATTTTGTGTGTGTGTTCGTATTTTATTTTTCACTTTTCTTTTCCTATTTTTACTTTTCTACTCTATTTTTGATACTTCTCCACTTTGTTTGACAAATATGTGCTTATCTTCTTAGGCATAATTGAATAAGAGGCCTTCTTGTATGATATTACAATTCATTACTACTTGCGAGGATCGTTTTAGTTAGGAATTTCTCTTGTGCCTTAGTTTGTCGCTTGCGTTTACCGATTAGCTTTACATTTCATATTGACCCTAGGACTAGCTTTATTTTCGTAGCCCCCCTACATCAAATTTGTGACGCTCGGATGGACTAACCTAGTGAGGATTTGAGCCTTGGATTGACACATTTATAATCAATCCCCACTTTCGCTTCTTGTGTGTACTTCCCGTTGAGTTGTAACTTTAGGCATTTGACTTAATTCTTAATCTAAAGTTCTTATAGGTTGCATAGAGGCCTTCACTTTCTTATCCTTAGAAAAAAAATTTCACTTTGTTACCCCCTTTGAGCCAAAGCCTTAACCTTTTTCCTTTCAAACCCCTTTAAACCATGAAAATGCACACTTAGTTGATTTCCGAAAAGCATTTTGGATTGGACATTAGTTGTATTTAGATAGATAGGAACCCCTAAAACAAGCATAGCTTGTGGGTTGCGAAAAAAAAAGAAAAAAATATATATGTGGAAAGAAAGAAACAAAAGAAAAAGAAAAAAAAGAGCAAAATAGAAAAAAAGCAAGAAAAAAAAGAGAAAAATAAAAAAAAAAAAAAGGAAAAGAAAAGAAAGAAAAAATAGAATAAACGATAGATTAGTGTAGTTTGCATTTCAATAAGTTTGATCCATTTGCTTTAGGAATTGACTTAAGTGTGTAGACCGAAAAAATTCGAATAATCAACCCATAAACCACTTATAAAGCCTTTATCATCTCCCGAATCACCCTAACCCGTAGCCAACCCAAAAAGTCCTCGTTTTTATGCGATTTATTAGAATTATTAGATTTGAGAAACATGTCAAACGCGTCAAAAGTGCACTTGATTGGAAAGATTTTTGAGAGTATACACTAACCCTTTTATACACATGAGTGTTTAGAGCGATATCGTGAGCATCCGTCCGAGTTTGATCACCGCCCTTCCCCTAGTGGCTATGAAGTTTAGCGAAATCTTTGGTGATATATGTTTATGTTTTGTTGATTCGGTTTGCAAAGGTTTGAGCACTTGGGTACTTGAGAATCCTTTCGAATAACGATTTTAGCTTGTTGTAATCTATTGTAATTTGATACGGAAAGCCGACTTATTTGAGCATGTTTATTGAGGATTAGTTCTATTTGGTATAAACTTCGTGGAGAGTGTCGTTTTTTTTGTTGTGTGTGATTTGTTTTTCCTTTTTGAGTCGATCTTAGCGATTCTTTCTTGGGGACAAGAAAGGATAGCTTGTGGGTATTTTGTTTTGCGTGTATTTTACACCTTTTTCATGCATTAGATAGGTTATTTTCTTTCTTAGTTTAATTAGTTCATGCATATTTCTCCTTATTTTGCATTTTTTCCGTTCAAAGTGCGAGTATTTTGCCATTGGTACGTAATTGGGTGTTTTGAGCTCATTTGTATAGGGATTCGGTGAAAACGGTGGCGGTATGCGGATTGGAGCCGAGGAGGATCAAGGCGGCAAGATAGAGGATGGAAGTGATGAAAGGATGGACGGGAAGAACGTCGGAAGGAGCTCGAGATGAGGGATGAAGAGTGCAGGTGGTGGTGGTTAAAGATGATCGGAAGCAATCAAAGAAGCAAAGAATGAAGATTTTAGCTAGCTAGCGATCGCTAGCTAGGCAGGCTAGCGATCGCTAGCGACGCAAGTTGTTCCGCGAACTTTTTGTTGCCAAGGGCATTTTGGTCTTTTTGTACCCCTTTATATACTTTTCTGCACGTGGTATTTTGCATCTAGACTTCATTTTTGACATTTTGGGCAAGTAGTTAAAGTAGTTTTGGTAGTTCTAGATCTAGGTTGGAGCTTTATTGTATCTTCATCTCATCTATCTTTGTTAGAAATTGCTATTCAATTGTAGTTTTAGGTTTATTTTGTTTCAATTGGATTGATTAGTTGTTAGATTGATTCTTATTGTTCTTCTAGGTTAATTGTTCATATTTTGCTGCACTTAATTGATGCTTGATAATAAATTGTAGTTATAGTTCATAGAGGATTTAATTGATGCTTAATCTTCATATCTTCAAGTAGATTCAATTTGTTGCATGAAGAATAGTGGATTTGTGTGTTCTAGATCAAGTGTGCTTCAAATTGTTCATTGCATGTTTAGATATAGATCTTTTAATTGCTTTTATTGCTTTAGATTGTTGATCACTTTAGTTGTTGAATTAGGTCATGAATCATGTTTAATTGATAGGTTTAGGTTCATGTTTAGATAAAGAATTAGGTTTAAATGATTAGTGTGTTCATGAATCGTAATTGATCATTCTTTGAAATCATAATTGGTAATTGCATTAATAGGAATCATGTTTGGCTATTTGATCTTCATTTTGACTAAGTTGTAGTTTATGAAATCGAACTAAGCTAATTGACGGAAGTTGATTAGCTAGGTAGATTCATCTTCTTTCAACTCGTTTTCTATACAATTGTTAGATGAATGGAAATTCGGTAACGATTTAGTACAACTAGCCAAATATCGATATTGTGTCACGGAAGTAGACATTGATGCCGATAAGATTGTATTCCGACATAATTCTCGATAAGGTTCGGTACGGAAGTAACCGGAATTTGTCGAGAATTAATCCGTCACTTCGGAAGAAGTGAGGATGTTCTTTTGTTTGGAAATCTCATGATTCATATTAATGGAATGTCCGATTGGTTTTCGAGGAATGCATCTTACCAATTCGTGTGTTAGTTTCCCGTTCTTAGCATCCGTTATTAATGGATTTTTGCTGAGAATTCCTTAGGTTTAGCATTTCTTAGTTTAGCATTTCTTAGTTAACTTTAGTGTAGACTTGGTGTTTTGTAGTTCTTAGCATTTCGTTTAGTAGCAAGTTCTTAGATAAGAGGTCGTTTCACTTTAGATAAGAGGTCATTTCACTCATTAGTTTAGAAAACCGAATTGTTGAACCTCGAAACCCGCATAACTTGCAAATTAGAAATGCAACTCTATGCTTTGTCCATTTTCTCCCCGTGTTCGACCCGTATGCTACGTTACGATACCGTACGCTTGCGGTTTAAAAATAAAGCTTGATTTTCGATTAAAAACACGTACATTTCGAGCGAAACACATATAAACTATTTTCTTTGTTGCCTAAGATCAAAACATAAATAAATATTAGTAGTTAAAAAATTTAAGATTGACTTACTGACACTCTTTTAAAGAGTGATAACTCGTGCGCTGTATATTTTAAGGTTGACAAGTGAAGAAATTAATGTTGAAAATGTATGACATTATAACTTTTACTTAAGCAACATATAATCTATTGTGTTTGTTGTCTTAGATATGTCTTAGGCAACATATTTTCTTGTTTCTATGTTGCCTAAAATCAAAATCAGAAAATTAAGATAGATATAGTTCATTTCGTTTCTAACATTTCTCTCTAATTCCAACATTACCTCTCCATTCAAACATTTTCGTTTTGAAGATTTGAAAAGTGTTTGTATAATTAAAAATTATACCGTATGGGAACAACACGGTAAGGTTACAATTATACTTATTGCATAGCAACAAAGGTTGAATATGATACGCAATGAGTATCTTCGAGTTTTAGTGTCAATCCTGTTGTAAATTTTGTGTAAAATGCATTTTAAGCTTTCCTAAAGATACATTTCGTGTTTATAATCATGTATCCTATGCATTCGAGTTCAAGGAATGAATATTACATGTTTCCACTGTGTTTTGGTTCACATTGCAAATGTTAATCATTGTTATAAATGTTATCACAAACATTTTGGTTAGACAAAACCCTTATGATGATAATCGTAACATGGTATGTAATAAGGGGTGGTCGTACCCTTGAGGTGGAGCTCAACTAGTAGGTATGTAATAAGGTTCTGTAAGTCTTTGAGGTGAAACCCGATACATATGCAATAAAGGCGGAAAGGGTTTGAAGATGTGAGTTTGTAAAGGGCATGTGCACTGATAAACTATTCCTAATGCATTATTTGTCATACATGAGATATCACTAGGCTTGTATCCTAACACTTGTTATGGTGTTCATTTGGAACATGTTCCACCGTTGATCGATCTAGAAAGAGTTTAGTTACTGACGATGATCCAATGTTTGGTAACGATTGGAAACATGTTCATGGCATGTTTCATAGAGGTACATACAAGGCAAGTACACTTGCACGAAACATGGTCCACGATATGAGGTAGAGGAACTGTACCTCACACACACACATATGTATAACGAGGTAGTCGGATCATTTTCGAGTTTATATGTTTGACCCTAACATTACCCTTTTAATTTTCGTGTCGTGTCAACTCGTTTACTTAAATGGGTTGAAATCTGTTACCCAAACTCGTTTATTTCGTATCGGGTTAGCGTGTCGTGTTAGTTAATGCCAGCTCTAGATGGTGTAGACTCAGATACCGATGTTAATGAGTTTCATAATAGGAACAATGAATATAGCCATGACGTCATGACCCATATTATTGATTAAGGTGCCGTTTACTTGATGATCACCCGATAAGTGCTTATCGGATCGATTTACTTTACGAGATGAATATGACAAGAACTAGAATCTTACCCGGTAAGTACTTATCGGATCGATTTACCTTACGAGATGAATATGACAAGAACTAGAATCTTACCCGGTAAATACTTATCGGATCAATTTACCTTACAAGATAAACATGACAAGAACTAGAATCTTACCCGGTAAAAGTGATGTAATGAATTGAGAGTGTACCGATAAATGCTTATTAGGTAAGTGTTTTAACGACCCCTAAATATTAGTATGTGTGATCAATGAACTAATTTTAAGTTAAATGTTCATATTGCAACATAATATTAGTTTAATTTTATAAGACTTTTTCTAAAATTGTTCTATAAACCTATCTTTTTAGATGATACTTTTATTTTTTAGATACTTTTTTATATTCTATAAAATCTTTAATGATCGTTTTCTCTAAAAAATGTTTTAAAAATGTTTTAAGGTAGTTTCATGCATTAAATATATTGTTTGAGAAGTTTTAACTTAAAAAAAATTAATTTAAGTTAAATATTTTATGTATTTAATTGTAGAGGGAGGTTCATACAACAACAACTCAATTTGCAAGAACAAAGGAACCAAAGAAATCACATGTGATTTTGTGCTGTGATGAAAAAAGCGTGTGTAGGCCACGCTCCGACAAGGCGAGTGGGTGAGCCGCGAGTGAGCGTCCATGCACAAAATCACGTGTGATTTTGTTGGTTCCTTCATTCTTACAATTTGGTTTTGTTCTTATTTGACGCTAATTCTTTAATTGTATTATCTAAGAATTATAACTTGAAAAAACTTAATCCTAAAATTTTTCAATTTCCCGCCTTGCTAAAATTGTTTTTCCACCGAAATTTTATTTCCCACATCTTTTGACTAAGTCAAAGTCTTCTTAACCATCAACCACCTTCGAGCTTATCTTTGCTACCACCAGCCACTACCGCCATTGCTGTTGCCACCACCAGTCATCCACCGTCGTTGCGGATAACACCACCAGCCACCTTTGCCGTCGCTATCGCCACCACCAGCCACCTTCGCCGCCGCTGTCGCCACCACCATCGAGAACCACCACCTAAGTTGCAATTATGGGTGAGAAAGTGAGATCTTTCACACAAACTTGACTCTTTCTTTGAGATCGTTTTTTGTTTTCTTTTATCACGCATTCACGCTAAACCCTTTAGTATTAATTATTTAGAGTTGGTTATTGCTCGAGGGAAACATGAGTTTTGGGTTTGTGAAAGAATTTTCTTGAACCACGTATCGTGTCCTGCAGATTCTGAGTGATTAATTAAATCTATTACAATTTTGAAATTTTAGCTTAGTAGAATCAACATATTTTCATGGAGATTTGATTGATATATGTGTAAATTAAAGAGGTAGCTAGAATGCAAATATGTATTTTGATGGTGTTAATATGGAGAAGAATTGATTAAAAACATTTTGTGTTTGATTTATGCAACGTTGTTGAGACAGGCAATTAATTACAGGTTGTAGTATATATATATATATATATATATATATAGTTAGGTAATTAATTATCAATACAAAGCTAGTATATAAATAATGTATATAGTTAGACATGCAATTAATTAGCGGGTAAGGATCATTACACCCCCTTTATTATATGAAATGATATATTTTTAAATTTCTAGACACCTTTTGTTATAAATGAGTTGATTTTTTTATTTTAAAATGACATATTTTCAAACTTTTCAATGGATTTGACTGTTATTATAGGTAGAAGGGGGTGTTCTTAACAACACCCTTAATTAGCAGATTAAAATTATTGTGTGTAATTTATGTGGACTAATGTCTTTTAATTAATAAGTTAATAGACAAGCCAATGTATTTATGGTTCATAGTTTGTTCAGATATTTTTTTATGCACAACTTGTTTTGTAAAATTCTTGATTGAATAGTTTTTAGTAACAAAGGATTTTTAATAGTTATTTTTAGCATATATTTTAGGAAAGAAGACGGTACTCCTGACAATATAAAGAAAATACAAGGAAAAGGCGAGGAACTCCATCCCCTAAAAATCAAAGAAACAACCAAACATAACAAACCATAAAACAAACATCCAAAAAGAACCAAGGGTGAAAGCAAACAGATAAACACCAAAAGAGAATCTACCACCACCCCAAGCAGCAACATCTGCCAAAAAAAAGCCAAGCCGACCACATCAAAAAGCTCGAAATCATCAAGAAGGCTCGCCAACATCAAGACCAATATCGATACCACCAAGCCGAATATCAATGTAAGACTTCAGCTCCCAACAAGATGATCCACATCATGTCTATTACCAAAAAACAATCTACGATTCCGCTCTTGCCAGATGAAGTAAACAGCCCCAACAAAGAGAAGTTTCTTTCTTAAATACCCCGGATGCCAATGGCGATGCATTAACTCATGCAAAATAGGAGACCAATCACCATCCAACGTGCATCCAATATCGTTCCGAACAGATATCCAAACCGATTTAGAATAGGAGCATTGGAAGAATAAATGGTCCCGAGAATCCATCACCTCATTGCAAAGAGAATAGAGTAAATTACTATTATTCATCCACCTTACCATTCTGATATGAGTAGGAAACCGATCAAGTATAGCCAACCAGAAGCAAAAAAAGTGCTTCAGAATATGGTTTTTAAACCAACACAAGCCATGCCAAGGGACAATATCATGGATGCCCAAAAACGTGCGCCACACTTCGGCAACAGAAAAGCATCGAGGATCGTGATGTAAATTTAACCACAATACCGTATCTTTATCACTGGGACGAACTTGCGGCACAATGGTATCCGCAAGAGTGGGAACTCTAGTAATCCACGGTTGAGGCCAAACCGATTGAATCGAATTAAGGACCTCCAGAACGGTAGAATGGGTATTGAAACCCATAGTACCATAGATTCTATATGGTAACCATGATGAAAGGCTGCCTCTAATCAACCACTTATCTTCCCAAGCTTTCTATATATAAATATGCTTATCGTATGGTGATTTGTGGTTTGCTTCCCTAAATATAAATGTATATCTCTTCCTATATATAAATGTTGATGATAGAGTAATTTGTGGTTTGCTTCTCTAAATCTAAACGTATATCTCTCTCTATATAAATGTTGATGATAAGGTGATTTGTGGTTGCTTCTCCATATATTTTTTTTTTGTACGGCAATAAATTCACACACGCACCTGCGATATCCGGGCATCCAATTGGGCAGCACCGACTAATCCGCGGCGACCCGGTCCAGTCCACATATACCCCCCCGACCTATGGCCGAGCCCGCATGCCCATAGACTGGTATGCCTGTTACCTGGACCCCAACCGACACGAAGGCGGCCCAAAGTCTGGGTATCCCCGAAGTGTTACTTCCGTGGTTTGAATCTGAGACCATTGGATACCATCCACTAGCCCCAAGCCTTTTGCCACTTGAGCTACACCTCTTTGATTGCTTCTCCATATATTAATGTATATCTCACTCTATACATAAATGTTGATAGTATCGTGCTTTGTAGGTTGCTACTGTGGTTTGTTTTTACTATGGAGTTTTTTTGTGCGCGAATCCATATGCCTCTAAAAAGAAATCAAGCGTTTAAATCAGCAAAGGCGTCGGTCATGGGGAAGACTACCACACGCTCAGATAGTGATTCAGTGGAGGTCTCGGCACACATGACACCTTTCCTCCAAGGATGAGAGGTTCGGCAAGGGAACCTCTAAGCCAATATCTACAGTTGATGAGGATGATTTGTGGTGACAACTTGTCATTCGTCACGAGGAGATATGCTTGCTAAAAGAGAGACAAAATGAGGCGAAAAAAGAAGCTAGCAAGCAAAAAGAGGAACTTGCCAAGCAAAGAGAGATGTTAGAAACTTAGAATCATTGATGAAGATGCTTCATGCTAATGATGCAAATTTCAATTCAACAACCCTAACGTCTCATACTTTAGGTTAATTTTTTATTTGTGTTTTTATCGAATTTGTTTCCTAATTTTTAGATTTATTTAAGATAAATGTTATCTTTCGTTTTATTTGGTTAATTATGGAAGTTTGCTAAAACACGTATTTGTCGTTTATGAGAATTGTTATGTCTCTTTATTGAAACCGTGTAAATAAAAAAACGCAATATGGTTTATAAATAGGAGCCGTAATGTTTTTTTTTTAAATTTTATAAAACTTGTTAGGCAACTTATAAAAAATATAAGGGTTGCCTAATAGAGATATTATAAGATGGTAATTATAGTTTAAAAGCAACATATTTAAATAAAGTATGTTGTCTAAGCTGATATCTTATGCAACATATGTAGATTGAGTATGTTGTCTGAGCTAATATCTAAGGCAACAAATGCGTGAATGAATGTTGCCTTAGTGTTTGTATGGTGCAACATATGTTTCGGTACTTAGACAACATAACCATTTATGTGTTGCCTACGGAGTCGCCTTAAGAAACATAGTAAGTTCTTATGCAACATAGAGAATACAATATAGCTTAGGCAACTTAGGTATGTTGCCTAAGACTTAGGCAACATATAAACCATTCTTAGGCAACATTTTTCATTTGTGGCCTAAGTGGGATTTGGTGTAGTGAAAATAGATGAAAAGGTATGATGATATTTGATGTGTTTTGGAAAGAATAAAATGTTCATTTTTACTAAATTTATTTTATTGTAAATTTTATTATATCTTATATATTTTAAAATTTTTAAAATGGGTTAACCATTTCCATTTAAAAATTAAAGTTATATGGTAAGACTCAAGGGAAAATCTAAAAATAAAAAATAAAAAAACCGTGGAACACCCTGTTAGCCTTCCATCTGGATCGTATGCACTTGTACATACTGTAATTTGTAATGTGCACACATGCTTATGCACATAAAAAGTTGAGATGTAGAAATTGAAAGGTGTTCCTCGATTTCCGTTTCTTTGAGGTTTTTCTTTTGAGGTTTCCCGTTAAGGTTTTTCCTTTGAACTTCCTTATATATTGTAACATCCCACTCTTGCCTTGTTTTCGCATTTAAGAAGTTTGGTGGTCCATTTAATTAAATGGTGAAATTCCAAGGACTAATGTGCAATTGGGGGCCCAACTAGTGAATTTGGGCTCAAACTTTGATTAAATAAGAATTAGGGCTTTTTATCTTTTGGGGATTTCAATAAGCATTGGTGTAGTGTGTGTTTTAGTGAGAAATCAAAGGAGAGAAAGAGATTGGAGGAAGGAGAGCATTTGGGGATTCAAGTGATTGAAGGAAACAACAATGAGGCAAAGCATCATCTTCTTCTTCTTTTATTATCATTAAAGGTTAGTCATACTTTTCATTTGGGCATTTGAGATTTCCCCCTTGTTAGTTTATTGGGGATGAGTAAAAACCCATTTGATGTTTCTTTTTGGGTATGAGGTTCTTATATTTGAATTCATTGGATCAAGTAATTGTAGGATTTGGATTATAGATGATATAATTTATGTTGGATTTGCATTTGGGATTAGTTGGTAGCTACCTTGTGCATAAATGGTGTTTAAACACTTAGAAAAACCTTGGAATTGAGAAAATCTGAAGAAAAATCGAGCTGAAAAGAGACCAGTCGCGTCCGCGGGTCCCGGCGCGGGTTGGAGTCGCCAGGCAACCCTCCGGCGTTCAATTTTGGTGCGACCGCGGGTAAACCCGCCGTTTTCACTGTTTTAGCTTTTAAAAACTTTTGTTTCCTTCGTTTTGCGCCGAACTCGAGGCCAAGCTTATGGAATTATCTAAGGACATTATTAGGGAAATATTGAGGGTAATTAGAGGGGTTTTAACACCTTTTAATGTGCGTATGATTCAGGTTTCGGTTTGGATAAAGTTGTCGTTTTTGGGTATTTATTGAATTGTCGAGCGTCAGGTGAGTTCCCTACCCTTAAATCTTTTTAATTAATGGTGTTTAAATGCTTTGAAACGTGTTTCACTCTCAAATGCTTATACAAATGTTAATGAATTGATTTATGGATTATGGTAGGGTTAGATGCTTTTATGTTTAAATGTTCAAGTTTTTGAGTGAGCCTTCAAGGTAGAGTACCTTGAGGTAGTGTGACCTCTTGGGAAGGTAAATGAATGTCTAGATCATGGAGGAGTGTATATGATCTAGGGGTGCTCCTTTGGAGTGGGTTATGTTTCATCGCGAAAGGGAGGCGATGGGGGAATGTCCTACCTTAAATGGCAATCTCTAAAGTAAAGTTGAAGGTCATGAGCTCATACCTTGTTCGTTTTATGGAATTGTTTGCAAGATAAATGCTTTGTACTAATATTTTGAATTCACTATGTGTTATATTATGAAAATGATAATTTTCACTTATGAATGACTTTTTATAAAGTGATATTGGATTTCGATTGCTTTCAAGGGAATTCACTAGACCATTCGGTCTAACCCACGTTTTCTTTCAAACCTTTTAACATTTTCAGGCATGTATCTAGTAAAAAGGAAGTTCTAAAGCAAAGCAAGAGAATGTTGAGTTAGACCGTGATTCACCTATAGTTTAGTTTCCGTTAAATTCTCAGTTGTAATAGGTTAGCTTCTGCCTTGAAAGTAGAACGACCCTGTATTCGGATTGAGTTACCAAACGTTGTTAAGGAAATGCTTGTAAAAGGCCAATTTGGGCTTGGTTACGGTTTGAATTATCAATAAAAAGTCGTTGAATTTCTACTTATTATCTTTAATCCTTTATTTTGTGAATTGGGTTGTTACATATAATATTAGAAATGCTCAAATTTAAGAAAATTATTCTCTCAACTTCATGTAATTAATATATAAGGTCGCTAGCTGGTTGTATTGTCAAAATTATTAATATTACTGATTACAACCCAAATGGATACTCTGAAAATTACAAAAAACTCCTCTATAGGGGCAACAATGACACTAATTTAATCAATGCAGCAGCTGCATTTTGAGCTGCCAAAGGGGCAAAAGTGGAAGCTTCATTAGAAACTGCCGACCCTCCACCAGCTAAATCAGAAAGAGCCCTAATTGCAATAAATGGGATCTTTTGTTGATAACAAATTAGTGCAACTGCAGCACTCTCCATATCAATTGGGGTCACATTGAATTTGGTACTTAGAAAACTTCTATAAGCCCCATTATCTACAAACACATTTGCACTTACACCCCTCTGAACTCTTACCACTTTAGGTGCTCTTGGTAAACAAGTGGTAGCATTTATACATTTCTCCAACTTCATACCCTGGACAATTACAATATACAATTTCAATCCTTTTGATTTCAGTATAGGTATTGTCTATGTGGAAAATAAATGCACGTACCTCGAGGTGCTTGGAAATTGCGAAGTAATGTTTGTCAACTGGCACCCAGAATGCATATTGTCTAGTTTTAGAGTATGTGTTAATCGAGAATACTTCTTCTGGCATATACCAAATACTGTTTAAAAGGTTGTCTTTGTGTCCACCGTGTTTTGTGGTTGTGCCGTTATTGTAATCAGAGAATTTTAGGTAGCCGAGTGTTCTTGAGTCTTCTAGAGGTACCTCGCTTTTAGGTTGTCCATATCTCTATAATGGAAAAATATTATTATGCGAGTCAATATATTGTTACATAACTCAAGAGCTAAGACCATCTTTATTTTGTGTCCTTTTTCTAGCCATGTTTGATAATTCAATTGTTCAACATGAAACTAGTGTCATACCTGCCATAACCATAGGCCTGTATGCGCCCAAAATTTAGGGATCGAGACATCTCCAATTTCAAGTTCGTTATTTGCATTTCCTGCAATACCAAAGTGAAGAACCCCTTTCACGTTGAACAAACTTAACAACAATTGTGTGGTAATACCTGCATTCAGCTACATGACCATATAATTATGACGATAAATGTATAAATATATGTTGTGGAAAAGAAAAATAAATAACCAAATGGAAACACAATTTGATTTTGGTCACCACAAATGCAATTTTATTAATTTACAAAGTTATTGAAAATCTTTGTGAAATATCATCACTTACCATGCTTAATCCAGTCATGACGATAATGATTTTTTGTTTTTCCAGAGTTCCTAACTGAAACCTTCTTCCTATTTGGTTACATCATTTCAAGACAATTAGTAATGTAGATGATGAGGTTTTCCATAACATTTTTCAATTATGTGAAGAACATGATCGGTACAAATAGATCCGGAATTTTTTTCAAGTGATGTCATTATAGCAAGCACAAAACCAAAAAATAAAAATAAAAATGGTAGCCTTCTTTAGGACTATAAAGAAGTCTACAATACGCTTGAACAATACTATGTGGTGAGATTGGACCCATGCACCGAGGGCTTGCTAAATCAGTCATTGATGCGAAGCCATAAAATTTTTGATTTTTTTTTTTAAGAGGTATCCCATACCATATTGGGCCCAGACTAATCATCGGCAATTTTGGGCCGAAGCCCGACTGCTAAAGCATGCAGCCCGGGGTCGAAGCCCCCGTACCTCCAGAATGCGTCCCACAGGGCTCGAACTTGGGTTCACCACTATGTAGTGCCCAAGCCTTACCACTAGGGTAACACTCATTTGGTAAAAAAAAATAAAAATAAAAATTTTGATTCTCGTAACCAAATTTTTTACATATGTATCGAAACCATCGATCAACACATATACATGTCTTTCTTATTAATTTATATTCAAAGCAATATTAAGGAAACTAATTATTAGTATAATTAGATTCTAAGAAAAAGAAAGTGGTTGCAAAAAGAACAAATTTTAAAACAACGTAAAGTTATATAAGTACTAGTATAATTATATATCATAATAATCACTTTTAATAACACAT
Source organism: Centaurea solstitialis (assembly GCA_030169165.1). Classification (NCBI taxonomy): domain Eukaryota; kingdom Viridiplantae; phylum Streptophyta; class Magnoliopsida; order Asterales; family Asteraceae; genus Centaurea; species Centaurea solstitialis. Next base: position 34,871,138 of record CM058047.1, read on the forward strand.
CCAAACACCCCCCTAAATCATGATGATTTCTTTTGACCCATGAGACCATCTTGTAGCCGTTCGTTCGTTGACTAAATTTCCACAAAAATTCACTGAGAAGGAAGAATAAAAAAAATACACCTAACCTTCACACAACTTCATGGTATTATATAAGTGTGTTTAATTGTGTGAATATATTAGTAATTATCTTATAAATATCTATTCAAAACGTATTTGTTTACCTGAAATATCAAGATACGGTCGCTTTTGATTTACCACAAAGCTCGATGATTGCAAAAGTGGATTCATTTCGTAATCATTGGGCACGACAACGCCAATGTACGGACCAACCTTGTTTACACTATCAATCTCTTTTAATAAACTCTTGGAAATCATACACTCTCCTGGATTCACAAAGAAATATAAAAACCATCCCAATATCAAAAGAATTCTCATCATAATTATTGTGTGTGTATGTTGTAGTCTTTTTTGGTGTGTGTAAAAGGTTCTTCAAGATCTTCAAAGGTTTGATTGTTTGGGGGATTTATTTCAAGGTCTAGAAAGTAGACAAATCCATCAATAATGTGTGGTTGTTGTTTTGCATATTCAATTGACACGTGGCAATCACTAAAATCAGTTAGGATATGAAAACAAAAAGATCAACTTCAATGAAAATTTTTGAAATAGGAGGAAGACATAGATCTGAAATTCCTTATGATTTTAATTTAACATAAATAGATAATAAAGTACGTTTTTTTTTTGAAGAGGTATCCCAAACCACGTTGGACCCAGACTAATCCTCGGCAATTTTTGGACCGAAGCCCGACTGCTAAAACATGCAGCCCGGGGTCGAAAACCCCGTACCTCCAGAATGCGTTCCCAGGGCTCGAACTCGGGTTTACCACTATGTAGTGCCCAAGCCTTACCACTAGGCTAACACTCCTTTGGTGATAATAAAGTAAGTTGTCTTTAAGCAATTTTTAAAAATCAATAATTTAATCTTCTTTAAAATTTTATTAAAAATATTTTATATGTCTATTCAAAAATCAAATTTATTAAACTAAATAAAATAAAATAAAATAAATTTATATTTATTTAAAACCTAATAAGTTAATAAAAGAATTGATCTGTAAAAAAATTCAAGTTTAAATAAACAAACGAAATCAAGATAAATTTATGGAAAAAGTCCAAAAAAACTCAATGAATTTTATTGTTTGGAATTGTTAAGTCTTTGGATAATTTTTTGAAACAAACAAATCACTTAATTTTTTAAACCTACTAAATAAATTACAGGACTTTCTAAAACCTATTAAATACATCCTTAAATCATTAATCATTACAAAACTTATAAAAATTGTACCTAAGGCATAAATAAAGTCTAAAGATAGGAAAAAGTCCATAAAAACACAATTGACTATTCCATTTTGAAGGAGAAAATTATTAAAACATTCTTTTCTAACACATAAATAATTAGATTTTCTAAACCTGGTTAAATACATTCTTTTCACCCTATAAGACCAATACATATATAAAATCACTTGTAGCTTGATGTTTGTAACTTGATATTTCAATTACGAAAATATGACTTTCATATTTTCATTAATTATGTCCCCACATATTTTATTGTGAATATATTTTTGAATATTCTGAGATTTTATTAAATCTTGAATGAATTAATTTATCTATATAACCCCCATTGTATTTATGGGGTACGAACACACCACTTGCGACTTTTGTTGTGTGGTTACCGATCATGAGGCTATCCACCACTCACCTCCACCACACTTTTGGTCCATGGTCTCCACTCTCCATATTCAACATCAAACAAGTCAGAGACAATGTTTTGAAATAATGATATATTCCTCGAGCAACTTAACCAGGGTTTTTGAAAAACTTCCGTCTAAATATCTTATTTGTTTAGGGTTTGAATCTAGACGTACATATAATTATGGCCATTAAGTTATTAAATGACTGATATTTTATAATCATAAATTATCGAAGTTAAACTAGGCATAGCCTAGGATACCCTTAAAGGACATTTTTCTTTCTTTCTTATACATATGCACTCTCATGGCATCATCTAATAGACTAATACCCCAACCCAGTCAAAAGTTGGTAAAAACCGAACCTGCTCAGGCTCATTACTATATTTTTTGGGTCCCATGCGTACGTAAAATCAACGGCCCCCAATAAGCACAAAAAATAAGTCTTTTTCATTTGTGAAAAAAGTGAATACAACAAATTTTAATAATTCACGAGGAAATAAGCTTTATGCTTCTTTATTATAGATAAAAGAGAAATTAAGATTTTTTTTTGTGTGTAAGCGTGGGTTTTTTGGACAACTTATACGCATCGACTAATCCGTTAGGCAAATGGTCTGGAGTTATCGCAGGCCACAAGTACTTGGTATTTATGTACTCCTTATTAGATAATTAACAAGGATCCTTCTTCACGAATGTCTATGACTTGGTGGCTCGTACTAGTATTTTTTCACAAAATCAGTTTAGTGCAACTGTGCAAGTGTAAAACTGTAAATCGACTTTGAATCCCATTTATTCTAGTCTAATATTCAAAATTGATTTGAACCCTAGATATTCTAAATAGATTTACACTTTTCAGTCTAATATTGTAAACTTAGCTGTTGTACTCTAGATGTGGCTACCTAAATTGATTTCCAAATTATTTTTAAATTGATTTAAATGTGGCTACCTAAATTGGTTGTAATCATTTTTGACCTGCCAACCCGTTTATGGCCTGTCAACCCATTTTTGAGCCGGCGACCCACCAACCTGCGACATGACCCGTCATGGGTTAGGGTTAAAGATTTCGACACTAGTTAAACGGGTTGTGTCCAGGTTGATGTTTTTGGCCTGTCAACCCGAACATGATCCAATTACCCACCATTGTAGATGGAAGGGGAAGAGATGGACTTGAGATGGGTTGACAATTTCGATGACGATGGCCAACGAGAGGCTAGGGCATTGCAATTGGTGTAGGGTTGATGGACATTTGGGTTTTCCATTTTACTTTTTTTTTTAATTTGTAAACCTATTTACGTGCTCTTCTAGTTACCTAAGGATTTGTAATTAAAAGGAAGTATATTTATGGGTTTTGTAACACCCGTAATTTCGGTGTAATGACGACTCTTTAATGAAATATGGAATTTAGAATTTTAGATCAAATTATGCATTTTATGGTCTAATATGTTAGGAAATTCAATTACGAGTCCAACGGTTCTTCCGGAATCGAAATCGGAGCTATAACGAAGAAGTTATGGCCAAAACAGTGAACCGAACGCGTTTCGGGCTGATTTCTGAGCATGGGCGGGTTACATGCGGGTATAACCAGCCGACAACCCGCCGATACCACTGGTCTGACCTGAAAAACGTGATTTTTAAGCCCTCTTCTTCATTCCTTCATATCTCACTCTATACAACTCCGTTTCTCTCGATTCTTTTTGCTATCTTCTCGATTTTTCGAGCTCTTCAAGGCTACAAGGATGGATTGATGCTTCAAGGTAGCAAGAATTGGTATCTAGATCTCCTCCACCTTCATCTTCTCCACCTCTTACAACCTCAAATCTCCATTGTTGGATTTTGTGTTTCTTCATCCTAGGGTTTGTTCAAGATTTGACTAGGTAAGCTTATCTAAACCATTTTTAGGTTGGTTAATCTACATGTAGGAGTTATGAAACTAACCTAGGGTTCGATTTACTTGATCTTAGGTTCGTGCTCGTTATTTGAGCTAAATCTTGGATTTGGGGGTTTTTATCACAAAACCCTAAGGTGAGTTGCTAAAACTATTTTGTTAAAACTGAGAGCACATCATCTTGATGATTTTACATACCTTACTTGATTATTGTGGTAAATGTGATTTTGGATGAAATACCTAATTTGTCAAGTGTGAGGGTTTCCATGGAACGTATGAGAACTATGCTTGTATGAATGACTTGCACTATAGTATTGTATATGTGAAGTAAATTATCGTGTATTACTATGGTATGTGTTAAATCCGTAGGATTTCATGAGGAATGCAATTATGAGAGATACGTGTATTGAAATATGCCATGAAATGATGCAAAGGGGTTGAGACCCTCGTTTAATGCCTATGATAGGTTGAAATGAATGTATGAGTCTTTTTAGACAGTACGAGTATGCCTTCGAAGGTGTCATGATAGAAATGGCATCGAGGTTGATTGAATGTAAATAACATGGACGATCCAACGCAATGTGTCCACACCCAATAGTCTTGGGAGGTCCTGAAATAGGGGCGCACCTATGTCGCCGTCTCTCGGGTGGCTCTGAGATGCGCGGGCCTCGGAAGGTGTCATAGTTGAAATGGCATCGAGGTATTGGGAAGCAACGAATGTAGGGGCATTGGTTGGTGGAAATGGGTCGCTCCCATTGTTTCCGAAGATAATAATAAACCGGTTTAACATGCTACTTCCGTTGTTGTATGATATTGTATACTCGCATGCTTTAACGTATTTTATTTGCATAGTGTCATTTATACAACTCACTAGGCTCCTTTAGCCTAACACTTGCTTGGTGTCGATGTATCTCTCAGGTACTAGGGACGCCGCTCCCAAGTAGGCTTCGGGAGTAGAGTGAGCATTTGGGGGGCGTGGAGAGACCGGCTTTCTTGACCGTGAGAATGACCATAGATCAATAACCCTTTTGTAGTCTTTTCCTAATAGGATTTAGACTAATCGGTTATTGTACTTCTTTATTCGATTACAAACGTTGTAATTATACATTACTTATACCCCGTTTTGGGAAGAGCTCACGCCATGGCGTTACATTTTGTATACCACCTTTTGTGAAATTAAAAAGTTTTTGTTCGCCCTGATTTTTAGGGTGTTACAAGTTGGTATCAGAGCTTTAGTTTAAGCGAACTAGGTAGTCACTGTAGTGAGCCTGGACTTAAACTTAGCAAACTAGTAGGTGCGATACATACCTTGGGTAGAACCTTAGGTGGGGAGAGCAATAGGATTGCGAATTCACGTTTATTCACAGTTGTGGTGATGGTAACGAGGATGCTTATGTATGATTAGTTCATAAATCACTTAGCTACTGATCTATGAATGCGTTGTACGCGAGTGTTTGAGTAACTGTTATTATGATGATGATAAATGTTGAGATTCGTAAATAGTCTATTCTTATCCCATTCTCGTGCCTTTGTGTGTGACAGATTTGTATGGCGAACACCTGTAGTCAGACGGGCGCCGCAAGAGGACCACCCGACCAAACCGCTTCGACCGCCGACCAACATAACCGAGTCGGAGCCGTCGAGAGCCCACCGAGACCCCTAATCCTAGGTGGGGGACCGGAACACGTTCCAAGGGTCAACCTCGAGGAACCGAATCCGGTGTTAACCGAAGTGACACCGGAGATGCGAATGCTAGATAATGTGATGAAGGCCGTGAACGAGGCCATGAGCAAGCTGTTAGGAATTATGTGCAGAATTGACAAACCAAGTGATTACACATCCAATGTTACAAGACACTTGAGGGTCACACCTGTGAGAACCTATAAGTCGAACAAGTTAGATGAAATCCCGAAATGGAGAGTTAGGATTTATAATAGTGTATTATAAATCTGTTAGGTAATTACAGTCAGAATTACCAAAGTTGGAGGGTTATTAATTAATTAGGATATTATATATTTATTAAGATAAATAAATATATAATAGTTAATTAATAAAGATTTTATATATTAGATAAATATATATAAGTTATAATTATCATATGCAAATTCTTTTCCAGCCAATTAAATAAGGAAAGGATTTGAGATAATTATCACAAGGAAACTGGATTCCATACAAACTGTATTTTTCCTCCATATAAATAAAGCCTATGGGTTAAGGAAAAATAATAAGCTTTCAGTTAAGAAAAACCAGTTCTCAGTTTCCTCTCTCTCCTCTCTCTCCACCGGTGCCGATCACCCCTCCCCCCCGGGTCGGATTCCAGTTTTTCGGGTTTCACAAGTTCTGCTAGAAGAACGTTCGTTGGTTGATTACGGGTGGACTAAATCTCAAGCAATCCAGGTAAATTAATCTAACCTAATCCTTTAGGTTTAGAGCTACAAACGATTAAGATCATTAGGCTTTAATGGGTTTTTAGCTTTTATCGCTTCCGCATGATTAGATCAAAAACAGCGTGTTTCTGATCACATGGGTTTTAACAGTTTGTTTTAAACCTATGAGTTATATCAAACCAGCGAGGTTTGATAGATCTGAGATAATCCTCGAGTCAGTTTGATCCGAGGATACCCACGAAAACCCATCAGTGGTATCAGAGCCATTGTTAGAATCGTTTAGTTTTATCTGCTTATCAATTTATCAGTTCTTGCGAAATCCGTTAAAATTAAATTGTTTCTAGCAAAAATTCTGATCTTTATATGTTTTATAAAAACCTTGTTTATCGTTTTCAAAAACCCTAATCGACATCACCATCATCACACCGCCATGTGCGGTGGAAGACCGATCTGAACGTCACCGGAATAGCAACCGGGCCGCACCACAGCTGGTGGTGGCGGCATCGGTCCCCCGCGCAAAGAACCAACAAACCGCAACCACCCAGACGGTGGTGGATGCGGCGCCGCATAACCCAAAACCGCAACCACCAGGCGGTGGTAGCGGTATCATGAACCACTAATTCGGTCATAACGGTGGCTGATGGTGGCGTTGGCTGTTTAGGACAACCACCAAACCGCACCCCAGATTGGCGGTCGCGGTGGTGTAGTGGTGGCCGTGGGTGAAACACCACCAGATTGGTGGATGGCGGTGGTCTGTTAATCGCCGGCCAAGTGACGATGGTGGCGTCGTTTACGCTGCTGTCGTCGCCGGCCAGTGGCGATGGCAACGGTGGTCGAACGGTGGCGTGTGGTGAAAGGCGGCAGCTGATTGAACCATCGCTAGCCAAAAACCACCGTGATGGTGGTAACCGATGGCGTTGTAAGACGGTATCTGCGACGGTGGTGGTTCTCGGCCAAAAACACCATCGCCGGCCAAACCGCAGCTAGCGGTGGCGGCGGACGCCCAGCACCACCACCAGATTGGTGGTGGCAGACGGCAATAGGTGATGGTGTTGCTATCATCGCCGTCGTCTCCGGCTAATGATGGTAATGATTGGCGACGGTAGCGACGAAAGGCGGCGGTGGCAACTGGTTGTCGTTGCCGCTACGGACCGAAGCTTGAAAGCGGAGGTAGTGCTCACGCGTCGTCGCCGGAGTAACGATAGACGTTCAATTGCAAAACGTCGATCATCGCCTGTGGGTGGTGAACGGTGGCGATTTTTACACACCGGTGGCCGGACCACACACAACCACCGAGGGCAAACCACCCGTTTGGTGGTGACCGACGTTCTTTTTTATTGAACGGTTTGGTATTGGTTGTTTTTCGAAAACCCGAAACGATAAGACGGGATTAGGTTTTCTCGATCCTCGATAAAGTTTTCGAGCAAATCACAAAACCCTAATGGACCCAAGATTACCAGTTTGGTAATGGGCCTATAAGCCCAAGGCCCAGTTCTTTGGACCAAGTTATGGCCCAAAAAGAGCACGTTTGGTTTTTAAGATATTTTATCCAAAATAAGTTTACTTAGGATTTTTTATCAAGTAATTTTTGGTTTTTCCAATTTAATAAACTTTTATAGAATCAGTTTTTAAGTAAATTCGAAACACTAAGGTCAGTATTATAAAGTTGGATCGTTAAAACCAGTCTAATATTTTTGGGTAAAAGGATTAAATGGTTTTTGTTTTAAGATTTATTATAAATCTCAGTTTTAAGTTAAAACCGTTCTTCAGTCTAAAGATTTTCTTTTAAGATTCATAAAACAGTTTGTTTTTCGAATCAGTTATAAAACCAAGTTTTTGCGATAATTGAGACAAGATAATTTTAACGGATCCAGGTTTATTTTCTCGTAATTATAATATTGCTTTTGTTGCATATATGCACATAATTGCGTGATTGCTTGAGAATTATATATGAATTTCAGTTTGATTTTACATATATAATATATATACGTTATAGTATTTGCCAAATTAGACCCTTGACATATTCATGGGGAGGCCTGCGTGCCGTTTACAACCCCTTATGTAATAATGACCCTAGGATAGATTTTTCTTTTGGGATGACAAGGTCAGTGGGAGCTATTCTTCATCTTACCGGAATACTGACAAGCATGGGGAAGCCAGTGGGAGCTACGCGAAGTTTTGAAGTTGTAGAAAAACTAGGTCATTATTGGTCCCTAGGAACAAAATTGGCAAATCCTATAATTATCTGTTTTACAATTGCGTAGTTGTTATTATCTGTGTGCATGATTAGCTACGTAGTTGATGCTAATAACTGTTAGTTTATTAGATATGTTTTTAAAAGGAATTTTTTAAAAACAAGAAGAAATTAGGTTTTATTAACTTTTCAATCGAAAACCTTTAAAGTGAAGCTTTTTAATAAAACCTAGTGTATTGTTATAAAAGAGCAAACTTGACAGAACAGTTAGCTTTTGTCAAGACAGAAAAAGGTTATTGAAACAGGTAGTTTCAATCAACCAGTACACTTTAACTCAGTTGATTTCAATTAGCCGATATTTTAAACAGTTGGTTTAAAATAACATGAATATTTAAAACAGTTAGTTTAGAATATCAATTGCTCTTTATAACAATCAGTGGATGATTATTTTATAAAGGCAAAGTTGTAAAAACAGTTAGTTTTAATCAACTAGGTATGCTATTAAAACAGTTAGTTTTAATTAACAAGTAATTTTTAGAAACAGTTGGTTTTAAAATTACATGTATGTTTCAAACAGTTAGTTTAAAACATAAGTAGCCTTTATAAACAATCAGTTTTTCAAAATCCTGGAAATAAAGTTTTTTCAAAACCCCGAAAATCATAGATCAGTAGTGCAACCCATCTAAGGGGCACCTTCGGCGTAAAGTACATAGGCGTTGTAAGTGATCACACATTCAACGTCTGTGTTCAAACTGAAGCTGAAGGGGTTACATAACTCTGCGAATTATCTCCGGGTGGTACCGGCCAGAGTATAGTAATCAGGTCCCCAAAATGGTGAGATCTGTTTTGGTTCTATAATGTTCACCGGGTGGTACCGGGCCAAAAAGCACTAAGAGGGACTAAAACATGCACAGGTAGTTGCCATGGTCCCGAAGAGATCTAGGAGTCATGTCAGTTAGATATGATTGGTAAAAGTCCTTACCTACCGAAATAAATACGGGTCTGGTGGAGCAAGAACATTACGCACATCAGGACGTATGAAATAAGGATCCTAGTCCAATAAATTGATCATTTAAGGGTTTATTGATATTTTATTGGAAATTAGTCTATTTACAGTTGCTAAGACCAAAAATTTTATTTTGTGTAGATGGCAAGCACTGTTACCAGCACTAACAATCTTTCCCTCCGCTCTATCCTAGAGAAGGATAAGTTGACCGGCTCTAACTTTCTTGACTGGGAGCGCAATCTGATGATTGTGCTCAGACATGAAAGAAAGTGGTATGTGCTTGAAGAGCCACTTGGGGAGGCACCTCCGGCAAACGCTCCGGCTGCTGCCAGAAATGCCCACAAGAAGCACTCAGATGATCTCCTTGATGTTGCCTGTCTGATGTTAGCAACTATGAGCCCAGATCTGCAAGCAGGGCTCATAAATACGAATGCTTACGACATGATCCGCCAGCTGAGGGACATGTTTCAGACTCAGGCTCGTACAGAGCGCTACGATGCCACCAAAGCATTCAATGAGTGCAAAATGGTCAAAGGGACATCAGTAAGTGACCATGTCATGAAAATGAAACGGCACTTAGATCATCTGGAGAGGCTTGGTCATCCTGTTCCGTTGCAGCTAGCAACTGACACCATACTCAATTCACTGTCAGAAGACTACAGGCCCTTCGTAGTCAACTACAACATGAATAACATGGAGAAAACTATAGCAGAGTTACACTCCATGCTTAAGACAGCTGAACTAAATATGGGGAACAAGAACAAGACTAAGGATGTCTTGATGGTAAAGGATGGAGGGGTGAAAAAGAAGAATGGGCATGCTAGCACCAGCAAGGGAAAAGGACCAGTTCAGGCCATCCAGAGTGCACCCAAGAAAGGCAAGGGCAAGGGCAAGGGCAAGAAGGTTAAGCCAAACAAAGCTAGGACCGAGAATCGCTGCTTCATATGCAACGAGATCGGTCATTGGAGGCAAAACTGCCCTAAGCGTCATGAAGCAGGTATGTAAACCTCAGAAAATTTATGATTGCTTTGTTTTGTCACTTCTTACTTGTTAGCTTACAAGTATACTGATACCTAGAGCAAATGATTATTGCAGGGAGTCAGAAATGAAGTGAAGTGCCCAGGAGTTGCCGAGGATCTTAAGTGCTAGATGATTTAAAGTCAAGACATTTTTGAATCTTATAAGTTTTAAAACAGTTATTTTGGGGGTTTATGTTTTAAAATGTTTGGATAATTATATTTTATAATTCAATGGTTTTAATTTTCAAAAGTTATTGTCTTGACAATTGAAATATCTGATTGTGCTTAGTGTTTGTATGATCCTTGTTGTTGATGCCTGAAGTAATTTGTATAAAAACTATCAAAACACACGAGATTCTATAGGAATGTGTTTTGAGAATAAAACATTTATGAATAACAGCTTTATGATCAAAAGGAAGAATTTAAGATATTAACTCAGATAGCGTTAATAACAGCATTTATAAAACTAGAAAGATTCCAAGTTCTGGAATTAGGATTTGACCAAAATCCAGTTAAGTTTTATAAAAGAAATTCTCAAGAATTAACTAATCAAGTTTGATCAAGATTTATTCAAATGTTTTAAAGGAGAATTTAGGATATTAACTCAGATAGCGTTAATAACAGTATTTATGAAACTAGAAGAATTCCAAGATTTGGAATTAGGATTTGACCAAATCCAGTTGAGTTTCATAAAAAGGAAAATTCTCAAAGTTCATTACTTGAAATTAGGATTGACTAATCAAAGTCTTGAATAAGTCAATAGTAAATTTTGAGTTAGTTTTTATGCAAGCAAGTGGGAGCCCGATTATTCTCTATCTAGTCTAAGATAAAAGAATAAAAGACATAATTATTGATGTATATCTCGGAATTCATATATCCAGGTAGGATAAGAATTCATAAGATATAATTTACCCTTTTAGATAAAAGGATAAAAGTTTCAAGACCCATGAAACAAAGGTCGTGACTGACTTAAAAATCAATAATTATAGTGTTGGATTAAAATATATAGCATTCCAGTAGATTTGCCAGGATTGCAAATGGAATCGGATTTCAGGTAGAAATCATTCATCTACACAGCAACTAAGGAAAGTTGCAGTTTTACATATTCAGGAACTGGAAGTTAGTCCAGGTCTCCAAGTTCATGGAATATGATAGAAGTCTAATTATTGTTTTAAGAGGTGTTTGCAAAACAATAATTAGTAGATACAAGTAAACAGACTTGTGTTTTTGGGTTATCACTTTGATTAGATTGGTAAACTTTAATCAAAGGGTTTAAAATTGAAGGAAGGTGATACTTCATTTTAGATCAGTATTTAACAAATGTTAACTAGATAAAATGAAAGTTACTAAAGAAAAGACATTCAAACTTGTTATTATTACAGCGTGTAATATGGACTATACAAGATTGATTTCTTTGTCACTTTCACATTTTTGCATGTTTTTAATATATCCAGGAATGAAATCAGTCTCCGTTTTTCATTCGAAACCTGTCCGTGACAACTTATCATTGTGGGAGCATGATAAGGTTTTAAAGTCATTGTGAACTTTTAGGTAGTTATGATCAGTTGTTGAATAACAGCTACAAGTGTTGTAGACTAAAAGTTGCACAGATATTTGATAGAGTAGCAAATATCGGACGTGATCCGCGGTTGAGATTACTTCTTGGAATAAAGTCATAAGTGAATCTCACAGTGGTTGTCCCTATCACCTGAGGTATCTGATTTGATATCATGAGGACTACTGGATTCTTAGTGCACTCAACCGCTACGCCGTAACAGGGTGGCTATAAAGGGTGTAACTAGATTCAGCGGAAGCCGTGGTGTTAAAGGCAGATATGCAAGATGGGATTTGCACCTCTTCTCAGAAGAGAGATATTTCTGGGCCCATCTTGACTGACTAAGCATACTGATGAAGTGCATGGCCATGCCCAAACGAACTGATTAGTTCTTTGTCGTTTACCTATCAGTGAAAGTCAGATAATCAAGAAAACAGAATCTTGAGTATTTAGAGTTGACACTTTCCAAGCTCATACTCATAGATGAAATATCGCGATGCAAAGGGAAAAGCCAAGATATACCCAATCAATGAACAGTAGTTTCATAGATACCAATTCCTCACGGAATGTTTTTATCACCATATCTGGGTATAAGAGTTCTTGTAACCTGGTCAGCCTAAGTGCCTGTCTAGGGGCCTCCTTAGGTTCGTATAATCAAAGGTGGTATTGCCAACTTGCACAAGTGGGAGTCTGTTAGGAATTATGTGCAGAATTGACAAACCAAGTGATTACACATCCAATGTTACAAGACACTTGAGGGTCACACCTGTGAGAACCTATAAGTCGAACAAGTTAGATGAAATCCCGAAATGGAGAGTTAGGATTTATAATAGTGTATTATAAATCTGTTAGGTAATTACAGTCAGAATTACCAAAGTTGGAGGGTTATTAATTAATTAGGATATTATATATTTATTAAGATAAATAAATATATAATAGTTAATTAATAAAGATTTTATATATTAGATAAATATATATAAGTTATAATTATCATATGCAAATTCTTTTCCAGCCAATTAAATAAGGAAAGGATTTGAGATAATTATCACAAGGAAACTGGATTCCATACAAACTGTATTTTTCCTCCATATAAATAAAGCCTATGGGTTAAGGAAAAATAATAAGCTTTCAGTTAAGAAAAACCAGTTCTCAGTTTCCTCTCTCTCCTCTCTCTCCACCGTGCCGATCACACCCTCCCCCCCGGGTCGGATTCCAGTTTTTCGGGTTTCACAAGTTCTGCTAGAAGAACGTTCGTTGGTTGATTACGGGTGGACTAAATCTCAAGAAATCCAAGTAAATTAATCTAACCTAATCCTTTAGGTTTAGAGCTACAAACGATTAAGATCATTAGGCTTTAATGGGTTTTTAGCTTTTATCGCTTCCGCATGATTAGATCAAAAACAGCGTGTTTCTGATCACATGGGTTTTAACAGTTTGTTTTAAACCTATGAGTTATATCAAACCAGCGAGGTTTGATAGATCTGAGATAATCCTCGAGTCAGTTTGATCCGAGGATACCCACGAAAACCCATCACAAGCAACAAGAATCCTTCATGAAGATGTTGGAGGATCGCGAAGCTAGCCAACGCCGGAATGAAGCGGTGGGGGAAAATGCCGGGAATGGTTCCGGGGATGCCGAGGTAGTGGTGGTCACCGAGGAAACCCGGACCACCGGAGACAAAGAAATAGAGAAGGCTAAGGCTAAGGGGTGCTCGTACAAGAATTTCTTGGGTTGTAAGCTGCCGGAGTTCCGTGGGTGTAGCGACCCGGTCGTTTGCATGTATTGGCTCCGTGAGATGGAGATGGCCTTCGAGGCTAGCGAGTGCGACTCATCTCAACGAGTCAAGTTCGCATCCCACCTTCTCAAGGGCGAGGCCCTCACATGGTGGAACTTGACCCGCTCTTCCCTCACGCCGGAGGTGTATGCTAGGCTCTCTTGGGCCGAATTCAAAAAGAAGATGCTCGAAAAATATTGTAGTGAGCGAGCCCTCGATAAGATCGAGGATGAATTTCGGGCAATGAAGAAAGGCAACAACCCCATTTCATTCTATGCGAAGGATTTCTTGGAGAAGCTAGGGATGGTGGAGCACTTGGCTCCCGATGAGAAGTCAAAGATCAGGGCTTATTCTCGTGGGTTACCGGCCGAGATGAGATCGGCGGTTAGGATCGCAAGGGTCACTACCTTGCATGAGGCGATCGAAGAGTCGTTGAGGATCGAGGATGACATCACCCAATGTCGGGTGGAAGGTTACCAAGCCGGGCAAAAGAGGAGATTTGAGGAGGCCGCCGCGTCGGCCCGACCGAACAAGACTTTCCAAGACGGGAAGCGAGGCGGGAACCGAGTCGAAGCAAAGTGGTGCAACAAATGTCGAAGCAAGCACTACGGACCATGTCGTAACGACTCCCCGATGAGTACCCCTACTTGTGGAAAGTGCGGGAAGCGCGGCCATATGACTCGGGATTGTATGCCCCGAGTGGCGGTTTGCTATGAGTGTAAGGAGCCGGGTCACTATCGGGACGCATGCCCGAAATTTAAGAAGGCATCTACCGGGGGTTCGAGCGGGTCCGTAGCAAGAGGTGAAGCCCCGCCGAAGGTGACTAGCCGAGCCTTTCAGATGACGGCTACGGAGGCGAGAGAGGCATCCGATCTTGTATCGGGTACGTTTCTCGTTAACTCCGTACCTGCACTTATTCTTTTCGATACGGGCGCCGAACGCTCATTTGTGCATGACACTCTAGCTAGTAAATTCACTATGCCTACCACTCCCTTATCTGATGCGTTAGTAGTAGAAGTAGCGGGCGGATTCCTTGTGACCGTTCGAGATTGTTTTGAGGGGTGCACTATAGAGTTAGATGGAGAACCTTTCTCCGCGACCCTTATACCCATGAATGTCGGTAGTTTCGACGTAGTACTAGGGATCGATTGGTTGCGCGCACACGACGCCAACATAGGATGCGGCAAGAAGATGGTCACGTTACCGGCGCCTAGCGGAAAAGTGATTACCGTGTACGGGGATAAGAAGAAGGGCGCCTACACAACCATCTCGATGGTTAAGGCAAGGAAGTGCCTAGCCAAGGGATGCACCTCCTTTTTAGCTTACGTCATCGATACTAAGTTAGAGAAGAAAGAGCTCGCCAATGTGAATGTGGTGCGGGAGTTTACGGACGTCTTTCCGGAAGAGTTGCCCGGATTACCACCGGAACGCCAAGTGGAGTTCCACATTGACCTTACACCCGGAGCGGCTCCGATCGCGCGCGCTCCATACTGATTGGCTCCGACCGAAATGAAAGAGATGATGACGCAATTACAAGAACTCTCCGAGAAGGGATTCATCCGACCGAGTTCGTCACCGTGGGGAGCGCCGGTTCTTTTCGTCAAAAAGAAGGACGGCTCCATGAGAATGTGCATCGATTATCGTGAACTAAACAAGAGGACGGTAAAGAACAAATATCCCTTGCCTCGGATCAACGACCTCTTCGATCAACTACAAGGTGCCGGGTGCTTCTCAAAGATCGACCTACGATCCGGGTATCACCAAGTAAGAGTGAAAGAGGACGACGTACCAAAGACCGCTTTCCGGACGAGATACGGGCACTACGAGTTCTTGGTGATGCCGTTCGGCTTAACCAACGCACCGGCGGTATTCATGGACTTGATGAACCGAGTGTGTAGACCGTTCTTAGATAAGTCGGTTATAGTCTTTATCGACGATATCTTAGTCTACTCCAAAGATGAGGCCGAACATGAACGACACTTACGAGAGGTGTTGAGCGTGCTTAGAGACGAGAAATTGTACGCCAAATTCTCCAAGTGCGAATTTTGGCTCCACGAGGTACAATTTCTAGGCCATGTGGTGTCGCGAGACGGGATCAAAGTGGATCCGGCAAAGATCGAGGCCATGATGAGTTGGAAGTCGCCGACGAACCCGTCAGAAATAAGAAGCTTTCTAGGCTTAGCGGGTTATTACCGAAGGTTCATTCAAGATTTCTCGAAGATCGCTTCGTCGCTCACGGTGCTAACGAAGAAGAACGCCAAGTTTCTATGGACCGACAAGCAAGAAGAGGCCTTTCAAACGCTCAAGAATAAGTTATGTCAAGCGCCGATATTATCATTACCCGACGGGACGGAAGACTTCGTGGTCTATAGCGACGCGTCGAAAATGGGGCTTGGTTGCGTGCTCATGCAAAGAGGCAAAGTGATCTCCTACGCCTCTCGCCAGTTAAAAGACCACGAAAGAAATTATCCGGTGCACGATTTGGAATTAGCGGCGGTGGTGTTTGCTTTGAAATTGTGGCGACACTACCTTTACGGAACCAAGTGTACACTATACACCGATCACAAGAGTCTCCAACACATTTTCGACCAAAAGGAGCTCAACATGCGACAAAGGAGATGGCTCGAGCTACTAAAGGACTATGACTGCGATTTATTGTACCACCCTGGTAAGGCGAACGTAGTCGCCGACGCCTTGAGCCGTAAGAACTATGGTGATAGCGTTGGTGTGACCCTTAACCGGATTAGCGTGGTGTCGAGTTT
The DNA here is from genome assembly GCA_030169165.1 of Centaurea solstitialis. Classification (NCBI taxonomy): domain Eukaryota; kingdom Viridiplantae; phylum Streptophyta; class Magnoliopsida; order Asterales; family Asteraceae; genus Centaurea; species Centaurea solstitialis. Next base: position 34,887,463 of record CM058047.1, read on the forward strand.
GATGGAAAGGATCAAGGCGAGTCAAGCGGAAGCCCTTCGAGAAGAAAACCTCAAGGATGAGGTGATGGTGAAGCAAAAAGAGTTGTTGACCGAGGATAGCCGCGGGCTTAAACTGTTTCAAGGCCGAGTTTGGGTGCCGAAGCTTGGTGGCAACCGGGAATTGCTCTTGGATGATGCCCACAAATCCAAGTATTCCATACATCCCGGGAGCACCAAGATGTACCGAGACTTGAAGATGAACTATTGGTGGCCGATCATGAAACTTGACGTGGCTAGTTATGTCGAGAAGTGTGTCACATGCCTTCAAGTCAAGGCGGAACACCAAAAGCCTTATGGTAGTTTGCAACCTCTAGACATCCCGGAATGGAAGTGGGAGCATATTACCATGGACTTCGTGACCAAGCTACCGAGGACTTTGAGGGGTCACGACACTATTTGGGTGATCGTGGACCGACTCACGAAGAGTGCTCACTTCCTCGAGATGCGTGAAACCCTACCCATGGACCAATTGGCCAAACTCTACATAAAAGAGATCGTGAGGAGGCACGGTGTACCGTTATCGATTGTCTCGGATAGAGATAGCCGATTTACTTCCCAGTTTTGGCATGGATTGCAAGAAGGCTTGGGTACGAAACTCAAGTTAAGCACCGCCTACCACCCTCAAACCGACGGACAAAGCGAACGAACGATACAGACACTAGAAGACATGTTGCGGTCGTGCGTGATTGACTTTGGTGGGAATTGGGATACACATCTACCGCTAGTGGAATTTGCATACAACAATAGCTTCCACTCTAGCATTGGGATGGCACCGTTCGAGGCACTATACGGACGGAAGTGTAGAACACCGACGTGTTGGTTGGAGGCGGGTGAAAAGCAATTTGCGGGACCCGAGATCATACAAGAGACGGCGGATAAAGTAAAGGGTATCCGCGAGCGCTTGAAAGCCGCCCAAGACCGACAAAAGAGCTACGCCGACAAGAAACGTCGACCCGTAGAATTCCAAGTGGGGGAGCGTGTGATGTTGAAAGTGTCCCCTTGGAAGGGAATCATACGGTTCGGGAAACGGGGGAAACTTAGCCCACGCTTCCTAGGGCCGTTTACCATCTTAGAGAAGGTTGGACTACAAGCCTATCGGTTGGAACTACCACCCGAAATGGATGGGATACATCCCACCTTTCACGTATGTTACTTGCGGAAGTGTCTAGCCAAGGAGGAGAGCGTCATTCCTCTATCGGAGATTCGAGTTGACACCGGTAACCGATGTGTCGAAGAACCGGAGGCGATCCTAGAAAGTAAGACGAAGAAATTACGCCATAAAGAAGTAACAATGGTCAAAGTCCAATGGAAGCACCACCGAGGTGCTAATGTCACGTGGGAGGCCGAGGAGGACATGAAGCGGAGATACCCACACTTGTTCACGTAGGTGTAACAAATTTCGAGGACGAAATTTTAATTAGGAGGGGAGGATTGTAACACCCGTAATTTCGGTGTAATGACGACTCTTTAATGAAATATGGAATTTAGAATTTTAGATCAAATTATGCATTTTATGGTCTAATATGTTAGGAAATTCAATTACGAGTCCAACGGTTCTTCCGGAATCGAAATCGGAGCTATAACGAAGAAGTTATGGCCAAAACAGTGAACCGAACGCGTTTCGGGCTGATTTCTGAGCATGGGCGGGTTACATGCGGGTATAACCAGCCGACAACCCGCCGATACCACTGGTCTGACCTGAAAAACGTGATTTTTAAGCCCTCTTCTTCATTCCTTCATATCTCACTCTATACAACTCTGTTTCTCTCGATTCTTTTTGCTATCTTCTCGATTTTTCGAGCTCTTCAAGGCTACAAGGATGGATTGATGCTTCAAGGTAGCAAGAATTGGTATCTAGATCTCCTCCACCTTCATCTTCTCCACCTCTTACAACCTCAAATCTCCATTGTTGGATTTTGTGTTTCTTCATCCTAGGGTTTGTTCAAGATTTGACTAGGTAAGCTTATCTAAACCATTTTTAGGTTGGTTAATCTACATGTAGGAGTTATGAAACTAACCTAGGGTTCGATTTACTTGATCTTAGGTTCGTGCTCGTTATTTGACCTAAATCTTGGATTTGGGGGTTTTTATCACAAAACCCTAAGGTGAGTTGCTAAAACTATTTTGTTAAAACTGAGAGCACATCATCTTGATGATTTTACATACCTTACTTGATTATTGTGGTAAATGTGATTTTGGATGAAATACCTAATTTGTCAAGTGTGAGGGTTTTCATGGAACGTATGAGAACTATGCTTGTATGAATGACTTGCACTATAGTATTGTATATGTGAAGTAAATTATCGTGTATTACTATGGTATGTGTTAAATCCGTAGGATTTCATGAGGAATGCAATTATGAGAGATACGTGTATTGAAATATGCCATGAAATGATGCAAAGGGGTTGAGACCCTCGTTTAATGCCTATGATAGGTTGAAATGAATGTATGAGTCTTTTTAGACAGTACGAGTATGCCTTCGAAGGTGTCATGATAGAAATGGCATAGAGGTTGATTGAATGTAAATAACATGGACGATCCAACGCAATGTGTCCACACCCAATAGTCTTGGGAGGTCCTGAAATAGGGGCGCACCTATGTCGCCGGCTCTCGGGTGGCTCCGAGATGCGCGGGCCTCGGAAGGTGTCATAGTTGAAATGGCATCGAGGTATTGGGAAGCAACGAATGTAGGGGCATTGGTTGGTGGAAATGGGTCGCTCCCATTGTTTCCGAAGATAATATTAAACCGGTTTAACATGCTACTTCCGTTGTTGTATGATATTGTATACTCGCATGCTTTAACGTATTTTATTTGCATAGTGTCATTTATACAACTCACTAGGCTCCTTTAGCCTAACACTTGCTTGGTGTCGATGTGTCTCTCAGGTACTAGGGACGCCGCTCCCAAATAGGCTTCGGGAGTAGAGTGAGCATTTGGGGGGCGTGGAGAGACCGGCTTTCTTGACCGTGAGAATGACCATAGATCAATAACCCTTTTGTAGTCTTTTCCTAATAGGATTTAGACTAATCGGTTATTGTACTTCTTTATTCGATTACAAACGTTGTAATTATACATTACTTATACCCCGTTTTGGGAAGAGCTCACGCCATGGCGTTACATTTTGTATACCACCTTTTGTGAAATTAAAAAGTTTTTGTTCGCCCTGATTTTTAGGGTGTTACAGGTTTACTACCCCTAAATGTATCCAAGTTGTCAGTTTTTGCTATTTTATGTACTGTACTTAAAAAGTTATCATTTAATATATTAAAGTTTCAAAAACAACCATTTAGTGTATCGTGAAACTGGTTGAAGAGGTAGTCGGTCATTCCGGCCCTCCGGTCATCTTCTCCAGGGACTTTTTCGATGACCACACCAGTCTGGCGACTTTTCCGGCGAAATGGGTAACAGCTTAAGGTTTTGTTTAGCTTGTGTTCCGGCGAATCTTGATCTATCGAACACCTCTGAGCTCAAAACGGGCAACATTTACTTCCCGTAGACCCACACACAAACAAATAGTCGCCGGAATTGCTTGGCGAAACGATTTTTCCGGTGACAAGTTGCCAGAGTTTCTTGGAGCTGTAGGAGATCCCAGCTGGAGTGGTATAGTCGTCAAAGTTGTACAAGTTGCTTGCCGGAATTGTACGAGTCGCCGGAGTTGTAGGAGATTCTAGCCGGTGACAAGTTGGAAATTGATTCCTTCTTCATCGGTGCCAGTGAACAAGAAAAAGTCGCTGGAAAATATCAAGAAGGTCACGGTAGCGGTGGTGGTGGCCGACGGCGTTGTGGTCGCCGGAGAGAATAATGGGGTTCGGTTGAGTTGTTCTTCTGATGTGGTGGTGGTGGTGTCGGAGAAGAGGAAAGGTGGTGGTCATCGGAGAGCTCGCCGGAAAAGTCTTCGAAGAAAATGGTGGTCGCCGAAGAAAATGGTGGTTGCCGGAAAAATCGGTGGAGAAGATGGTTGTCGCCAGAGAAGATGGTGGTCGCCGGAGAAGATGGTGACCGGCTATAATCTTTGATAGCAGGTTACGATATGGTAGTTTTTGAAAGTTTAGCACATTAAATGGTAATTTTTTAAGTACGATACATACAATTGTAAAATGTGACAACTTGGATACATTTAGGATAGTAAACCCTCTCTTTATAACTCATCTTAAATAGTTGTCCAAGGATTTTTATGTTCTAAAAAAATGTTCAAAACAACTTAATCATTCCAAACCTTAGTTCATAAGATTTTTGTAGAATTTTTCTTAAATTTATATATCTTTTTAAGTCGAAAAATTGAAATATACAGGTAAAATATTGAAAAATTAAATTCGCTTAAGAAAAGCTTATAAATATATCACAAAGCTTATAAATATATCACCATAGGGTTTTCGCCGCCAAACCTTTTTTCCGGCCGCCGCCGCCGGCCATTCGCTGCCGTCTTCGGTGGGGGTGGTCGCTGCTACCTCCTCTACTGCCCTATGGTGGCAGATCAGCCGCCTGAACCCCCGTAACTCGAAACCGGGAGAAGAAAATCAAAGCCAAAAAGGGTACGGCTTCGCCGCCCCCTGCTGCTTCGTCGTCGGCCACCACAGCCGCCGTACCGGCATGTGGTGGCGCTCCTAGTGATCGCGGGCTTGAGGGTGATCGGGTGGCGGTGTCGGATTGTGTGACAAACACCACTGCCGCTGCTACCTTCCTCTCGCCGGAGCGTACGCCATCACTCTCGCTTTCTGCCACGCTACCGATGCCTTCCGTCGTGTCGCCGGTCTCGTCATCGTTGGTGACGCCTTCTGCTGCCGCTTCGATTGCAACACCACCACCGGCTGCTACCACTTTGCCGGTTGCCACCTCCTCCGTGGTGGAGTCGATGATGGAGAGTATGCCGGAGTGGATTGGTGGTGCTAGGGTTTCGCAACCTCCACCGCCGGGACCTTCACCACCGGGACCTTCATCGCCGATTGGTGATGTGGGTTCCTTTCAACAGCTGCTGAGGGATGTTTCAGGTGCTCATGGTCATCAACAGCAGACACCGATGCTGTCACCGGCTGCCGCCATGTTTTCTTCGTTCTTGGCTTCTCCGGTCGGGATTGGTTTTGGTCGAGGGGTCTTACCTACGGCATCCGTGTCCAATTCGGAGGTTCGATCGGATATGGGTACTGAGCCGCCTTTGTCAAAAGATAAAGCACCAAATGCTGGTAGCTTTGTGGACTTTGAAGGCAAGATTTTCTTGCATGTTGATGAGCCGAATATTGCTCATAAGCCTATGTCTTTTGCTGATCTTCTGAAGAAAAGTGCCAACCTCGTGTGCGGTAAAGGTAAACTTACGTACTATCCTCCGGTAGTAACTGAGCTTGGTACTAGGCGTGCGATTATTCCTGATGAATTGATCCAAAAGCAAGCTAGTGAGTGGGCTCTTACACTTGCTGGCTACTTTATTGGTAAAAGGCCTGCTTTTCCTTTTGTCCAGTATCATGCTAGACGAATGTGGAAAAAATATGGCCTTACTGATGTTATTTTAAATGACCAAGGATATTTCTTTTTCAAATTTAATTCGAATCAAGGATTAAACTTTGTTTTTGAAAATGGTCCATGGTTATTTAATGGCATGCCAATCTTTATTCAGAAGTGGCAGCCGGGACTTTGTTTTGATAAACCTGAGCTGAATTTTGTCCCTTTGTGGGTTAATATTTATGGCTTACCTTTGGATGTCTGGGATTATGAGATTATTAGTCGGATTGCTAGTGTCGTTGGGGAACCTGTATCTGTTGATCGATACACGGATGAAATGTGTGTAAACAAATCTGGTAGAGCTAATTTTGCCAGAGTGTTGGTTAATGTTTCGGCTGACTATGAGTTACCTTCAGATATTGATGCGATTATCTTGGGTAAACTAAGGAAATTCAAAACTGAGTTTCTTTGGAAACCTAAGAGATGTAGCCACTGTAAAGTGTTCGGTCATGATTTTGATATGTGTGTCATAAGACCTCGAACAGCTGATGAGGTGAAAAAGGTTAACCCTGATGTTGGTGAGTCCTCTAAACCTAAGGATGATGGGTTTAAATTCCCAAAGAGGAAAAGGAAGCCCAAGCCGTCAGTTGATCCTTTGAAAGTGGGGCCTAAGGTTGCTTTTAATACTGGCATCAAAATCAACCAAAGGTACGTGCCTAAAGTTACTTTACCTACGATTGACCCACTTGATAAAGGAAAGGCAACGCTTATTGATGAAAACCCCTCTCCTAAGGCCCCTAATTTTAATACTGAGAGGATTCCTATGCCAGTTAAAGTTTCCAATCAGTTTACTGTGTTAGAAGAGGACCCGCAGTGGAGTTTGGACAAAAAAGAAGTTGATGATTTTATTGAAAAAAGAGGTGTGGGACTTGAGCCTGTAACTATTAATTCTTGGAGTCGCACAAAGATGGATTATTTCATTGGGAGGTGGGAAAGAGTCTATGGTAAGGAACCTGATGGTACGTTAAGAGGTTTTACCCTCCCGGATAGACAGATTATTAGTGATGATGATGGTTCAGATTCTGATTCTGAGGATGATGCTGAACTTGTGGAGGATGCGTTGTCTGATGCAACTCTGGGAACCCCGTATGGCTCTTGGCTATGGCAAAAACAAGATATTGATCGAAGGTTAGCTGAGCGGGATTGGCCTACTGCTACTCAGATGGCTACGTGGACGGAGAAACAGGTGGTTTACTTTCTCAAACAGTGTGAGCAGATTTCTGAAGCTGACAGACAGTTGATTCCCAAGACGGAGCTTTAGTTTTTCTTTCTTTCTTTTGTTTCTTGGGATGGGATTTTTCCTTTTGATGGTTCATTTGTTGTTACTTCTTTTTGGCGTGCCGCTTTGAGTCCCCGGTTTGCGGGGTCCCTAGTGTGCTATTTGTACTCATTTTTATTTTTATAAAATTGCCAGGGTTCTATACCCTTTCCAAAAAAAAAAAAACAAAATTTATAAATTAAAGTTAAAATAAATTGATCGTTCAAAGACTTAAGAACAACTATTACTAATTTACTACAACATAATTAGATTTATATAAATTAAGTCGGTGATTTATTATTGTGCTTATTTTTTAATGTCATAGAAACCTAAATGTCTTTAAATACTATTTGTAGTTTTTATTTTGTTGTTATTTTTATTTATTTATAGTCTGACCATACATTAATATGTTCGTGTGAACTATAGTTTCTATTTGAAAGTATATTTTAATAAATTTGATTTTTAATTATATATATAGTATATATTTAAATTAGAAAGTTAAAAAACCGTGAAACAATTAAATCTTCGAGATGATTCAATATTTAGTCCCAAGAGTTTATTTAAAACCAAGTTAGTTCTTCATGATGATTGGTAGCTAACAATGTTAAATACAGGACTCTATATATTCTAAAAAAGAAAGAGTTACAGGATTATCGGTGTAGATAGTTTGTTTTAAAGATAAAATCCAAAGGTTAAAAAAGATACACGGACAACTAGTATGATTCACTGCTTTTTTTTTTCTATCCTGCCATTCTAGTATATCCACATCATTTTTATCTTTAAATTAATATTTATATTGTTATATCCTTTTCATCCATTTTTTAACTGTGTTTTTTCATCCATAAAAAGTTGTATATGAAGTTCTTACACGTGTTATATACATCAATTTAACTATTTATATGCTTAGGCCGAGCGTAGCATGGGGTGGGTTGGGGAGTTCGGCGGGTAGAGTGGTAAGGGGCTGGCGGGTAAAGGGTAGCGCGGGTAGGGGTGTGGGTTTCCAAATTAGCCTGGTGAACCCAAACCTCTCACTTTCTTTTTTCTTTCTTTTTTCTTTCATTCTCTCTTTTATGATATAGAATAAAAAAATAATAAAAATTCAAAGCGTGTTGTGCTACTCTGCTTTAAAGTTTAGAGGGTATGAAAGAAAAAACTAATTTAATGTTAAGATGATATAAAGATATAAAAGTATGAAATGTTAATAATAATCATGTTTTTATATATAAATATGGGTTCAAATGTGGAATTTCGTGCAAATCTTAATCTTTGAAGCTCCATATGATGTTGCACATCTTCACATGTGAAACTCAATATAAAGCCAAATTAAACCTTCACATGTGAAAGAATTTACAAAACGAGAATCTTAAAATGAAATACCAAAATAGATAAAAACAAAGTACAATAATATTACTTTTTTAGAAGGTTTACTTAGAGTAAAAAGAGTGGAGGGTGGTGGTGGAAGTGGTGAGCTCACCACTTCGGGGGTGGGGTGGGGTACCACTCCCTCATGGTGTGGTGGGAGGGAGAGGGTGATGAACACCACATGGTGTGGTAGGAGGGTGGTGGTGGTTTTTGTTTTTTCTATGTAAAAATAAAGGAGATGGGTCCCATAATTTAGGTATGGTGAAATGTGATCATTACGGGTTTTAGTGGTGTCTGAGTGGTAGTTTGAGTGGTGAGTGAAAAACTGTGAAGAGTAACCACTCCTTTCACTCTTAGGCTTTGTTTAGACTACTTTCTTGTAATTTTTACCAAGAGCTAATATTCAGCTTCACGGCTTGGTGGTTAAGTTTAACAATATTGGTGTTAAACATAAATTAAATATAATGTTTGATTTTTAGTATAATTTGTTTGATTCTAATTCAGATTAGATCTTTAAACTTTTCAGAATTTTTAAAATATTGGGGTAGATCATCAGCTGTATTTGCAACCTAAATTTTTTTTAATCATTTTTTTTATTAGAAACATTCAAATTAAAAAAAAAATTCTCCAAACTCCAGGTAATTAATATATAAAATCACCAGATGTGAAATAGAAATAATTAATATTACCCAAATGGTACCTGAAAATTACAAAAAGCTCCTCTATGAGGGCAATAATGGTACCAATTTAATCAATGCAGCAACTGCATTTTGAGCTGCCAAAGGGGCAAAACTGGAAGCTTCATTAGAAATATTAGAACCCCCACCAGCCAAATCAGAGAGAGCCCTAATTGCAATAAATGGGATCTTTTGTTGATAACAAATTAGGGCAACTGCAGCACTCTCCATATCAATTGGGGTCACGTTGAATTTGGTACTCAGAAAGTTTCTATAAGCCCCATTATCTAGAAACACATTTGCACTTACACCCCTCTCAACTCTTGCCAATTTAGGTGCTCTTGGTAAACAAGTGGTAGCATTTATACATTTCTCCAACTTCATACCCTGGACAATTACAATATAAGGTTTCAGTCCTCTTGATTTCAGAATAGGTCTCGTTTACGAGGAGAAGAATTGTACGTACCTCGAGTTGCTTGGAAAGTGCAAAGTAGTGTTTGTCAACCGGCACCCAGAATACATGTTGTCTGGTTTCAGGGTATGTGTTTATTGGGAATACTTCTTCTGGTTGGTACCAAACACCGTTTAAAAGGTTTTCTCTATGCCCCTTGTGTTTTACGATTGTGTCGTTATTGTAATCGGAGAATTTTAGGTAGCCGATAGTTCTTGTGTAGTCACCGATGGATTCTAGTGGTAACTCGCTTTCAGGCCCTTCTCCGTGTCTCTGTAGTTGAAAAAGTTGTTATTACGTGACTCGGTATCTTTTATGTAACTTGAGAGTTGGGACCATGATTATATTGTGTCCTTTTCTAGCGTTTTTTTTGACCATTTAATAGTCCGACATTAAATTAGTTGACCTACAAAAAATTGCCTTCAGTTATACCTGCCATAACCATAGGCCTGTATGGGCCCAAAACTTAGGGATCGTAACATCTCCGACTTCAAGTTCAATATTTGCATTTCCGGCAATACCAAAGTGTAGAATCCCTTTCACCTTGAACAATGTTAACAATAACTGTGTGGTAATACCTGCATTCAGCTACATGACCAAATAATTAGGAGGACATGTATACTTAAACGTTTTTTAAAAGATAAATAATTAAACAAAATGAAAACACAATTATTGATTTTGGTTACCATAAATGCAGTTGAACTATGTTATGAAAATCTTTGTGAAATATGTCACTTACCATGCTTAATCCAGTCATGACGATAATGATCTTTTGTTTTTCTAGAGTTCCTAACCGAAACCTTCTTCCTGCATGTTTGGTTACGTTGTTCAAAGACAATTAGTAATATAGATAAGGCTTTCCTTAACATTTTTCAATCATGCATGTAAAGAACATGTTAAGCATCGGTAGATCTAGATTTTTTTTCCAAACAATGGCACTAGGGCACACAACCAAACAAAATGGTTACATTCTTACTAATTATAAAAAAATTACACTATACTTAAGCAATACTTAGTGGTGACATGGGACCCCACACAGAGGGCTTACTAAATTCGACCCTGATACCAAATCAAAAAGATTTCGATTCACGTGACCAAAAATTATTCACATGTAGCGAAAACCACTTATTGATTTCTTATTAATTGATTGATATTCAAAGCAATAATATATTGCGGAAACCAATTAGGCCATCCACTGTCGACCCACTGCAACCCAATAGTTTCAACTGCCCAATTCATCCACTATCAACCCAAAACCATTTAATTAAAAGTTAAATAAAAATAATAATAAAAGAAGAGAGAGAAAGAAGAGAGAGATAGAGACAAAGTAGAGAGAGAAGTGGGGTGTGGGGGGTGGGGGTGGAAGCATTCGGCTTGGTGAAACCGAAGCATGCCTACCCGAAGACACCCACTATGGTGTTCACTTAAACTACCCAATGGGTAGCAACTACCCGATGGCCTTACCCGATGCCACAACACATGGCCTTACCCGGTAGCAACTAATTTGGATTTCTATGATTTTTTGGGTCAAAATAGTTAGATTTCATGGAAGCAAGAAAGTAGTTGCAAAAAGAACAACTTATAACACAAACATTAAGTTACTTAAGTAGAGGAAAGTTCAAATGTGAACCACTTTTTGGTTGTGAACGTGAGGACAACTTTAATAAATGATTAATCACACTATAAAATAAATGGCTTTATCCATAAAAATCACCCACCGTAATTTCTACAAGTGCTTACCAATGCATGGTTCCAGTAGAATTCTATGTTTCTCCATAAATCGTTCATAAATCATTTGGAAGGGATCATGAGTAATTAATTTGTCAGTGACAAATGAAGCAGCGGATTGTTCAGGAAAAATTGCATATGTAAAAATCTTTCATTTAGTAGTGTATAAGTATAATTATAGTTCTTATATCACAATAATCACTTTTAAATAACACATCCAAACACCCCTAAATCATGTCGACTTCATTTGATTCACGGGAGTGCCAAAGTGACTGATCTCACAAAATTTGAAGTATATATATAGACGGAAGTTCATTTGTAAACCCAAAAAAATGTGTAAACCGTCTAAACTCATGGTTGGATACATAAATCAATGAAAAATCTTTTGTAAAGTTGTTTAATATATGATAAAAATGTTTCATATACTTAATTTTTGTATGAAATTGTTTCATATGAAAGTGTTTATTTACTTAGAGATGAAAAAGTTTCATAGAAACAAGAAAAAAAATTTCATATGAATAAAAAACACTAAACTATGAAACAATTTCATCAAAATTTGATGTTTATGAAACATTTTCATAATATCAAATAACTCATTGAATCAATTTCACTGATTTAATCTATGCAACAATGAGTTTACACGGTTTACACGTTTTTTTGGGTTTACAAATGAACTTCCCTCTATATAAATATATATAGAGGAAGAGAGAGATAGAGCAAAAGGTTCAAATGAGAAGTGCTAAAAAAATACGAAGTAGAGAAGTGATCTCCACCACTCATCCGGTCAATAAAGGTGGCTTTGACCAGTTACAGTGGACGCGATCACGGGGGACTGACATGATTCATGGGAGGGTAAAGATTATTAAAGGAGGGGACCAGGTCAAAGCCGCCTTTATTGATTGAATGAGTGGTGGAGATCACTTCTCTACTTCTCATAATTTTAGCAGTTCTCATTTGAACATAATACTATATATATATATATATATATATATAGTATTAGGTTCAAATGAGAACTACGAAAATTATATATAGGAATTTCTTTTGCAATCTTATTTTTGGTGTGAACTTGTGAACTTCGCCAAAAAGACGATTGTATGATGAAATTGGTTCTTGAAATTGTTTAATATGATGAAACTATATTATATGATACATTTTTTTTGTTAAAATTGTTTCATATTTCAATGTTTTTAAGTAAAATAAAAAAGTTTCATAAAAATATATGACACAGTTTCATAAGAATGGAAAAGTTACGTAAAAAATACCGAATATGAAACATTTTCATCAAACAATGAATCATATAATATAATTTCATAATATTAAACAATTTCATGAACCAATTTCATTGATTTAACCAATGAAATTGTCGTTTTAGCTTGAGTTCACAAGTTCACACAAAAATAAGTTTACAAAAAAATCCCTATATATATACATACATGTGTATGTGTGTGAATACATTAACAATCTTATAAATATCGATTTTCAAAGTTTATTTGTTACCTGAAATATCAATATGCGGTCGCTTTTGATTTACCACGAAGCTTGATGATTGCAAAAGCGGATTCATTTCGAAAGCATTGGGCACGACAATCCCGATATATGGACCAACCTTGTTTACACAATCAATCTCTTTCAATAAACTCTTGGAAATCGCACTCTCTCCTATATTCACCAAGAAACATAAAAACCATCCAAATATCAAGAAAACCTTCATCATCTTTGTGTATGTGGTTTAGGGTGTTTTCAATGTGTGTGTATAGTATAGGTTTCATCAAGATCTTCAAAGGTTTGATTTTTTGGTGGGTTTAATAATCCAAGAAGTGGAATATTATAATATTCATAAGAATGAAACGTAAGTGATCGAAGGACTACAAAGTTGACAAGTCCGTCAACGTTGTATTGTATGGTTCTTGTTAAGAGAATTGAGTTTGACAAGTGGCCATTATTAATATCACTTTGGGTTGTTTTTTACTAACAAGATCGGATATGTGGTATCCTGTGGTCAAACTTAGTCTGAGACAGTCGCAATTTAACTTCGAAATGTTGGTTAGTTCGTTGATGTTTTATACGTTAGATCAATGTGTTCAAATCTTTTTTTGCAATTTTTTTAAAGAAAATTATAAGAGAAATTAATTTTTTTAGTCTTTAAAAAATAATGTTAACCCCTCCTAATCATTTTCTCCCCAACATCTTCAGAATATCCATCATCACCCTAAAAATTTTACACTACAATGGTCACATGCACTTTTCACAACCTTAAAATTTTGACACTAAAATGGATGAACAAAATATTAGCACACACCACCATATGTTCTACATGAGGTCTATCCATGCTTAGCCCTGTCATGTAACAATACTTGAGACACCAAATTAATTTTTATTTTATCATATTAATCCCATGTATTATTTTCTATACCGAACACATCCTTAGACCTTACTAATATTTAGTTTATGATGATTATTATAGTTGTAAATACACCCTATTATTGTCACAAAAAAAATAGTTGTAGAAAAGGTGGTGCTAAATAAACCGCATAACCAAAACCGAACCGCAAACCCAACATAATCCAACCGTATTGCGGAAAAAAGAGGTTAGCTGCAAAAAGTGATCAATAATATTCGGAATATTTAATTAGTTATTGGCACGGTCAAGTTCATACTTGGTACTTGAAAACCGGTTATTGGAACTACCTGAACCACTTCTACTTTTATGCGTCTGTATATAAAAGGGTTGAAACAAGAACATATTTATTTTACAAAAACGAGAGAACACCATTTTACTAAGTCAATCACATACGATATTATAATCCACACGACTTTTGGCGCTACCTAGGTTGGCCAAGTCACCTGCGCACCACCAGGTCCCCTCACGTGTATTATTACATGGGATAATTATGTTCTTATATTTTCGTAAAATGGAACTGCTTTTGTTTGAACCTATATATCGACGATTAAAAAAGAACATAATCAAAATAAGAAACACAAAAATTGCCAATTGCCAAATCACATATAATTTTGCATTGAAATAACGTGAGATTACTAAACACAGTCAATGCAAGTCATAAGCATAACCATAATCTTCTGAATCACATGTGATTTAACTGTTATTATGTTGTCTTATTTGGTCACTATTTTCATTTAAAACCAACAATATATATATATATATATATATATATGAAAGTTCAGACTGTTCAGTTGTGAACTGAATTTTCATTGCGAACATGGGGACAGCTAAAAGTGTGTCACGTGGCATATGCAGTTTGAATAATCATGTATTACGCAGACTGAATAACACAGCACTTGGTACTTTGCAAACTGAATACCACTGAATGTTGTGTTATGCAGTCTGCATAATACATGGATTATTCAGACTGCATATGCCACGTGACGCGCTTTCAGCTGTCCTCACGTTCACAATGAAAGTGAGTTCTCATTTAAACTGACCCTATATATATATATATGTATTTATACACACAAAATTTCTTTATATCAAATATATATATATATATTAGTTAAATAAATTAAAAAAAAAACCTACACACTTCTTTACGTTTGACTTCAAATCGTTCCCCATATGTTATCACATGCAACTCATATTATTGGATGGACAATATATTTAATAAAGTCATTAATGGTTAATTTATAGACATTAACCACAAAACAAAGTTAGTGTTAGGTTTAACATTTTGACCAAACTAAGTGCAATTAAGGTTTGTTCGAATTTACTATAAACTTTTATTAATGATAATGTACGTCTAGATCACGTTATAGTAATTGAAAGTTTTAACTTTAAAATGTTGCAAAACGAAAGAATTGAGTAAATGTCCAAAAAATGAAAGTATGAAGCATAAAACATTAGTTGTAAATTAGGGACCATATATAAGCCGAAGATATATTAAAATATGTATTATTTCAATTGCAATTTGTCCATAAATTGACAATAAGGAGGTCTGAGGTGAAGACAGATGGATACGGAATCTCGAAAGCTCGGGCAACTTTTTTGTTGCGTCCATCCGATCAGCTTTCAACGAAATGAGCCTCAAAAAAGGAAGTATACCTACGTGTTGGAACCACTTGGTTCCTCAGAAAGTTAGGATACATCTTTGGAGAGCTCGTATAGACAGAATCCCGACGCTAGAGAATATGGCCAAGAGAGGTATCCCCATCGAATCTTCGCAACCTTTCCGAAAACCAGGGGCGGACCTAAATTTTTTTTTCAACGGTGGCACAATTTGACTATAAAAAATATATGCTTAAATATTTTTTATAAAATTTCTATTGGGCTAGTGGTTGGTCCATTGCTTTTTAAATGTAAAGTCTTATGTTCGAGTCTTGTTGCAAGCATTTTTTTTTTAATAAACACAATAAATGATAAAAACTAAAATCTTGTTAAAAATGAGCCTAACAAGACTTGAACCCAAGACCTTTAGTTTGAAAAGCAAGGACCTTACCAACGGGACAAGGGAAACTTGTGTTCTAATTACAATTTTTTAATATATATGGTGGCACACAACAAATTAAACGGTGGCACCTTTCAGGACCTGTAATTTTTTACACTACGACGAAGGAATGGAACGGTGGCACGTGCCACCGTCTCCAACAAGCTAGGTCCGCCCCTGCCGAAAACAACAGAGGTTAGGAGAGAAATTAACAGGTGGTGGTGCAACGCCTTTCTGGACCCATGCAGCAGCCTAACGGAAGCCTTAGGTCCTGACCCAGTTACCAAGAGGAGCAACCGGAAAGACGTTATAAAAGACGCATTGTTCAAGCATACGCTTGGGTGATCTGGAAGGCAAGAAACTGTCACTACAACATACTTGAGCTAATAGGACGCCTAAAATAAAAAAGCGTCCTAATAGAGTAATTTATAGGACCAAACACAAAAGGGTCATATCTAAAGGCATTGCAATAAGTTTATATGACGCTTTTAGGTGTCGTAACAAGTTTTTAGGTCATTTTAAAAAAAAAACATCGTGTTAGCTAATTTTATAGGACGCTTTTGAGAAGTGTTCTCTAAAGTTTAGAGGTGTCCTATAAAACTAGCTAATACGACAATTTTTTATTGGAAGTGTCCTAAAAACTTGTTACGACGCCTACAAGTGTCATATAAACTTATTGCAACGCCTTTAGATATGACCCTTTTGTGTTTGGTCCTATAAATTAGTGTCCCATAAACACTCTATTAGGACACTTTTTTATAGTATGCGTCCTATAAACTTAATTTTGTTGTAGTGGATGCTACGTTTAACGGTCATCCTTTCAATTCTCTGCGAGCGGGGAACGACATTCAATCTTTTGTTTATTCATGGTTTCATAATAGAAGTAAAGATGAGAATAACTTGAACTGGATTGATTAGTCTTGTAACCCGAAGTCGATCTGGCCTCCTTTTGCCGGGCTAGTGTCTTGCTAGCTGTTAGGGTAAAAATCCGCAATCGCACGACAACCGACTATAATCGTAAGATAATCATTAGGACAATGGTCATGTATTAAGATAAGGTCCTGAGATAAAACCTAAAAGAATTATCGAACAAAAATCATTAAACATCGAACATATACATCGAATAAGTCGAACGATGACTACAATGTCGTTCGACAATACTAACGAATAAACATACAAAGTTTATATGTTTGATGCAGGCAAGCTGATTATAATATTCAACAATTATCCACCTTTGAGGAAATCTGAAATTGAGCACTATGCCATGCTTGTTGGAGTCCATCATTACAATGAGCAAGTCGTAAATTATGTATCGTTCGACAGCATCAAGATCGACCGTTACAAGCAAGATTCTCGCAGCGGTTACAATCTGGACATTAACTCTCAGCAATACCGTTGGACAGTTACTCTCCGAGCATTAATTAAAGACAATAACGTTGGACGGTTACGATTCAATCATTGATAAGCCACAATACCGTTGGACCGTTATTCTCAAGCTACTATAAAAGAAGAATCAACTCAGCATTTCAAGGGAGGAAGTCTATCTGAAGCTTACAAGTTATATAGCAATTATTCTTGATAATCATCTGTAATTTACGTTCGATATCATTGTTATTTCACTTGTAATCGTACGATCAAAGCTGTATACTTGAAGGACATCACCCCTGCTTGGTGATCATAGTGCTCTGTCGACTTACCTTTTAGGTCGACCGCAGGTTTTTTCCTCTGTCGTGAGGTTTTTCCTGCGTCATCAAACTATTTGTCTCATTTTACTTTTCCGCACTTATCATTGATTGTAATTTCTTTCTCTCGACGGTTAAGCCTCACACAAGTTTCCTACGACATCGAGTTGTGTAATTTTTTACATAAACAGTTTGGCGCCCACCGTGGGGCTCCGTTTTGAGAAAAATTTCATTCGGTGAAAAGTGTGCCTTAGTACTAACCTTTTCTTTGAGTTCTCTTTGAGCTATTTGCGCAGGATAATGGATAACGGATTCATAGCATCTCTACAACAACAATTGCAAGTAGCTAATAACGAAATTCAACGTCTTCGAGCTTTGCCAGGACCATCGATGTCTATTCCGATGTCTATTCCTCTTCCTTATCCTCCTCAACATCTAAGACCGCCACCTCGACCACAGTTCAATGCCTCAGTGCCATTTTCTCTGAACCAACAATACAACAACGTACGACCGTCTTTACCACAGGTTCCACCACCAATACCTCATGGCCCGCCACCTATGCCTCGGGGTCCACCTCCTATGCCTCAAGGAGCATCCATGTTCACGTTCGAACCTCTTAACAACGTATCCAAACAAATTCCTATCCCTGGTCATATACCCACAGCTGCTAGTTCCACCGTTCACACGACAATACCACCCAGTACCGGAATCTCTTCTAGTTGTATTCCAACAATCCCAATAACCGTTGAAGATCCTCTGAACGTACGACTGAAGTCCCTGGAAGAACAGAATCAAAAGTTGTTCGCACTACTCACAAAGCTACCCGGAGCAGCAGTACCTGTCGAAGTTGAACCTAAAACTGGATTTCAGGCCTCACCGTTCGTCGATGAATTAGCTCTTGTTGACGTTCCCAAGAAATATACCATCCCAACTTTCGCAACAAAATACTCTGGAATCACAGATCCAGTCGAACATATAGCACAGTATAAGCAACTTATGTGGACAGTTCCTATACCGGCGCAATATCAAGAAGTTTGCATGTGCAAAAGCTTTGGATCAACTTTAACAGGAGCAGCATTACAATGGCTTATCAACTTAAAGCCAAAGAGTATTGGATCCTTTGCAGAATTGGTGAACCAATTCACTCGACAATTTGCTAGCAGTCGTAAGATGGAGAAGCAGACCAGCGACCTGTACTATATTGTACAGAAATCTGGAGAAACAATCCGCGACTACTTCAACAGATTCAACGCAGCAATGATTGAAATAAAGAATTGCGACGTGAAAACCGCAATCGAGGCATACAAGCGTGGATTAGAAGATTCATCTGGATTATATCTGGAATTGACGAAATATCCACCAGAAAACTTCGACGACGTACGAGCTAGAACACTAGCTTTCATGAGAATAGAGGACGATGCTCTCTTTCGACGAAAGCATTCTGCCGAAAAGAAACCTCTTGGTGCTCAAAAACATGATTTTAAGCACAAAAGAGTAAACAAGATTGGAAATCCTCGACATGAGTCAAAAGCTCGACCAGGCAAAGGTACTGTTAAAATACGATATCCAGAGTTATCTACTTACAATTTTGCAGGTACATCGAAAGATTTGGTGGATTCGTTACGGAAGATTGATGCAAACGTACGATGGCCAAAGAAATCTGATAAACCAAGCAAGGACAAAGATCAGAATAGATGGTGCGATTTCCACGACGATCATGGTCATACGACGGATGAATGCATCAGTTTAAAGAAGGAGATTTCATATTTGAAATCTAAGGGGCATCTAAAAGGCCTCATCCTAGAAGAACAAGGACGACCAGCGTCACCGGTTCATACAAAAGTCGTAAACTGCATCACTGGAGGATCAGAAGTGTGCGGACTTACGTATTCGGCTGCCAAACGACATGCACGAGATGGTCCAGATGAACATCCTATCTTCGGAGAAGCCAGATCAAAGACAGAAAAAGAGCTCGATGCAATGGCAATCACGTTCGACCAAGACGATACACAGGGGGTCCATCATAAACATCATGACGCTCTAGTCATACAGTTGACAATCGGAAACTGTTCGACTAAGAGAATATTGATTGATGGAGGTAGTTCGGCTAACATTATTTTTGCAGATACTCTTAAAGTCATGGGAATCGAACGGTCAGAAATCGTACGACGAAGTACTACTCTGATTGGATTCAATGGAGACCCGATGAACACTCTCGGAGAAATCATCCTGCCTGTCTTCGCCAAAGGCATCAACAAACAAACAAAGTTCAATGTTGTGAACTGCCAATCAGCTTATAATGTTATTCTTGGAAGACCATGGATCCACGAGATGAAAGCAATTCCTTCGACGTACCATCAGAAGATCAAATTTCTTTCTCCATGGGGAATTCAAGAAATTGCTAGTGAGAACAAAGTCGCACGAGAATGCTACAAGATTACGATGAAGACAAAGTCGCAGGACATCTAGCAATTACAGAGCCAGGATGGGAAGAAATCGAATGATGACCTTCGACTAGAAGAAGTCGTCCTTGATCTTGAACATCCTGATCGAAAGGTCTTCGTAGGAGCCTCGCTCCCCCCTGACATGAAACATACGATTATATCTTTTTTGCAGGAACACTCAGACTGTTTTGCATGGTCGCACGAAGATATGGTTGGAATAGATCCAAGCATTATATCGCATAAATTGAACGTGGATCCTACTTTCAAGCCAATCAAGCAGAAGCGTCGCAAGTTCGCGCCTGAAATAAATAAAGTGATCAACGATGAAGTCAACAATCTGCTTAAAACAGGGAAGATCCGAGAAGTCAAATATCCAGAATGGTTGGCTAATGTAGTCGTCGTACAAAAGAAGAACGGAAAATGGCGAGTCTGCATTGATTTCACGGATCTAAACAAAGCTTGTCCAAAAGATCCTTTTCCTTTACCTCATATCGACGCCATGGTTGATGCAACAGCAGGACATGAATTGTTAACATTCATGGACGCATATTCAGGATACAACCAAATATTGATGCACACGGACGACCAGGAGAAGACCGCATTCATGACAGACAAAGGCATATACTGTTACAAAGTTATGCCATTTGGTCTCAAGAATGCAGGATCGACATATCAAAGATTGGTCAATATGATGTTCAAGGAACATCTTGGTCGAACGATGGAAGTTTATATCGACGACATGCTTGTGAAATCAGAACGTTCGATCGATCATGTCGCACATTTAAAGCAATCCTTCGACATCCTACGACAATACAAGATGAAGCTCAATCCAACAAAATGTTCCTTCGGAGTACGAGCAGGAAAATTCTTGGGGTACTTGGTGACGCAACGCGGAATCGAAGCAAGTCCGGAACAAGTTAAAGCTATCACCGAGATACAATCTCCAAGGAATGTCAAAGAAGTCCAGAAGTTAACAGGACGAGTGGCAGCTTTAACCCGATTTATTTCACGAGCGTCGGACAAATGCCATTTGTTCTATAATGTCCTACGAAAGAATCAAGGCTTCTTGTGGACGGACGAACATGAGAAAGCTTTGCAAGAGCTGAAGCAATATATGACATCACCTCCCCTGCTGACAAAACCAATCGAAGGTGAAAGTCTACAGTTGTACTTGGCAGTGAGCAAAAATGCGACAAGTGCAGTACTTGTGCGAGAGGAAGATCAGCGACAACAACCAATTTATTATGTCAGCAAATCTTTCCTCGACGTAGAAACCAGGTTCACATCAATGGAGAAATTGCTACTAGGTCTTATGACGGCAGCAAAGAAGTTAAGGCATTACTTCGAGTCGCATCATATCATTGTTGTGACCAATTATCCACTCAAGACGGTGCTTCGGAAGCCAGAACTGACAGGACGTTTAGCCAAGTGGAGCATTTATCTCAGTGGGTTCGACATTGAATTCAAACCCAAGACAGCAATTAAATCGCAAGTATTGGCAGATTTTGTGGCAGAATTTTCTCCAGGACTGGAACCCACGACGTGCGACGAAGTTGTAATGATTTCAGACAATAAACCCTGGATACTCTACGTTGATGGTTCCTCGAACGTACGAGGATGTGGGTTAGGAATTGTCTTAACATCATCACAAGGGGGAAATATAGTATACTCCGTACGATGCGAATTCAAAGCCACAAACAACGAAGCAGAATATGAAGCTTTGATCGCAGGACTAGATATTGCTCTTAAACTGGGGGCAAAACAATTGCACGTTCGAAGCGATTCTTTACTGGTCGTAAACCAAGTAAATGGAGATTTTCAAGCAAAAGACTCAAAAATGATGAGTTATCTCAAAGCCGTTAAAGATCGAATCGCACAATTTGAACAGTTCCTGATCGAGCAAATACCAAGAGATTTAAATATGCAAGCGGACGCACTAGCCAATCTGGGATCTGCATTTCACGATCCATTCATGGAAAATATCCCAATACTTCATCTCACAACACCAACAATTGTGGTAAACGATGAAGTACAGATGAACGAAGAAATTTACAATTGGTCGCTCGACATATGGAACTACCTCAAGCACGACCAACTACCTGAAGATAAAATGGAAGCTCGAAAGACAAGGTCGAAAGCTTCAAGATATACAATTTTTGAAGACCAACTTTATGGAAGATCCACGACAGGACTTCTCCTACGATGTATCACAAGTAAGGTACGAATCAATCAAATTCTCCAAGAGATGCACGACAGAGAATGTGGGAATCATGCAGGGGGCAGAAGCCTTGCTAACCGAATCTCACGACAAGGTTACTATTGGCCTACTTTACGAGAGGATGCAATAACGTACGTCCAACGATGCGATGCATGCCAAAAACATTCGGGTATGATCCATCGACCATCTGAACCTTTACATTCTGTTCTAGTTCCATGGCCCTTCATGCGATGGGGAATGGACATCGTGGGAAAATTACCTCCAGCCCCTGGACAAAAAGTCTATCTACTCGTGCTCACCGATTACTTCTCGAAATGGATAGAAGCTGGTGCTTTCTCACAGGTCCGGGATAAAAAAGTCATATCTTTTATTCAGAAAAATATCATTTATAGATTCGGAGTACCAGCTGAAATCATGTGCGACAACGGCTCACAATTTATAAGTGATAAGACTCGTACGTTCTGTGAAAAACGAGGAATCAAGTTAATCACTTCAACTCCGAGATATCCACAATCTAACGGATTAGCAGAATCGAGCAACAAAGTCATCATCAATTCAATCCGAAAAAGGTTGAAAGGAGCAAAAGGAAAATGGGTAGAAGAATTGCCATCTGTCCTATGGGCAAATCGTACGACACCAAGAGCATCAACTGGACAAACTCCATATTCTCTGGTATATGGATGCGAAGCAGTCTTACCAATCGAAGCTCAAATACCAATTGCCAGAAGTCGTACGTATGATCAAAATGCAATAAATCTATCTTACGACCTGGACGCTTTAGAAGAACTCCGAGAGAAAGCGCTACGAACGATGGCTGCAGAGAAAGGAATTGTTGAAAGACACTTCAACAAAAAGGTAAAGGCCAAAATTTTTCAAGTTGGAGATTATGTCTTACGACATGTATTCCAAAACACACAAGAGCCAAACGCTGGAAAACTTTCCATCAAATGGGAAGGACCATACATAATTTCCAAAGTCATTGGAAACGGAGCATACAGACTTACGACAATAGAAGGTATGGAAATCCCACGAAGCTGGAACGCCCATCACCTCAAAAGGTACTATTTCTAAACCTATTTACATACGATTTATTCCTTATCCATTACTGACTTAAGCATCGGAGCGCCGTTGGCTAAGCCAACGGCCACCCCTTAGTCATCCTTTTTCGCAGGTATCGCACGATAAATCGCATGGATCGCACGATCAACGCAAGTATCGCACGATTTAAACGCATGCTTATCGCAGGAATCGCACGACAAAAATCGCATGAATCGCAAGAAAACTGCTATAACGCACGATTATGTCGCAAGAGCGCAAGTCAACTCGCCAGTCGCACGAATACTCTCATGAGTACAAAAGAAACGTTTCTAAATCAAGTCTAAGGACTTTAAAACAAATGCATGCAAAAAACAAAGGCTGAAACGCAAGATACAAGCTAAACGCACGATACAGGCTAAAACGCACGATACAAGCTAAAACGCACGATATAAGTTATAACAACATAACAATGATAAGTTAAAACACACGTTATTCAAACGAAAAATTCTTTCATTAATATTTCTTGCCTAAAAACGGCAGAATACAAATTTTTTTTTACGATTACAAAAGAAAAATTATTCTAAAGGAGCGTCGGTGGAAGGTGGATCTACGACAGGGGCCTCTTCAGTCTCTTGAGGATGCGCAGGAACGGATCCAGAGGTTTCAGGAACCTCCTCCTCGACACCTACATCCTTGACGTCAACATGCTTATCTTCAGTTGCTGCTTCTTCGTCCAAATCCTTTAGATCTTCTTCGTCGAGGAGATCTTCGGAACCCATCACTTTCACGAAAGAAGCCACCTCTTCGTTCACCATCTGTGAAGTGATGGTCCCAGAGGCTACACGACGCATTATCGCAGTGCGTGCGACCACTCGAACCAAGGCAGCATCATCCTCGAGTTCCTGGATCTTGGACGATAAAGCCTCTTCCCTCTCAGTCTTCTCCCGTCGAACGACTAGCAGTTCCTTCTCCAGCTCCTTAGAATGGTCCAAGGCCAGCTTCAGCCGTTCTCGCTGTTGGACCTGAAACCTTTCGCTGAGTTCCAGCTTAGATTCCAAGTCCCCAATCTGGACCAACTTAGCATTAACCTCGTCGGTCAGTTGGGCCAGCTTCTTCTTGGCCTTGTCGGCCTCCTTCTTGGCCAATTTAGCGTCGTTCTGGTTCGACGCTAATTCCTCTTTGATCTTAGCCATCCGTGTATGGAGGCTAAGACTAGTTTGGAGAGCCTATACAAAGAGAAAAGAAAAAAATTAGAGGCCGAACAAGAAAAGTGAAAGCAAAAAAGGTACGACAGGAACTTACCAGGAAGGAGATACCCGCGATGGAAGCATCCAGGTCTTCAATATCGGCCTCTTCCATGCACGCCTTCTGAGCAGGGACGTGAAACTGCTCAAGAACCGGGAAAGTGGCCGCCGTCCTAATCACGTCATCCACCATGAAGTCAGAGGGCATGCTGATGGTCATGGTCGTAAGACCAGACCCCTCTTTCCCTTTACCCTTGTCGACCTTCGACGCAGGTTGACTCGACGCACCTTTCTCCTTCACGGGAGGAGCGAAGCTAAGAGGGATCACTTCTATCCCACCTTCAGCCTTTCGTACGGCATCCTTAGGTGGGGTATCCAAAGAAACGTACGACGATCTCGTACGTTTGGCCAACGAACCTTCGCCAGTCGCGGCCTTTCTCTTAGCAGCACGAGCAGCGGCTTCCATCGTCGATGCCTTTTTAGAAGCTGAACCTGCATAAGAAGAAAAGCCAGAGTTAGAAACATGCAACAAAAAGAATAAGATTAATTGTTATCGAAAAAGTGATTACCTTCCATATCTGCTTCTTCGATCACCTGTACCTCTGGTTCGACGTCACTCTCCTCACCACCCCTCGGCGTCCTATACGTACGATCCGTCGCACTATAGCTTAAAAAGTGTGAGATCAGTTCTTTTGACTCCTCGGTGGTCTCAAACGTAAAATTAACAGCTGCAAAAAAAAAACGTACGATTAATACATGGAGATAAACGAAAAATACAATAAAGGAAGACCAATGCCTAAAGTTACCATTTGAGTTCCACTCAGGAACAACCCAAGATTCGTCAGTGACCGAAGACGTCTGGACGAAGACGTAACGAGACTTCCACCCTCGATCATTCACTTGCGTGCGATGAACAAGCATGGTATCATTCCTACCCTTAGGAAACAATCCAAAGCGATTGTAGGGTAGTCTCGTCACGTTGTAGGCAGAAAGAAGATCGTCCACAGAGAACGCACGACGACCCCAACCCTTGGTCACCCGTTCGATTACCAGGATGACATGCCAGAATTGAGGCATCAGTTGCCCCGGAGACAAGTTGAAACGGGACATGAAGGCTCGAGAAAGTGGAGAATAAGGCCATCGAAATCCGATCTTAAACGGATATTCGAACAGGGCAAAGAACCCCGTCGGAGTATCCGCCGGCCGAATCTCTCCGTCCACTCTTATTTGGGCACCCTCTGGTAACCCAGCTAACTCTCTTAACTCTCCTATCTCTAGACTTTCCGTAATCGAACTCCTAACTTCCGACGACATAATGAACTCTAGTCGACCTAAACTATTTCTCAATCGTGTAAATCTAAGATTGTCTAAACCACTATTGCTCTTCTTTGCTATTGATTTCAGACGCATGAACTAAGGAAGAAAGAGGTACCTTATAAAGCCTAGTCGCACGAAATCCTTGCCGAAAATAAAGTCGGATTACGATCTTGTGAATCAAAGCGAAAATTAGAGAAGATTTTGTAAAATCTTTCTTTAATCTAAATACTTATATTTATAGCAACTAAATCATATGAGTCATCAAAAACAATCGCTCCACGCGTCATCAACTAGCCGTTAGAAGACACGCGTCCAGGGTAACGGCTAGATAACGGCTATATTATCAACGTTTATTCGACCGTTAGACAACGTATTTTTACTCCTTGACCAATGAACTAAAGATTTAGATAAAATTAGAATTATTTTCTAAATCTTGGGGGCAAATTGTTAGGGTAAAAATCCGCAATCGCACGACAACCGACTATAATCGTAAGATAATCATTAGGACAATGGTCCTGTATTAAGATAAGGTCCTGAGATAAAACCTAAAAGAATTATCGAACAAAAATCATTAAACATCGAACATATACATCGAATAAGTCGAACGATGACTACAATGTCGTACGACAATACTAACGAATAAACATACAAAGTTTATATGTTTGATGCAGGCAAGCTGATTATAATATTCAACAATTGTCCACCTTTGAGGAAATCTGAAATTGAGCACTATGCCATGCTTGTTGGAGTCCATCATTACAATGAGCAAGTCGTAAATTATGTATCGTTCGACAGCATCAAGATCGACCGTTACAAGCAAGATTCTCGCAGCGGTTACAATCTGGACATTAACTCTCAGCAATACCGTTGGACAGTTACTCTCCGAGCATTAATTAAAGACAATAACGTTGGACGGTTACGATTCAATCATTGATAAGCCACAATACCGTTGGACCGTTATTCTCAAGCTACTATAAAAGAAGAATCAACTCAGCATTTCAAGGGAGGAAGTCTATCTGAAGCTTACAAGTTATATAGCAATTATTCTTGATAATCATCTGTAATTTACGTTCGATATCATTGTTATTTCACTTGTAATCGTACGATCAAAGCTGTATACTTGAAGGACATCACCCCTGCTTGGTGATCATAGTGCTCTGTCGACTTACCTTTTAGGTCGACCGCAGGTTTTTTCCTCTGTCGTGAGGTTTTTCCTGCGTCATCAAACTATTTGTCTCATTTTACTTTTCCGCACTTATCATTGATTGTAATTTCTTTCTCTCGACGGTTAAGCCTCACACAAGTTTCCTACGACATCGAGTTGTGTAATTTTTTACATAAACAGTTTGGCGCCCACCGTGGGGCTCCGTTTTGAGAAAAATTTCATTCGGTGAAAAGTGTGCCTTAGTACTAACCTTTTCTTTGAGTTCTCTTTGAGCTATTTGCGCAGGATAATGGATAACGGATTCATAGCATCTCTACAACAACAATTGCAAGAAGCTAATAACGAAATTCAACGTCTTCGAGCTTTGCCAGGACCATCGATGTCTATTCCGATGTCTATTCCTCTTCCTTATCCTCCTCAACATCTAAGACCGCCACCTCGACCACAGTTCAATGCCTCAGTGCCATTTTCTCTGAACCAACAATACAACAACGTACGATCGTCTTTACCACAGGTTCCACCACCAATACCTCATGGCCCGCCACCTATGCCTCGGGGTCCACCTCCTATGCCTCAAGGAGCATCCATGTTCACGTTCGAACCTCTTAACAACGTATCCCAACAAATTCCTATCCCTGGTCATATACCCACAGCTGCTAGTTCCACCGTTCACACGACAATACCACCCAGTACCGGAATCTCTTCTAGTTGTATTCCAACAATCCCAATAACCGTTGAAGATCCTCTGAACGTATGATTGAAGTCCCTGGAAGAACAGAATCAAAAGTTGTTCGCACTACTCACAAAGCTACCCGGAGCAGCAGTACCTGTCGAAGTTGAACCTAAAACTGGATTTCAGGCCTCACCGTTCGTCGATGAATTAGCTCTTGTTGACGTTCCCAAGAAATATACCATCCCAACTTTCGCAACAAAATACTCTGGAATCACAGATCCAGTCGAACATATAGCACAGTATAAGCAACTTATGTGGACAGTTCCTATACCGGCGCAATATCAAGAAGTTTGTATGTGCAAAAGCTTTGGATCAACTTTAACAGGAGCAGCATTACAATGGCTTATCAACTTAAAGCCAAAGAGTATTGGATCCTTTGCAGAATTGGTGAACCAATTCACTCGACAATTTGCTAGCAGTCGTAAGATGGAGAAGCAGACCAGCGACCTGTACTATATTGTACAGAAATCTGGAGAAACAATCCGCGACTACTTCAACAGATTCAACGCAGCAATGATTGAAATAAAGAATTGCGACGTGAAAACCGCAATCGAGGCATACAAGCGTGGATTAGAAGATTCCTCTGGATTATATCTGGAATTGACGAAATATCCACCAGAAAACTTCGACGACGTACGAGCTAGAACACTAGCTTTCATGAGAATAGAGGACGATGCTCTCTTTCGACGAAAGCATTCTGCCGAAAAGAAACCTCTTGGTGCTCAAAAACATGATTTTAAGCACAAAAGAGTAAACAAGATTGGAAATCCTCGACATGAGTCAAAAGCTCGACCAGGCAAAGGTACTGTTAAAATACGATATCCAGAGTTATCTACTTACAATTTTGCCGGTACATCGAAATATTTGGTGGATTCGTTACGGAAGATTGATGCAAACGTACGATGGCCAAAGAAATCTGATAAACCAAGCAAGGACAAAGATCAGAATAGATGGTGCGATTTCCACGACGATCATGGTCATACGACGGATGAATGCATCAGTTTAAAGAAGGAGATTTCATATTTGAAATCTAAGGGGCATCTAAAAGGCCTCATCCCAGAAGAACAAGGACGACCAGCGTCACCGGTTCATACAAAAGTCGTAAACTGCATCACTGGAGGATCAGAAGTGTGCGGACTTACGTATTCGGCTGCCAAACGACATGCGCGAGATGGTCCAGATGAACATCCTATCCCCGGAGAAGCCAGATCAAAGACAGAAAAAGAGCTCGATGCAATGGCAATCACGTTCGACCAAGACGATACACAGGGGGTCCATCATAAACATCATGACGCTCTAGTCATACAGTTGACAATCGGAAACTGTTCGACTAAGAGAATATTGATTGATGGAGGTAGTTCGGCTAACGTTATTTTTGCAGATACTCTTAAAGTCATGGGAATCGAACGGTCAGAAATCGTACGACGAAGTACTACTCTGATTGGATTTAATGGAGACCCGATGAACACTCTCGGAGAAATCATCCTGCCTATCTTCGCCAAAGGCATCAACAAACAAACAAAGTTCAATGTTGTGAACTGCCAATCAGCTTATAATGTTATTCTTGGAAGACCATGGATCCACGAGATGAAAGCAATTCCTTCGACGTACCATCAGAAGATCAAATTTCCTTCTCCATGGGGAATTCAAGAAATTGCTAGTGAGAACAAAGTCACACGAGAATGCTACAAGATTACGATGAAGACAAAGTCGCAGGACATCTAGCAATTACAGAGCCAGGATGGGAAGAAATCGAATGATGACCTTCGACTAGAAGAAGTCGTCCTTGATCCTGAACATCCTGATCGAAAGGTCTTCGTAGGAGCCTCGCTCCCCCCTGACATAAAAAATACGATTATATCTTTTTTGCAGGAACACTCAGACTGTTTTGCATGGTCGCACGAAGATATGGTTGGAATAGATCCAAGCATTATATCGCATAAATTGAACGTGGATCCTACTTTCAAGCCAATCAAGCAGAAGCGTCGCAAGTTCGCGCCTGAAAGAAATAAAGTGATCAACGATGAAGTCAACAATCTGCTTAAAACAGGGAAGATCCGAGAAGTCAAATATCCAGAATGGTTGGCTAATGTAGTCGTCGTACAAAAGAAGAACGGAAAATGGCGAGTCTGCATTGATTTCACGGATCTAAACAAAGCTTGTCCAAAAGATCCTTTTCCTTTACCTCATATCGACGCCATGGTTGATGCAACAGCAGGACATGAATTGTTAACATTCATGGACGCATATTCAGGATACAACCAAATATTGATGCACACGGACGACCAGGAGAAGACCGCATTCATGACAGACAAAGGCATATACTGTTACAAAGTTATGCCATTTGGTCTCAAGAATGCAGGATCGACATATCAAAGATTGGTCAATATGATGTTCAAGGAACATCTTGGTCGAACGATGGAAGTTTATATCGACGACATGCTTGTGAAATCAGAACGTTCGATCGATCATGTCGCACATTTAAAGCAATCCTTCGACATCCTACGACAATACAAGATGAAGCTCAATCCAACAAAATGTTCCTTCGGAGTACGAGCAGGAAAATTCTTGGGGTACTTGGTGACGCAACGCGGAATCGAAGCAAGTCCGGAAAAAGTTAAAGCTATCACCGAGATACAATCTCCAAGGAATGTCAACGAAGTCCAGAAGTTAACAGGACGAGTGGCAGCTTTAACCCGATTTATTTCACGATCGTCGGACAAATGCCATTTGTTCTATAATGTCCTACGAAAGAATCAAGGCTTCTTGTGGAGGGACGAACATGAGAAAGCTTTGCAAGAGCTGAAGCAATATATGACATCACCTCCCCTGCTGACAAAACCAATCGAAGGTGAAAGTCTACAGTTGTACTTGGCAGTGAGCAAAAATGCGACAAGTGCAGTACTTGTGCGAGAGGAAGATCAGCGACAACAACCAATTTATTATGTCAGCAAATCTTTCCTCGACGCAGAAACCAGGTACACATCAATGGAGAAATTGCTACTAGGTCTTATGACGGCAGCAAAGAAGTTAAGGCATTACTTCGAGTCGCATCATATCATTGTTGTGACCAATTATCCACTCAAGACGGTGCTTCGGAAGCCAGAACTGACAGGACGTTTAGCCAAGTGGAGCATTTATCTCAGTGGGTTCGACATTGAATTCAAACCCAAGACAGCAATTAAATCGCAAGTATTGGCAGATTTTGTGGCAGAATTTTCTCCAGGACTGGAACCCACGACGTGCGACGAAGTTGTAATGATTTCAGACAATAAACCTTGGATACTCTACGTTGATGGTTCCTCGAACGTACGAGGATGTGGGTTAGGAATTGTCTTAAAATCATCACAAGGGGGAAATATAGCATACTCCGTACGATGCGAATTCAAAGCCACAAACAACGAAGCAGAATATGAAGCTTTGATCGCAGGACTAGATATTGCTCTTAGACTGGGGGCAAAACAATTGCACGTTCGAAGCGATTCTTTACTGGTCGTAAACCAAGTAAATGGAGATTTTCAAGCAAAAGACTCAAAAATGATGAGTTATCTCAAAGCCGTTAAAGATCGAATCGCACAATTTGAACAGTTCCTGATCGAGCAAATACCAAGAGATTTAAATATGCAAGCGGACGCACTAGCCAATCTGGGATCTGCATTTCACGATCCATTCATGGAAAATATCCCAATACTTCATCTCACAACACCAACAATTGTGGTAAACGATGAAGTACAGATGAACGAAGAAATTTACAATTGGTCGCTCGACATATGGAACTACCTCAAGCACGACCAACTACCTGAAGATAAAATGGAAGCTCGAAAGACAAGGTCGAAAGCTTCAAGATATACAATTTTTGAAGACCAACTTTATGGAAGATCCACGACAGGACTTCTCCTACGATGTATCACAAGTAAGGTACGAATCAATCAAATTCTCCAAGAGATGCACGACAGAGAATGTGGGAATCATGCAGGGGCAGAAGCCTTGCTAACCGAATCTCACGACAAGGTTACTATTGGCCTACTTTACGAGAGGATGCAATAACGTACGTCCAACGATGCGATGCATGCCAAAAACATTCGGGTATGATCCATCGACCATCTGAACCTTTACATTCTGTTCTAGTTCCATGGCCCTTCATGCGATGGGGAATGGACATCGTGGGAAAATTACCTCCAGCCCCTGGACAAAAAGTCTATCTAGTCGTGCTCACCGATTACTTCTCGAAATGGATAGAAGCTGGTGCTTTCTCACAGGTCCGGGATAAAGAAGTCATATCTTTTATTCAGAAAAATATCATTTATAGATTCGGAGTACCAGCTGAAATCATGTGCGACAACGGCTCACAATTTATAAGTGATAAGACTCGTACGTTCTGTGAAAAACGAGGAATCAAGTTAATCACTTCAACTCCGAGATATCCACAATCTAACGGATTAGCAGAATCGAGCAACAAAGTCATCATCAATTCAATCCGAAAAAGGTTGAAAGGAGCAAAAGGAAAATGGGTAGAAGAATTGCCATCTATCCTATGGGCAAATTGTACGACACCAAGAGCATCAACTGGACAAACTCCATATTCTCTGGTATATGGATGCAAAGCAGTCTTACCAATCGAAGCTCAAATACCAATTGCCAGAAGTCGTACGTATGATCAAAATGCAATAAATCTATCTTACGACCTGGACGCTTTAGAAGAACTCCGAGAGAAAGTGCTACGAACGATGGCTGCACAGAAAGGAATTGTTGAAAGACACTTCAACAAAAAGGTAAAGGCCAAAATTTTTCAAGTTGGAGATTATGTCTTACGACATGTATTCCAAAACACACAAGAGCCAAACGCTGGAAAACTTTCCATCAAATGGGAAGGACCATACATAATTTCCAAAGTCATTGGAAACGGAGCATACAGACTTACGACAATAGAAGGTATGGAAATCCCACGAAGCTGGAACGCCCATCACCTCAAAAGGTACTATTTCTAAACCTATTTACATACGATTTATTCCTTATCCATTACTGACTTAAGCATCGGAGCGCCGTTGGCTAAGCCAACGGCCACCCCTTAGTCATCCTTTTTCGCAGGTATCGCACGATAAATCGCATGGATCGCACGATCAACGCAAGTATCGCACGATTAAAACGCATGCTTATCGCAGGAATCGCACGACAAAAATCGCATGAATCGCAAGAAAACTGCTATAACGCACGATTATGTCGCAAGAGCGCAAGTCAACTCGCCAGTCGCACGAATACTCTCATGAGTACAAAAGAAACGTTTCTAAATCAAGTCTAAGGACTTTAAAACAAATGCATGCAAAAAACAAAGGCTGAAACGCAAGATACAAGCTAAACGCACGATACAGGCTAAAACGCACGATACAAGCTAAAACGCACGATATAAGTTATAACAACATAACAATGATAAGTTAAAACACACGTTATTCAAACGAAAAATTCTTTCATTAATATTTCTTTCCTAAAAACGGCAGAATACAAAATTTTTTTTACGATTACAAAAGAAAAATTATTCTAAAGGAGCGTCGGTGGAAGGTGGATCTACGACAGGGGCCTCTTCAGTCTCTTGAGGATGCGCAGGAACGGATCCAGAGGTTTCAGGAACCTCCTCCTTGACACCTACATCCTTGACGTCAACATGCTTATCTTCAGTTGCTGCTTCTTCGTCCAAATCCTTTAGATCTTCTTCGTCGAGGAGATCTTCGGAACCCATCACTTTCACGAAAGAAGCCACCTCTTCGTTCGCCATCTGTGAAGTGATGGTCCCAGAGGCTACACGACGCATTACCGCAGTGCGTGCGACCACTCGAACCAAGGCAGCATCATCCTCGAGTTCCTGGATCTTGGACGATAAAGCCTCTTCCCTCTCAGTCTTCTCCCGTGGAACGACTAGCAGTTCCTTCTCCAGCTCCTTAGAATGGTCCAAGGCCAGCTTCAGCCGTTCTCGCTGTTGGACCTGAAACCTTTCGCTGAGTTCCAGCTTAGATTCCAAGTCCCCAATCTGGACCAACTTAGCATTAACCTCGTCGGTCAGTTGGGCCAGCTTCTTCTTGGCCTTGTCGGCCTCCTTCTTGGCCAATTTAGCGTCGTTCTGGTTCGACGCTAATTCCTCTTTGATCTTAGCCATCCGTGTATGGAGGCTAAGACTAGTTTGGAGAGCCTATACAAAGAGAAAAGAAAAAAATTAGAGGCCGAACAAGAAAAGTGAAAGCAAAAAACGTACGACAGGAACTTACCAGGAAGGAGATACCCGCGATGGAAGCATCCAGGTCTTCAATATCGGCCTCTTCCATGCGCGCCTTCTGAGCAGGGACGTGAAACTGCTCAAGAACCGGGAAAGTGGCCGCCGTCCTAATCACGTCATCCACCATGAAGTCAGAGGGCATGCTGATGGTCATGGTCGTAAGACCAGACCCCTCTTTCCCTTTACCCTTGTCGACCTTCGACGCAGGTTGACTCGACGCACCTTTCTCCTTCACGGGAGGAGCGAAGCTAAGAGGGATCGCTTCTATCCCACCTTCAGCCTTTCGTACGGCATCCTTAGGTGGGGTATCCAAAGAAACGTACGACGATCTCGTACGTTTGGCCAACGAACCTTCGCCAGTCGCGGCCTTTCTCTTAGCAGCACGAGCAGCGGCTTCCATCGTCGATGCCTTTTTAGAAGCTGAACCTGCATAAGAAGAAAAGCCAGAGTTAGAAACATGCAACAAAAAGAATAAGATTAATTGTTATCGAAAAAGTGATTACCTTCCATATCTGCTTCTTCGATCACCTGTACCTCTAGTTCGACGTCACTCTCCTCACCACCCCTCGGCGTCCTATACGTACGATCCGTCGCACTATAGCTTAAAAAGTGTGAGATTAGTTCTTTTGACTCCTCGGTGGTCTCAAACGTAAAATTAACAGCTGCAAAAAAAAAACGTACGATTAATACATGGAGATAAACGAAAAATACAATAAAGGAAGACCAATGCCTAAAGTTACCATTTGAGTTCCACTCAGGAACAACCCAAGATTCGTCAGTGACCGAAGACGTCTGGACGAAGACGTAACGAGACTTCCACCCTCGATCATTCACTTGCGTGCGATGAACAAGCATGGTATCATTCCTACCCTTAGGAAACAATCCAAAGCGATTGTAGGGTAGTCTCGTCACGTTGTAGGCAGAAAGAAGATCGTCCACAGAGAACGCACGACGACCCCAACCCTTGGTCACCCGTTCGATTACCAGGATGACATGCCAGAATTGAGGCATCAGTTGCCCCGGAGAGAAGTTGAAACGGGACATGAAGGCTCGAGAAAGTGGAGAATAAGGCCATCGAAATCCGATCTTAAATGGATATTCGAACAGGGCAAAGAACCCCGTCGGAGTATCCGCCGGCCGAATCTCTCCGGCCACTCTTATTTAGGCACCCTCTGGTAACCCAGCTAACTCTCTTAACTCTCCTATCTCTAGACTTTCCGTAATCGAACTCCTAACTTCCGACGACATAATGAACTCTAGTCGACCTAAACTATTTCTCAATCGTGTAAATCTAAGATTGTCTAAACCACTATTGCTCTTCTTTGCTATTGATTTCAGACGCATGAACTAAGGAAGAAAGAGGTACCTTATAAAGCCTAGTCGCACGAAATCCTTGCCGAAAATAAAGTCGGATTACGATCTTGTGAATCAAAGCGAAAATTAGAGAAGATTTTGTAAAATCTTTCTTTAATCTAAATACTTATATTTATAGCAACTAAATCATATGAGTCATCAAAAATAATCGCTCCACGCGTCATCAACTAGCCGTTAGAAGACACGCGTCCAGGGTAACGGCTAGATAACGGCTATATTATCAACGTTTATTCGACCGTTAGACAACGTATTTTTACTCCTTGACCAATGAACTAAAGATTTAGATAAAATTAGAATTATTTTCTAAATCTTGGGGGCAAATTGTTAGGGTAAAAATCCGCAATCGCACGACAACCGACTATAATCGTAAGATAATCATTAGGACAATGGTCCTGTATTAAGATAAGGTCCTGAGATAAAACCTAAAAGAATTATCGAACAAAAATCATTAAACATCGAACATATACATCGAATAAGTCGAACGATGACTACAATGTCGTACGACAATACTAACGAATAAACATACAAAGTTTATATGTTTGATGCAGGCAAGCTGATTATAATATTCAACAATTGTCCACCTTTGAGGAAATCTGAAATTGAGCACTATGCCATGCTTGTTGGAGTCCATCATTACAATGAGCAAGTCGTAAATTATGTATCGTTCGACAGCATCAAGATCGACCGTTACTAGCAAGATTCTCGCAGCGGTTACAATCTGGACATTAACTCTCAGCAATACCGTTGGACAGTTACTCTCCGAGCATTAATTAAAGACAATAACGTTGGACGGTTACGATTCAATCATTGATAAGCCACAATACCGTTGGACCGTTATTCTCAAGCTACTATAAAAGAAGAATCAACTCAGCATTTCAAGGGAGGAAGTCTATCTGAAGCTTACAAGTTATATAGCAATTATTCTTGATAATCATCTGTAATTTACGTTCGATATCATTGTTATTTCACTTGTAATCGTACGATCAAAGCTGTATACTTGAAGGACATCACCCCTGCTTGGTGATCATAGTGCTCTGTCGACTTACCTTTTAGGTCGACCGCAGGTTTTTTCCTCTGTCGTGAGGTTTTTCCTGCGTCATCAAATTATTTGTCTCATTTTACTTTTCCGCACTTATCATTGATTGTAATTTCTTTCTCTCGACGGTTAAGCCTCACACAAGTTTCCTACGACATCAAGTAGTGTAATTTTTTACATAAACACTAGCCTCGGCTTCTTTAATGAATCGTCATTCAAAAAAAATATCACTTCTAGTTGACATTGTCGTTTTTTTATAAATAAACTAGATCAAAATACAATTAAAATCTAATATATAATTTACTTCATATATGTCGAACCGAGTCTTCAAATATTTAATAGTTAAGCATTAAATTTAATTAAGTCATAAAACAAGTCGAGTTTTAAAATTTTTTATTTCTGAGATATATGTTTGGATGAGTATAAGTTTACTTATTGAAATTTGAAACGTTACTTGGAAGAGCTTTTTAGGAATTTTTGTTACTTTTTTCAAAGGGTTAAGTGTTTGGGTAAAAATCTGCGATAGCACGACGATTAGCTATAATCGTAAGATATATTTCGGAATAATAATCCTGTATTAAGATATGGTCCTGAAATAAATTTAATAGTACCCTCGAATCAATATAACAATCGGTCGAATAAAACCAACGATTAGTCGAATGATATTACATGTATCGTACGATACTTACATCTTTGATGCAGGCAAGCTGATTATCATTGTCCACCTCTGAGAAAGTCAGAAATTGAGTACTATGCTATGCTCGTTGGAGTTCATCATTATAACAGACGTTCTTCAATAATTAATCGAACAAGTATTACAAATCAGTCGAACGACATATATGTTCCAACGTATGATGCATTACTAACGGTAACCTCTATCGTGAGTTTTCTTATTTATTACAGAAGATCGTCAGTTATCGGATATCTCACCTTCAGTCAAAGACCCAATCCAAGGTCATCAAGACGAAGAGTTAATCCTATTTAATGCGACGTCCGTTATCACCGTTGGAGACATTAAATGCACGACCGTTATGAAAGAAGCTATATAATCAAGACTCGGATCACATTCGAGAGGGACAACTCTGGAAGGAGCTATTATATTCTCTCTAGCTTAGAATTCATCATAATACTTGTAATTTACGTTCGATCGCACGTTTATTTTTTTTGTAATCGCTCGACGTATACTGTAATCTTGAAGGACATCACCCCTGCTTGGTGACCATAGTGCACTGTCGACTTAACTTTAGGTCGACCGCAGGTTTTTTCCTCCGTTGTGAGGTTTTTCCTGCATCATCAAATTCTTTGTCTTATTTTATTTTTATCGCACTTCTTATCGACTGTAATTTCTTTCTCTTGACGGTTAAGCCTCACACATTTTTCATACGACAATCAACTGGTGTAATTTTTTGCATAAACATTTTGGCGCCCACTGTGGGGCTCTGTTTTGAGGAAAATTTCATTCGGTAAAAAGTGCGCCTTCGTACTAATCTTTTCTTCGAGTTCTCTTTGAGCTATTTCTGCAGGATAATGGATAACGCATTCATAACATCTCTACAACAACAATTGCAACAAGCTAACGAAGAAATCCAACGTCTTCGAGCTTCGGAAGTTTCATCGATGCCTATTCCTTCTCCTTATCCACCTCAACACTTGAGACCACCGTTTCGTCCTCAGTTCAACACCTCAGTACCTTTACCACATAACCAGCAGAACTTCGTACGACCATCCATGCCTCAAAGTCCACATGGATTCACATTTGGTCCCTTTAACAACATTTCTCAACAAATCCCTATTCCTGGTCATATACCCACAGCTGCTAGTTCCACAGTTCATACAACAATACCACCCAACTCTGGAGTTTCTTCCAGTTTTATCCCAACAATTCCAGTAACCACTGAAGATCCTCTGAACGTACGATTGAAATCTTTGGAGGAACAGAATCAAAAGCTATTCGCACTACTTACAAAATTACCCGGAGCAGCAGTACCTATCGAAGTCGAACCTAAAACCGGATTTCAAGCTTCACCGTTCGTTGATGAAATATCTCTTGTCGACATACCCAAAAAATACACCATTCCAGCCTTTGCAACAAAATATTCCGGAGTCACTGCTCCAGTCGAACATGTCGCACAATATAAGCAACTCATGTGGACAGTTCCTATACCGACGCAGTACCAGGAAGTTTTCATGTGCAAAAGCTTCGGATCTACATTGACGGGAGCAGCGTTACAATGGCTTATCAACCTAAAGCCAAA
Source organism: Centaurea solstitialis (assembly GCA_030169165.1). Classification (NCBI taxonomy): domain Eukaryota; kingdom Viridiplantae; phylum Streptophyta; class Magnoliopsida; order Asterales; family Asteraceae; genus Centaurea; species Centaurea solstitialis. Next base: position 34,925,679 of record CM058047.1, read on the forward strand.
AAGTATTGGATCATTTGCTGAATTGGTGAACCAATTCACATGACAATTCGCTAGCAGTCGTAAGATGGAGAAACAAACCAGCGATCTATATTACGTCGTACAGAAGCCAGGAGAAACAATTCGCGACTACTTCAACAGATTCAACGCGGCTATGATCGAAGTAAAGAATTGTGATGTGAAAACTGCAATCGAGGCATATAAACATGGGTTAGAAGATTCCTCTAGATTATATCTAGAATTGACGAAATATCTGTTAGGGTAAAAATCTACGATCGCACGACGACCAGCTATAATCGTTAGATAAGTGTTGGGACAATGATCCTGTATTAAGATAAGGTCCTGAGATAAAACTAATAGGACTCTCGAACAATGATTATTAAACGTCGAACAGATACAACGGATAAGTCGAACGATGCCTATTATGTCGTACGATGGTACTAACAAATAAACATACGAAGTTTATATCTTTGATGCAGGAAAGCTGATTATCATTTCTAACAATTGTCCACCTTTGAGAAAGTCTGAGATCGAGTACTATGATATGCTCATTGGAGTTCATCATTACAATGGACATGTCTTAAGTTATAATTCGTTCGATGGAAACCGACGACATCAAGAGATTGACCGTTACAAGCAAGATTCTCGCAGCAGTTACAATCTGGACATTAACTCTCAACAAGTACCGTTGGACAGTTACTTTCCGAGCATTAATGGTCAACAATACCGTTGGACGGTTATTTTCAAGGTACTATATAAGAAGATTCAAGCCATCATTTCAAGACACGAAGTCTGCTCGAAGTCTACAAGTTCTCTATTGGCTATTCTCTGCGATCATTCGTATTTTACATTCGATTCTAGTATTATTTCTCTTGTAATCGTACGATCGGAGTTGTAAACTTGAAGGACATCACCCCTGTTTGGTGATCATAGTGCACTGTCGACTTACCTTCTAGGTCGACCGCAGGTTTTTTCCTCCGTCGTGAGGTTTTTCCTGCGTCATCAAATTATCTGTCTTATTTTACTTTTCCGCACTTCTTATCAATTGTAATTTCTTTCTCTCGACGGTTAAGCCTCACACATTTTCATACGACATTTGACTTGTGTAATTTTTTACATAAACAGTTTGGCGCCCACCGTGGGGCTCCGTTTTGAGAAAAATTTCATTCGGTGAAAAGTGCGCCTTAGTACTAACCTTTCTTCGAGTTCTCTTTGAGCTATTTTTGCAGGATAATGGATAACGGATTCATAGCATCTCTACAACAACAACAACTGCAACAAGCTAATGAAGAAATCCAGCGTCTTCAAGCTTCACAAGTCTCATCAATGCCTATTCCTCCTCCTTATCCACCTCAACACCTGAGGCCACCGCTTCGTCCACAGTTCAACACCTCAGTGCCTTTATCAACTATGAACCAGCAGTATAATAACGTACGACCGCCTATGCCTCAAGGTCCACCACCTATACCTCAAGGCCCGCCACCTATGCCTCGAGGTCCACCGCCCATGCCTCAAGGCACACCTGCATTCACGTTCGGACCCTTTAACAACATATCTCAAAAAATTCCTATTCCTGGTCATATACCCACCACTGCTAGTTCCACAGTTCATACAACGATACCACCCAATACCGGAATTTCTTCTGGTTTTATCCCAACAATTCCAATAACCACCGAAGATCCTCTAAACGTGCGATTGAAATCTTTGGAGGAGCAGAACCAAAAGTTGTTCGCATTACTTACAAAGTTACCTGGAGCAGCATTACCCGTCGAAGTCGAACCTAAAACCGGATTTCAAGCTTCGCCGTTCGTCGACGAAATATCTCTCATCGACGTGCCCAAAAAATATACGATTCCAGCCTTCGCAACAAAGTATTCTGGAGTCACCGACCCCGTCGAACATATCGCACAATATAAGCAACTCATGTGGACAGTTCCTATACCGACGCAATTCCAAGAAGTCTGCATGTGCAAGAGCTTCAGATCAACCTTAACAGGAGCAGCATTACAATGGCTCATCAACCTAAAGCCAACAAGTATTGGATCATTTGCTGAATTGGTTAATCAATTCACTCGACAGTTTGCCAGTAGTCGTAAGATGGAGAAACAGACCAGCGACCTATACTACTTCGTACAGAAGCCAGGAGAAACAATTCGCGACTACTTCAACATATTCAACGCGACAATGATCGAAGTAAAGAATTGTGATGTGAAAACTGCGATGGAAGCATATAAACGTGGGCTAGAAGATTTCTCTGGATTATATCTAGAATTGACGAAATACCCACCAGAAAACTTCGACGACATACGAGCTAGAACATTAGCTTTCATGAGAATAGAGGACGATGCTCTCTTTCGACGAAAGCATTCCACTGAGAAGAAACCTCTTGGTGCTCAAAAACATGATTTTAAGCACAAAAGAGTGAAAAAAATTGGAAATCCTCGACACGAGTCAAAAGCTCGACCAAGCAAAGGTACCGTTAAAATACATTATCCAGAGTTATCTACTTACAATTTTGCAGGTACATCGAAAGACTTGGTGGATTCATTACGAAAGATTGATGCAAATGTACGTTGGCCAAAGAAATCTGACAAACCAAGCAAAGATAAAGACCAAAATAGATGGTGCGATTTCCATGAAGATAATGGTCATACGACGGATGAATGCATTAGCCTCAAAAAAGAGATTTCATATTTGAAGTCTAAGGGGCATCTAAAAGGTGTCATTCCAGAAGAACAAGGACGACCAGCATCTCCAGTTCATACTAAAGTTGTAAACTGCATCACCGGAGGATCAGAAGTATGTGGTCTTACATATTCTGCTGCTAAAAGACATGCACGAGATGGTCCAGACGAACGCCCTATCACCGATGAAGTTAAGTCAAAGGCCGAAAAAGAGCTCGACACGATGATAATAACGTTCGACAAAGATGATACTCAAGGAGTCCATCATAAGCATCATGACGCTCTAGTCATACAGTTGACCATCGGAAACTGTTCGGCTAAGAGAATTTTGATCGATGGAGGCAGTTCAGCTAACGTTATTTTTCCAGATACTCTTAAAGTAATGGGAATCGAACGATCAGAAATCGTACGACGAAGTACTACTCTGATCGGATTCAATGGAGACCCGATGAACACTCTCGGAGAAATCATCTTACCTGTCTTCGCCAAAGGCATCAACAAGCAAACAAAGTTCTGTTAGGAATTATGTGCAGAGTTGACAAACCAAGTAATTACACATCCAATGCTACAAGACACTTGAGGGTCACACCTGTGAGGACCTATAAATCGAATAAGTTAAATGAAACCCGGAAATGGAGAGTTAGGATTTATAATGGTGAATTATAAATCAATTGGGTATTTTCAGTCAGAATTACCAAAGTCAGAGGGTTATTAATTAATTAGATACATTATATATTTATTAGATAAGATAAATATATAATAGTTAATTAATAAGTAATATATATATATATATATATATATTAGATAAATATATATATATATATATATATATAATTATCATAAGCAAATTCTTTTCCAGTAATTAAAAAGGGAAAAGATTTGAGATAATTACTATATGGAAACTGAATCCTATTCAAACTGTATTTTTCCTCCATATAAATAAGGCTTATGGGTTAAGGAAAAATTAAGCTTTTCAACCAACAAAAATCAGTTTCAGTTTCTCTCTCCCTCTCTTTCTCTCCTGCCGGCGCCGCCACCTCTCCCTCGGAATCCAGATTCGGTTTTCCAGTCTTCGGGTTTTCATTCGGTTCAGCTAGAGGAACATTCGTTGGTCGATCACCGGTGGACTAAATTCTCAAGCAATCCGGGTAAACCATCGAAACCATATATAATTGAACTAAATTGGTTAAAGATCTATAAGCTTTTTGGGTTTTTAGCTTAAACGCTTCCGCATTATAATCAAATCAGTGTGTGTTTGATAGCATAGGGTTTTATCAGTTCGGATATTAAACCTATGAGATTTATCGAACCAGTGAGGTTTCGAAGATCCACGATGATCCTCGAGTCAGCTTGATCCGAGGGATCTCACAAAAACCCAACAGTGGTATCAGAGCCACGGTGTGTTCGTTTTTAATTAACTCGTTTGATCCGTTAAAATTGTTCGTTTAAATTCTCGTTTTAGTTTTATATATAAAGTTTTTTTTTATTGCTTAATCGCTTCAAACACACCAAGAACACCCAACCGACGATCGGCGGTGGAATGGCGGTAGTTAGCCGGCCGGACCGCCAGGCCGATCGCCGGCTGTAAAATCACACCACACGAACGCCGAGCCGCACCACCCGATTGGTGGTGACGGCATCGGCTATCGCTATCAACCACCGAGCCACCTGATTGGTGGCGGCGGCGTGGGCTATTAAATCGCACCACCAGCAACGGTGGTGGTGGCCGTTTTTATTCCACGCCAATCGACGGTCAAGCCAAGGCGATAGCCACGACGGCAATTGATGTTCAAAACCGACCACATATGGTGGTGGTTCATCGAAACCGGCGGCGCACAGCCGTGCGTAACACCACCAGTTCGGTGGTGATGGCCGTGGTCTTTCCGAACGACAAACCGGCGGTGTTGGCAACCACTGCTACTGCCGATCGCGATGGTGGCCAAATCAAACCTCGGCCAAACCGAACCATTCGCCGGCTGCCGTAGTGGTCGTGCCTAGGCGATGGTATCGGTGGCAGCCCGCACCGCACCCGTCTGTGGCCGGGTTGCGGATTGCTAACTGCCACGCCACCCATGACGACGGTGGCGACGGCGAATCCCAGGAACGGCGGTGATCGATCGCCACCAGTGTGGTGGTGATCGATGATGTTGATCAACGACGGCTAAACCACCGAACGGCAATAGTGGCCGCTGCCGCTATCACCGAACGGCGATGGGGTGTTTTTTTTTTTGATCTTGCTTGCCGACAACAATCAACCACCAATCGACGGTGTTATCGATGATGGCAGCCGCGGTGGTGGAATGAGATCCGCACGGCGATGGTTGGCAACGATGGTGTTGTTTGTTTTTCCCGAAAGTCGACGACGGTGATGGGCGATTGCCATCGTCGTCGAGCCACCAACGGCGGCGGTGGTTGTTTACCTTCACCGTCATGAAACCGATCAAAGGGTGACCGTTTGTTACTGTCATAGGATTGGTATCGATTGTTTTTCGGAAACCCGAAGCGATAAGACGGGATTAGGATTTTTCGATCCTCGAAAGTTTTTCGAGCAAATCGCGAAACCCTAACGGACCCAAGATTACCAGTTTGGTAATGGGCCTGAAAGCCCAGTTTTTGGACCAAGTCTATGGCCCAAGAAAGTTAATTGGTTTAAACCTTTACCCAAAAATTATTCGGATAATAAAATTTTATAAAATTGCTTTAGTTTTTCATTAAAATTTTATATATATAAGCCAAATAATTAATAGTCGAATAGGCCTGGTATTGTATTTGATCAGTTGGTCGAATCTAGATACAGTTTTAGGGCCAGTACTGTGTATCTCGACCAGTTAGTTCAAAATACCTGTTTTTCGATATTTTTGAGTAAAAGATTAATATTTTAGATAAAATGGTTTTAGTTTTATAAAATAGGATTTATTGTTTATAAGTCTCAGTTTTAAGTAAAAACCGTTTTTCAGCTTAAAATATTTTGGTTCATAAAACAGTTTTTCGAATCAGTTATAAAACCAAGTTTTGCGATAATTGAAACGAGATAATTTTAACGGATCTAGGTTTATTTCTCGCTTTTATTATATTGTTTATGATTCATATATAATTGCGTGATTGCTTGAATTCTATATATGCATCTCAGTTTGAGTATATATATATGCCTAATATAGATTTTTGCCAACTTAGACCCTTGACATATTTACGGGGAGGCCTGCGTGCCATTTACAACCCCTTATGTGATAATGACCTTAGGATAGATGTTTTGTTTTCGGGGATGGTGAGGCCAGTGGGAGCTGATAAAGTTCTTCCTCTTACCGGAGTACTGACAAACATGGCGAGGCCAGTGGGAGCTGCTAAAATTCTTCCTCTTACCGAAGTACTGACAAACATGGCGAAGCCAGTGGGAGCTGCGCAAGTTTTGAAGCTTTTTAGTCAATTAGGTCATTATTGGTCCCTAGGAAATAAACGTTGGCAAAAACTATAACTGGTTTTTGTGTGGTTGATTATTATTTAACTGCATGATTGTTTATTTGTGATATCTTGCATGTTAGTAAGTTTTAAATAGTTTCTTTCAAAACTAGGTTGTATCACAAATATAGATATAGGTTTTTAATTACTAGTTTTCGGAACTTTTACAAAACGGTAGTTTTAAAACCTATAGATGATTGTTTCATATAAAAGGCAAGTTGACAAAAACAGTTAGTTTTAATCAACCAGGTGTGCTATTAAAACAGTTAGTTTTAATTAGCAAGTGATTTTAAAACAGTTGATTTTAAATAGCATGTATGTTTAAAACAGTCAGTTTGAAACATCAGTAGCCTTTATGACAATCAGTTTTTCAAAAATCATATTTTTGACAAAAATCCTGGAAATAAATTTTTTCAAAAACCCCGAAAATCATAGATCAGTAGTGCAACCCATCTAGGGGCACCTTCGACGTAAAGTACACAGGCGCTGTAAGTGATCACACATTCAACGTCCGTGTTCAAACTGAAGCTGGAGGGGTTACATAACTCTGCGAATTATCTCCGGGTGGTACCGGCCAGAGTATAGTGATCAGGACCCCAAAATGGTGAGATCTATTTTGGTACTATTAAGTTCACCGGGAGGTACCAGGCCAAAATACACTTAGAGGGACTGAAACATGCACAAGTAGTTAGTGTGGTCCCGAAAAGATCTAGGAGTCATATCAGGTAGATATGATTGGTAGAAGTCCTTACCTACCGAAATAAATACGGGCCTGGTGGAGCAAGAACAATCCGCACATTAGGACGTATGAAATAAGGATCCTAGTCCAATAAATTGATCATTTAAGGGTTTATTGATATTTATTGGAATTTAATCTATTTACAGTTGCTAAAGACCAAAAGTTTTAATTTGTGTAGATGGCAAGCACTGTTACCAACACTAACAATCTTTCCCTCCGCTCTATCCTAGAGAAGGATAAGTTGACCGGCTCTAATTTCCTTGACTGGGAGCGCAATCTGATGATTGTGCTCAGACATGAGAGGAAATGGTATGTCCTTGAAGAGCCTCTTGGGGAGGCACCTCCGGCAAATGCTCCGGCTGCTGCTAGGAATGCCCACAAGAAGCACTCAGATGATCTACTGGATGTTGCCTATCTCATGCTTGCAACAATGAGCCCAGATCTGCAAGCAGGGCTCATAAATACAAATGCTTATGACATGATCCGCCAGCTGAGGGACATGTTCCAGACCCAGGCTCGTACAGAACGTTACGATGCCACAAAAGCATTTAATGAGTGCAAGATGATAAAAGGGACATCAGTAAGTGACCATGTCATGAAAATGAAACGGCACTTGGATCATCTAGAGAGGCTTGGTCACCCGGTTCCGTTGCAGCTAGCAACAGATACCATACTCAATTCACTGTCAGAAGACTACAGGCCCTTTGTAGTCAATTACAATATGAATAACATGGAGAAGTCAATAGCAGAATTACACTCCATGCTTAAGACAACTGAACTGAATATGGGGAACAAGAACAAGACCAAGGATGTCTTGATGGTAAAAGACGGAGGGGTGAAAAAAAAGTGGGCATGCTAGCACCAGCAAAGGGAAGGGACCAGTACAGGCCGTCCAGAGTGCACCCAAGAAAGGCAAGGGCAAGGGCAAGGGCAAGAAGGTTAAGCCAAATAAAGCTAGGACCGAGAACCGCTGTTTTACATGCAATGAGGTTGGTCACTGGAGGCAAAACTGCCCAAAGCGTCATGAAGCAGGTATGTAGACCTCAGATATTTATGATTGCTTTAGTTTGTCACTTCTTACTTGTTAGTTTACAAGTGTACTGATACCTAGAGCAAATGACTATTGCAGGTGGTCAGAAGTGATGTGCCCGAGAATTGCAAGGATCAAGATAGAAGCTCATTTTAGATATATGTTTTTCAAGACAATTTTATTTTAAACAGTTGTTTTATGGTTACTTTTTAATACTTATAATTTATTTAAATGGTTTTAATTTTATAAGCTATTGTCTTGAATAAATATCTGATATGCGTGGAATTTTTAAATCTCACAAAGTCAAGGTTTTGACTTGATCCTAGATATTGCCTGTTACACTAGAAATATTACTTCAATAGTTTTTGTTGAATTGAAGTAATTTATATGAAAACTATTAGAGACCAAAAGATTATGGTTTCTAAATGAAACATTTATGAGTAAGATTATGAAATAATTTTTGTGATCAAATTATTCAAATGTTTAGAAGAGAATCTGGGATATTAACTTAGACAAGGTTAATAACAGTATTTATAAAACTAGGAAAATTCCAAGTTTTGGAATTAGGATTTAGTAAAATCCAGTTAAGTTTTGTAAATAAAATTCTCAAGTGTATTACTTAAAATAGAATTGACTAATCAAAGCTTTGACTAAGTTCAATAGTAAATTTTAAGTAATAATCAGTTTTCATATAGGTTAGTGGGAGCCCAAAATTTGTTCTCTATCTAGTCTAAGATAAAGAATAAAAGATAAAATTATTGATTCGACATATCTCGGAATTTAAGATCCAGGTAGGATGAAAATTCATAAGATATACCTTATAGTCAAAAAGGATAAAAGTTTCAAGATCCCTGAAACAAAATAAAGATTGACTTTTAAATCAATAATTAAAGTGTTGGATTAAATATAAGAATTCCAATGAATTTACCAGCAAGGTAAAGTGGAATCTGATTTCAGGTAGAAATCATTCATCTACACAGCAACTAAGGAAAGTTGCAGTTCAGTCTTACATATTCAGGAACTGGTAGTCATTCCAGGTTTCCAAGTTCATGGAATATGATAGAAGTCTAATTATTGTTTATAAAAGTGTTTGCAAAACAATGATTAGCAGATACAAGTAGACAATATCAAACTTGTATTATTTGGTTATCACTTTGATTAAAATGGTAAACTTTAATCAAAGGGTTTAAACTGAAGATAGGTGATACTTCATTTTAGACCAATATTTAACAAACGTTAAATAGATATTATGAAAGTTATTAAAGAAAAGATATTTAATTTTGTTATTATTACAGCGTGTAATGTGGACTATATAAAACTAATTTCTTTATCACTTTTACATTTTGCATGTTTTATAATCCATGAATGAAACTAGTTTCCAGCTTTCATTCAAAAACTTGTCCGTGACAACTTATCATTGTGGGAACATGATAAGGTGTTAAAGTCATTGTGAACTTTTAGGTAGTTATGATCAGTTGCTGAATAACAGCTACAAGCGTTGTAGACTAAAAATTGCACAGATATTTGATAGAGTAGCAAATATCGGACGTGGTCCGCAGTTGAGATTACTTCTTGGAATTAGTCATAAGTAAGTCTCACAGTGGTTGTCCCTATCACCTGAGGTATCTGATTTGATGTCATGAGGACTACTGAACACTTAGTGCACTCAACCGCTACGCCATAACAGGGTAGCTATAAAGGGCGTAACTAGATTCAGCGGAAGCCGTGGTATTAAACGCGGATATGCAAGATGGGATTTGCACCTCTTCTTTGAAGAGAGATATTTCTGGGCCCGTCCTGACTGACTAAGTATACTGATGAAGTGCATGGCCATGCCTAAACGAACTGATTAGTTCTTTGTCGTTTACCTATCAGTAAAAGTCGGATAGTCAAGAAAACAGAATCTTGAGTATTTAGAGTTGACACTTTCCGAGCTCATACTCACAGATGAAATATCATGATGCAAAGGGAAAAGCCAAGATATACCCAATCAATGAACAGTAGTTTCATAGATACTATTTCCTTATGGAATGTTTATATCACCAGTCTGGGTATAAGAGTTCTTGTAACCTGGTCAGCCTAAGTGCCTGTCTAGGGGCCTCCTTAGGTCCGTGTAATCAAGGCGGTATTGCCAACTTGCACAAGTGGGAGTCTGTTAGGAATTATGTGCAGAGTTGACAAACCAAGTAATTACACATCCAATGTTACAAGACACTTGAGGGTCACACCTGTGAGGACCTATAAATCGAATAAGTTAAATGAAACCCGGAAATGGAGAGTTAGGATTTATAATAGTGAATTATAAATCAATTGGGTATTTTCAGTCAGAATTACCAAAGTCAGAGGGTTATTAATTAATTAGATACATTATATATTTATTAGATAAGATAAATATATAATAGTTAATTAATAAGTAATATATATATATATATATATATATTAGATAAATATATATATATATATATAATTATTGTTTATGTAAAAAATTACACAACTCGATGTCGTAAGAAACTTGTGTGAGGCTTAACCGTCGAGAGAAAGAAATTACAATCAATGATAAGTGCGGAAAAGTAAAATGAGACAAATAATTTGATGATGCAGGAAAAACCTCACGACAGAGGAAAAAACCTGCGGTCGACCTAAAAGGTAAGTCGACAGAGCACTATGATCACCAAGCAGGGGTGATGTCCTTAAAGTATACAGCTTTGATCGTACGATTACAAGTGAAATAACAATGATATCGAACGTAAATTACAGATGATTATCAAGAATAATTGCTATATAACTTGTAAGCTTCAGATAGACTTCGTGTGTTGAAATGCTGAGTTGATTCTTCTTTTATAGTAGCTTGAGAATAACGGTCCAACGGTATTGTGGCTTATCAATGATTGAATCGTAACCGTCCAACGTTATTGTCTTTAATTAATGCTCGGAGAGTAACTGTCCAACGGTATTGCTGAGAGTTAATGTCCAGATTGTAACCGCTGCGAGAATCTTGCTTGTAACGGTCGATCTTGATGCTGTCGAACGATACATAATTTACGACTTGCTCATTGTAATGATGGACTCCAACGAGCATGGCATAGTACTCAATCTCGGACTTTGTCAAAGGTGGGCAATTGTTGGATATTATAATCAGCTTGCCTGCATCAAACATATAAAACTTTGTATTCTTATTTGTTAGTATCGTCGTACGATATTATAGTCATCGTCCGACTTATTCGATGTATATGTTCCATACTTAATGATCTTAGTTCGATTGTTCTTTTAGGTTTTATCTCAGGACCTTATCTTAATACAGGATCATTGTCCTAACGTTTGTCTTACGATTATAGTCGGTCGTCGTGCGATTGTAGATTTTTACCCTAACAATTATCATAAGCAAATTCTTTTCTAGTAATTAAAAAGGAAAAAGATTTGAGATAATTACTATATGGAAACTGAATCCTATTCAAACTGTATTTTTCCTCCATATAAATAAGGCTTATGGGTTAAGGAAAAATTAAGCTTTTCAACCAACAAAAATCAGTTTCAGTTTCTCTCTCCCTCTCTTTCTCTCCTGCCGGTGCCGCCACCTCTCCCTCTGTAACACCCTGCTAAAGCGGAACCGCAAGGTGTGACAGTCAAGATTTCATCGCGATAGGAGATAAATCACACCAATCATTCGTAACATAAATTTAAATAGTTTAACAAGTATCACAACCCAACCATAGTTTAAAGTTTACAGACTTAAACAAAATAAATATTGTCTTGATTGGTGTACACAATATTCCACTAATGACCTTATCAAACCTTCGGATTTCCTGAAAAGCATGTTAAACAAGTGTCAACTACAAGAGTTGGTGAGTTCACAGGTTTTAATATGCACAAAATATTTTAAAAGCAACGACAATTCCAGTGAATATTTTTATTCACTCAGTATTCGTAAACCATTTATAGTGAATCTTTCTATTCACTAAATTTTCAAAATCAGTTATAGCGAATCCGTTCATTCACTAAATACGTATAAACAGTTAGAGTGAACCCGTTCATTCACTACCAACCTATGAGTAAATTTTCCCGGGTGATTTGTTAATCGCGTGATATTTACTTCGTGAGTTACTACAATCCTCCATTTTATGACATGCTACGCCCCTATTCTACCTCAGCGGTGGGACTAAGTCCCACGTGTGTAAATTTTTTATTCAATACAGTGCACCTCTCACTCGTCAGTTTGAGGTGGGTATGTCAATCCAAATAGCGCTATCCACATGTATTATAGGCCCATTGTTATGAGTTAATAGTAGTTTTCCGGGGACTTAAACATTTTGTTCTCACTATATCATGCTTTAAAACGCATCAAATTTAACTCACTATACATTTCATTTCATTTCATTTCAATTCATAACATTTTCACAAATCCATTCACAATCATTCCTAACATGCTTTTCACCCCAAAACGCATAAAAACGGTAAAAAGTGGGGCTGTGAATACTCACCTTGAGTGGGTTTAGCGTTCTAGGTATTCGTAAGTGCGTGTCCGAGATCCGGCTCCTGATCTACAATCGCCCTATAACATACGTAATTAACGTAAGTTCTAAATTCAACGGTCCAAGCTTAAGTAACCATACCGATATCCTATATAATGCCCTTAATTCGTTTATTTAGCCAAATATAGTTTAAATTAGGTTTTGATAAATCTCAGGGACTTCCAAGTATGTGAGAAACCTTAAAGTTTATAAAAATTGGTCTTTAGTACATTTTCAGAATCTGCCAAAATTTTAAAGTTGTAAAAATGCTACCTTTGGGCTTAGGTCCACAAAAGGAAAAATTCCCAAATTTTTACCTACTGATGTTGGGGGTGTTAACATCATCTCTACCAAATTTCATAATTTTTAGAGGTGTTTTACATATTTTAAATATTTTTGCAAAATCAGTGCACACTTTTATTTTTCAAGGATACATGTCAGTAAAGTTTTGTTCATAGAGAGTTCATTATCCCACCAAATCACGAATTTCCAAAGGGGTTTTCTAAATAAAACAAATACCAAGCTAATGAGACAAGTTTCACATCATTTGGGTGATTTTTGAGAGAGATATGCCTTTGTAAAGTTGTGCATGTGGATCTGCCATCTTGGGACAACTTGCACCATCAACTTGTTTTCATTGGTTCATCCCTTTAAAATCCACCAAATCACATGGTTTTGGATTCTTTGGAAAGAGAACTCAGTAAACTTGAGTTTAGAATTAAAAATCAAGCATTTTGGACAAGTTACCTATGAGATATGCATGCATGAAGATGATAGAAGATTTCTGACAGAAGCTGTTGCATACCAAAATGTTCCTAGATAGTTGAAAGGGTTTTACTCCGAATTTTTGAGTGATTCAAAATGGGTTTTCTTCCTAACTCTTAAAACTTTCATCTATCAAATTTTTGTAGCAAAATAAGATCATTTACTATACTTTTGAGTCGTCCAAACAACCTACAAAAATCGGACAGATTCTGTCCAGAAACCAAAACCCATTTTCACTTATCAAAACACATAAAATCATAAGATTCATGAAGGTTTTCTTGCTAGTAAACTAAATACCCACTTTATGCAAAAAATAAAAAGATGAAAAGTGTATTATCATCATCATAGACATGCATGAACTATCCTTTAAGTTCAGCCCCAAATGCATAAAGAAAACATCGAATATGAAGATTTTTGATTCAAATCTTGTGTTCTTATGGGGAAATCACGGATTTTAACCTTCTTAGAACGTTTAAGCACATTTCTAAGGTTATATCTCCTTCCCAAACATCAAGATGGTTATCAAACCATAAAAGAGGGTTTAACCTCAAAGAAACACAAGTAAAACACCCATAAGTGGGCTAAAATCGAAGCTACAATACTCCTTTCGTTCTTACCTTAAAGATGATACCACTTTGATCTTTGAAATTGAGTTCAATCCTTCTAAAATCTGATTTCTAAGGTGAAACTTGGCTGGAAATTGAGAGAGTTTTTAGAGAAAGAAAAAAACTAGAGAGAGAGAGAGAGATGTTGGAGAAATGAAGAGGTAAAGGCAAATGATGATTCTTGGTAACTTAAAAAAAATAAAGAGAGTGTTTAATGGGGGGGGGGGGGTGGCCGGCCATGTGGGCCCACCCAACCCTATTTCATTTTTTTTTGTTTTAATTGTTTAAATAGTTTAAATTGCACAGCTTAATTTCACGCAGTGTCGGTTTTTTAGCGCGTTTCCGGTAGAAACCGATTTTTCGAAGGTGGTTTTAGATTATTTAGGTCAGTTTACATATATTTTAAACAAAATAACTTAAATTTCCAAAAATTACTTTAAATTTGGCATTTTAGGATTATCGGATGATCTCGGGCCGGTTCGGGCTTTTTCGGGCAGTTTTCGGGACTTTTAGGTTTTAGCCTAACTTTTTCACGCAAACTAACCTAGTTTCATTTAAAAACTTAAATGACTAAATTTTAACCTACGGAAATGCTACAGAGTGATTAAACGAGTAGCTAACCTGAAGGTCAAAACTGTCGGTTGTCACATTTACCCCCGGTTGAAAGAAATTTCGTCCCGAAATTTAATTCTTGCTAGTAACGCAGGGGTCTTTTGTGAAGAGATGCGGGTACTTGTCTTTCATGAAGGCCTCCCGCTCCCAAGTGAACTCAGGTCCGTGCCTGGGGTTCCATCGTACCTTGACGATCGGTATTTTTACTGCGCCGGAGTTGCTTGGTTTCTCGATCAAGGATCTCAATAGGCTCCTCTGCGGCGCGCAGTTGTTCATCGATTTGAATTTCCCCTAAAGGCAAGATCACTGTCTCCTCCGACAGACATTTCTTTAAATTGGACACATGAAACGTGTTGTGAATGGAGCTGAGCTCTGAAGGTAAGTCCAATCTGTAAGCGACTGGTCCGATTCTTTCTATGATCTTGAATGGTCCCACGTAACGGGGGCTCAATTTCCCCTTTTTCCCAAATCTTATCAACCCCTTCCAAGGTGATACCTTTAACAGCACTCTATCGCCAACTTGGAATTCTAACGGCTTTCGTCGGTTGTCAGCATAGCTCTTCTGGCGATCTCTGGCTGCTTTAAGCTTCTCTTGTACTAGCTTAATCTTATCGGTGGTCTCTTGCACGATATCGAGTCTGATCAGTTGACTCTCTCCCACCTCCAACCAATTGAGTGGGGATCTGCACTTGCGTCCATACAGTGCCTCATATGGGGCACACTGAATACTTGCATGGTAACTGTTATTGTAGGAGAACTCAACTAAAGGTAGATGATCATCCCAACTACCTCCAAATTCCATCACACATGCTCGCAGCATATCCTCCAACGTTTGTATAGTTCTCTCAGTTTGTCCATCGGTCTGAGGATGGTAAGCCGTGCTCAAATCCACGCTGGTGCCCAATGTTGCCTGTAGTGACTGCCAAAACCGTGAGGTGAATCTGCTGTCTCTGTCGGAGATGATCGAGATTGGCACTCCATGTCGCATAACTATCTCGTTGACATACAATTGCGCGAGTCTATCAATGCTAAAACTTTCTTTTATCGGCAAGAACTGTGCAGATTTCGTGAGTCGGTCAACGATTACCCAAATCGAATCATGGCCCTTTTTAGTTTTGGGTAACTTGGTCACGAAATCCATCGATATCCGTTCCCATTTCCATTCTGGGATTTCCGGTTGCTGTAAAAGTCCGGATGGTTTCTGATGTTCCGCCTTAATTCTTGCGCAAGTCATGCATTTGCTCACATAGGTGGCGATATCCTTCTTCATTCCAGGCCACCAATAATGTTCCTTCAGTCCCTTGTACATTTTGTCAGATCCTGGATGTATCGAGTACCTTGATTGATGAGCTTCATCCATGATCATCTTCCTCAACTGCTCCACCCTTGGAATCCAAATTCTTCCCTTGAAATAACACACTCCATCCACTTTCTCCTCGAATTCCTTTTCTATGCCGTGAAGAGTTTCTTTCCTTAAGTTGTCAGCCATTAAGGCTTCCCTCTGAGCTTCCAGTATCTGGCTTTTCAAACTGGTCTGAACCAATACTCCCATGGCTCGCGTTCTTGTAGGCTTCACTCTTTCTTTCCTGCTTAGCGCATCGGCTACTACATTCGCCTTCCCTGGGTGATATTTGATCTCACAATCGTAATCACTGAGCAACTCCACCCATCTTCTCTGCCTCATGTTCAACATCTTTTGATCAAGAATGTGCTCGAGGCTCTTATGATCCGTAAAGATGGTGCATTTAGTGCCGTAAAGATAATGTCTCCAAATCTTGAGGGCAAACACCACTGCCCCAAGCTCTAAATCATGAGTGGTGTAGTTCTTCTCATGAACTTTCATCTGTCTGGATGCGTAGGCGATGACTTTCTCGTTTTGCATCAAAACACATCCCAAGCCTTGATGTGAGGCATCGCAATATACCACGAAGTTATCCGTTCCTTCGGGTAATGCTAAAATGGGTGCATTGCACAATTTATGCTTTAGCACTTGGAACGCTTCTTCTTGCTTCTCTCCCCAAATAAACTTCTTGTCCTTTTGCGTTAAGGCTGTCAGCGGCTGCGCGATCTTGGAAAAATTTGCGATGAATCTTCGGTAGTAACCTGCCAGACCGAGAAATTGTCGAATTTCTGTCGGTGTTTTCGGGGCTTCCCATTTCTTTATAGCCTCAATCTTAGCTGGATCGACCTGTATTCCCTCTTTATTCACTACATGGCCAAGAAAATGTACTTCCCGAATCCAAAATTCGCACTTCGAAAACTTGGCATAAAGCTCTTCAGCTTTGAGTAGTTCTAATATCGACCTCAGACGTTGCTCATGGTCCTCTTTGCTTTGTGAGTAGATCAGAATGTCATCTATGAAGACAATTACGAACTTATCTAAGTATGGTCGGCATACTCGGTTCATGAGGTCCATGAACACTGCTGGAGCGTTCGTTAGGCCAAACAGCATAACTAAGAATTCGTAATGACCATAACGGGTTCTGAACGCTGTCTTTGCAATATCTTCCTCTCGAACTCTCATCTGATGATATCCGGATCTAAGATCGATCTTGGAGAAGTACGTTGCTCCTTGCAATTGGTCGAACAGATCGTCAATGCGTGGAAGAGGGTAACGATTCTTAATAGTGATCTTGTTCAACTCTCTGTAATCGATGCACATACGAAAAGATCCATCCTTCTTTTTGACAAACAACACAGGGGCTCCCCACGGTGATGAGCTGGGTCGGATGAATCCTTTTTCTAACAGCTCCTGAAGTTGATTTGACAGCTCTTGCATCTCGGACGGCGCTAGTTGATAAGGCGACTTTGCTATGGGACCTGCTCCAGGAACTAAGTCGATGTGGAACTCTACTTGTCGTTGCGGAGGCAATCCAGGTAATTCTTCTGGAAATACCTCAGGAAATTCTCGCACAATTGGAATATCCTGGATTCGCTTCTCCTTTGCCTTTGTATCTCTGACGTGCGCCATGAACGCTACGCATTCCTTCCGTAGATGACCTCGCATCTTCATATATGACACGATCTTGATGTCTCTCTTTGGCTTATCTCCGTACACTTCGAGTAATCCTCCACCAGGTAATGCTAACGCGACTATGTTCTCAGCACAACATATTTTTGCTCGATGCTTGGACATCCAGTCCATACCAACGATTATGTCAAAACTCCCTATCTTGATCGGGATCAAGTCTATGCTAAAATCCTTTCCAGCTAAGCATAGAGTGCATTTTCTGATTACCTTGTTAGCCCTAACTAATTCTCCGTTGGAGTATTCGATTATATGATCCTCTTTCAGATTCTGTGACTTTTTATTTATCTTAGGCCTGAATTCTAACGACACAAAGCTCCTATCTACTCCGGAATCAAAAAGCACAGTAGCAGGATAGTTGTTGAGAAGGAACGTACCTGTAACCACGTCTGGGTTTTGCCTTGCTTCCTCTGCCCCAATAACAAATGCTCTTCCTCGAGCTAGTCCTCCTCGATTTCCTTGGTTTCCTTGGTTTGCCGGCTGCGCCTGATTCGCGTAAGGTCTCTGATTCATCTTGGGACAAGCATTCCGGTAGTGATTAAAGCTTCCACATTCAAAACAGGCTCTCTTTCTACAATCCTTGTCAGTATGGCCTCCCCTGCCACATCTGGAACAGACAACACATCTCCCAGCATGAAGGTTCCCGCACTTGCCACACCTCTGATACGTCCCCTTCTCCTTTTCTGCTACCTGAGTCTGCACTCCGTAGCTCCTCGTAACTCTTCTATCCTTGCACGACTTTCCCCTGAATTGCGGTTTGGTAAACTCCTCCATCTTCCTCTTTCCCTTAGCCTTGTCACTCGAAAACGTTCCTGATCGGATAGCGTTGTTGGTAAGGCGGTTTGCTAGATTAACTGCCTCCTGTAGGTTCTTTGGATCTGCTGCTGTCACGTTCCCTCTGATTTCGGGGGATAAACCCCAAACATACCTATCAACTCGGTTTTGTTCCGGTGTCACCAGGTGTGGTACCAGTTTGGCCAACTCGTGGAATCGAGTGGTGTAGGTGGTGATGTCGTTTCCTTTCATCTCATGGTGCCACAACTCAGCTTCCAGCTTTTGAATCTCGCTTCTTGGGCAGAATTCCTCCTTGAGCATCTTTTTAAAATCTTCCCAGGTGATCTGGCCGGTTGCGTCACGGCCACGGACTTGTACTTGGGTGTTCCACCAAGTTAGAGCTCGTCCTTGTAGAAGACAGGCAGCATATTCGACCTTGTTCCTTTCAAGGCACTTGCTTATATGAAGGACTGACTCCATACCTTCAATCCATGCTAACAATCCAACAGCTCCCTCTGTTCCATGAAACTCTTTAGGGTTGCAACTTCGGAAGGATTTGTACGTACAATCCCGTTCCCTTGTCTCTTGATTGTTGTTTTGATTGGTGTTCAACCCAGCAGCCACCTGGCTGACTATGCCGGGTAACGAAGCCATCACTTGCTCCGATACGAGCCTTGCCAAGTTCGGGTCCTCTCTTCTTGGAGGCATGTTTCTAAAACAATACCATGCTCAACAGTTTTAGTGACACTTTCCGTATTCTAAGTGTAGTTACAATTCTACTTATTTTTCACAATTTAAATGCCATATTAGCTCACGCTATCAGTTTAACCTAGCGTTTTTAGACATTTCAGGCAACCACAATAAGCATGTCAATTATATAGTTATTTTCTAACGCATAAGTGAAGCATAGATCAAATCATAAAGCTTCCATTCATCAAAGCATGATATGAGTCATAATATCACCAAAATAAGTTCAAAGTACGATAATATCCATACAATCATCCATAATAAATCACAAATTGTTCAAGTCTAGGCATACTGCCTCAAAATAAGAGTTTTTCATCAAAAGATCTGCCACCGAGTCCACCTTCTAGGTCCTAACCCTCCAAACAGCCTACAAAAGCAGGAGCACCACCACGGTCACCACCAAATACACCACCGTATACAAGTGGTGGAGTGATGCCATGGTGCGGCTGAGGAGAGTCACTATCCTAGACAGCTGCTGGCTGTCAGCTCCAGCTACGTCAAGGAGGGAGTCTATCATGTGGTCGTGATGGTCCAGTAGGTGCTCGTGTATGTCCTGGCCTCGGGCTAGTCTAACGACCTCCTGTCGCTCCCCCGGAGTCATCCCCCTCAGGCACATGACCGGGGCTCGAACCATAGGCGGGTATCTAGGAGCTGGGGCTAGCGGTGGTGGTCGGACAACGGGCGGTGGTCGAGGCACTCGAGCGATCGGCGACGATGGTCGGTAAGGCGGCGGGGATCCTAACGATGAGGACGACGAGGACGACGATGACCCACCCTGGCCCCTGACCCGTGATGGTCCCGCCCCATCCCCAGTGGGAATGCGGAAGGTCATCCGAGTAGGCAGAGGCACGCTCTTCCGAGTAGTGCGCCTGCCTCTGAGGCCATAGTGAGTCTCAGGCCCGTAGGGTCGCGCCGGACTGGCGGACCGGGCAGGGACCTGATGAGAATCAGCGTCACTGTCGCTGTAGGGATCCCGCTCCGGCACAACGGTCCGAGATCGGGAACCACCATTCTCGCTACCGGGGTGCTCAGGGGACCTGTGAGATCGATACTCGGAAGGGTCGGTCTCTTGAGACATGATACTGCGATAAAAGAATTTAGTTAATTTACGGGAAATAAATTTTTTTTTTTTTGAAATAAAAATTTTGTACATGTCATATGCAAACTCACACAAATTTACGTTTTTCAGGAAATTTTTAGAAAGTTTCAACTTTCATAATCTAGCAGTATGATCAATTCATAAGTCTTATCCTACTTATATCGTGGCTAGGCGTAGGTGATCAGGCTCCGCATATCTATGATATATCAGAATAACACCTATACTAATCGTACTAGTATCTAATTTCTCCTATTCTTTGAAATCTTAAAAGTTTTAACTTATTTTGGAAAAAGGTGGGTTATAGTACTTGGTTTTTATGAAAAACCGATGTTCTCTATAACCTATGGCTCTGATACCAATTCTGTAACACCCTGCTAAAGCGGAACCGCAAGGTGTGACAGTCAAGATTTCATCGCGATAGGAGATAAATCACACCAATCATTCGTAACATAAATTTAAATAGTTTAACAAGTATCACAACCCAACCATAGTTTAAAGTTTACAGACTTAAACAAAATAAATATTGTCTTGATTGGTGTACACAATATTCCACTAATGACCTTATCAAACCTTCGGATTTCCTGAAAAGCATGTTAAACAAGTGTCAACTACAAGAGTTGGTGAGTTCACAGGTTTTAATATGCACAAAATATTTTAAAAGCAACGACAATTCCAGTGAATATTTTTATTCACTCAGTATTCGTAAACCATTTATAGTGAATCTTTCTATTCACTAAATTTTCAAAATCAGTTATAGCGAATCCGTTCATTCACTAAATACGTATAAACAGTTAGAGTGAACCCGTTCATTCACTACCAACCTATGAGTAAATTTTCCCGGGTGATTTGTTAATCGCGTGATATTTACTTCGTGAGTTACTACAATCCTCCATTTTATGACATGCTACGCCCCTATTCTACCTCAGCGGTGGGACTAAAACCCACGTGTGTAAAATTTTTATTCAATACAGTCCACCTCTCACTCGTCAGTTTGAGGTGGGTATGTCAATCCAAATAGCGCTATCCACATGTATTATAGGCCCATTGTTATGAGTTAATAGTAGTTTTCCGGGGACTTAAACATTTTGTTCTCACTATATCATGCTTTAAAACGCATCAAATTTAACTCACTATACATTTCATTTCATTTCATTTCAATTCATAACATTTTCACAAATCCATTCACAATCATTCCTAACATGCTTTTCACCCCAAAACGCATAAAAACGGTAAAAAGTGGGGCTGTGAATACTCACCTTGAGTGGGTTTAGCGTTCTAGGTATTCGTAAGTGCGTGTCCGAGATCCGGCTCCTGATCTACAATCGCCCTATAACATACGTAATTAACGTAAGTTCTAAATTCAACGGTCCAAGCTTAAGTAACCATACCGATATCCTATATAATGCCCTTAATTCGTTTATTTAGCCAAATATAGTTTAAATTAGGTTTTGATAAATCTTAGGGACTTCCAAGTATGTGAGAAACCTTAAAGTTTATAAAAATTGGTCTTTAGTACATTTTCAGAATCTGCCAAAATTTTAAAGTTGTAAAAATGCTACCTTTGGGCTTAGGTCCACAAAAGGAAAAATTCCCAAATTTTTACCTACTGATGTTGGGGGTGTTAACATCATCTCTACCAAATTTCATAATTTTTAGAGGTGTTTTACATATTTTAAATATTTTTGCAAAATCAGTGCACACTTTTATTTTTCAAGGATACATGTCAGTAAAGTTTTGTTCATAGAGAGTTCATTATCCCACCAAATCACGAATTTCCAAAGGGGTTTTCTAAATAAAACAAATACCAAGCTAATGAGACAAGTTTCACATCATTTGGGTGATTTTTGAGAGAGATATGCCTTTTTAAAGTTTTGCATGTGGATCTGCCATCTTGGGACAGCTTGCACCATCAACTTGTTTTCATTGGTTCATCCCTTTAAAATCCACCAAATCACATGGTTTTGGATTCTTTGGAAAGCTAACTCAGTAAACTTGAGTTTAGAATTAAAAATCAAGCATTTTGGACAAGTTACCTATGAGATATGCATGCATGAAGATGATAGAAGATTTCTGACAGAAGCTGTTGCATACCAAAATGTTCCTAGATAGTTGAAAGGGTTTTACTCCGAATTTTTGAGTGATTCAAAATGGGTTTTCTTCCTAACTCTTAAAACTTTAATCTATCAAATTTTTATAGCAAAATAAGATCATTTACTATACTTTTGAGTCGTCCAAACAACCTACAAAAATCGGACAGATTCTGTCCAGAAACCAAAACCCATTTTCACTTATCAAAACACATAAAATCATAAGATTCATGAAGGTTTTCTTGCTAGTAAACTAAATACCCACTTTATGCAACAAATAAAAAGATGAAAAGTGTATTATCATCATCATAGACATGCATGAACTATCCTTTAAGTTCAGCCCCAAATGCATAAAGAAAACATCGAATATGAAGATTTTTGATTCAAATCTTGTGTTCTTATGGGGAAATCACGGATTTTAACCTTCTTAGAATGTTTAAGCACATTTCTAAGGTTATATCTCCTTCCCAAACATCAAGATGGTTATGAAACCATAAAAGAGGGTTTAACCTCAAAGAAACACAAGTAAAACACCCATAAGTGGGCTAAAATCGAAGCTACAATACTCCTTTCATTCTTACCTTAAAGATGATACCACTTTGATCTTTGAAATGGAGTTCAATCCTTCTAAAATCTGATTTCTAAGGTGAAACTTGGCTGGAAATTGAGAGAGTTTTTAGAGAGAGAAAAAAACTAGAGAGAGAGAGAGATGTTGGAGAAATGAAGAGGTAAAGGCAAATGATGATTCTTGGTAACTTAAAAAAAATAAAGAGAGTGTTTAATGGGGGGGGGGGGTGGCCGGACATGTGGGCCCACCCAACCCTATTTCATTTTTTTTTTTGTTTTAATTGTTTAAATTGCACAGCTTAATTTCACGCACGGTTTTTAGCGCGTTTCCGGTAGAAACCGATTTTTCGAAGGTGGTTTTAGATTATTTAGGTCAGTTTACATATATTTTAAACAAAATAACTTAAATTTCCAAAAATTACTTTAAATTTGGCATTTTAGGATTATCGGATGATCTTGGGCCGGTTCGGGCTTTTTCGGGCAGTTTTCGGGACTTTTAGGTTTTAGCCTAACTTTTTCACGCAAACTAACCTAGTTTCATTTAAAAACTTAAATGACTAAATTTTAACCTACGGAAATGCTACAGAGTGAAGGTCAAAACTGTCGGTTGTCACACCCTCAGAATCCAGATTCGGTTTTCCAGTCTTCGGGTTTTCATTCGGTTCAGCTAGAGGAACATTCGTTGGTCGATCACCGGTGGACTAAATTCTCAAGCAATCCAGGTAAACCATCGAAACCATATATAATTGAACTAAATTGGTTAAAGATCTGTAAGCTTTTTGGGTTTTTAGCTTAAACGCTTCCGCATTATAATCAAATAAGTGTGTGTTTGATAGCATAGGGTTTTATCAGTTCGGATATTAAACCTATGGGATTTATCGAACCAGTGAGGTTTCGAAGATCCATGATGATCCTCGAGTCAGCTTGATCCGAGGGATCTCACAAAAACCCAACAAGTTCAACGTTGTAGATTGCCAATCGGCCTATAATGTTATTCTGGGAAGACCTTGGATCCACGAAATGAAAGCAGTCCCCTTGACATACCATCAGAAGATCAAGTTTCCTTCTCCATGGGGAATTCAAGAAATCGCTAGTGAAAAGAGAAGATCGCACGAGAATGCTACAAAATCACGATGAAGACGAAGCCGCAGGACATCTAGCAATTACAGAGCCAGGATGGAAAGAAATCGAACGATGATCTTCGACTAGAAGAAGTCGTACTCTATCCTGAACATCCTGATCGAAAGGTCTTCGTAGAAGCCTCGCTCCCCCCTGACATAAAAAATACGATTATATCTTTTTTGCAGGAACATTCGGACTGTTTTGCATGGTCGCACGAATATATGGTTGGGATAGATCCTAACATTATATCGCACAAGCTAAACGTGGATCCTACTTTCAAACCAATCAAGTAGAAACGTCGCAAGTTTGCACCTGAACGTAACAAAGTAATCAACGATGAAGTCGACAATCTACTTAAAACTGGAAAGATCCGAGAAGTCAAATATTCAGAATGGTTAGCCAACGTGGTTGTCGTACAAAAGAAGAACGGAAAATGGCGAGTCTGCATCGATTTCACGGATCTAAACAAAGCTTGTCCAAAAGATCCTTTCCCGTTACCTCATATTGATGCTATGGTCGACGCGACAGCAGGGCATGAATTGCTGACATTCATGGACGCATATTCGGGATATAACCAAATCCTGATGCACACGGACGACCAAGAAAAAACCGCATTTATGACAGACAAAGGCATATACTGTTACAAAGTTATGCCATTTGGTCTTAAGAATGCAGGTTCGACGTATCAGAGGCTAGTTAATATGATGTTCAAGGAACATCTTGGTCGAACGATGGAGGTTTATATCGACGACATGCTCGTTAAGTCGGAACGTTCGATTGATCACGTAGCACATCTAAAGCAATCGTTCGACATCCTACGACAATACAAGATGAAGCTCATTACAACAAAATGTTCCTTCGGAGTGCGTGCAGGGAAGTTCTTAGGATACTTGGTGACACAACGAGGAATTGAAGCAAGTCCAGCGCAAGTGAAAGCTATCATCGAGATACAATCTCCAAGAAATATCAAAGAGGTCCAGAAATTAACAGGACGCATGGCTGCTTTAACCCGATTTATCTCACGATCATCGGATAAATGCCACTTGTTCTACAATGTCCTACGAAAGAATCAAGGCTTCTTATGGAAAGACGAACATGAGAAAGCTCTACAAGAATTGAAGCAATACATGACATCGCCACCCTTGTTGACAAAACCAGTCGAAGAAGAAAGTTTGCAGTTATATTTGGCAATGAGCAAAAATGCGACGAGTGCAGTACTCGTGCGAGAGGAAGATCAGCAGCAACGACCAATTTACTATGTAAGCAAATGCTTCCTTGACGCAGAAACCAGGTACACGTCCATGGAGAAATTGCTATTGGGTCTCATGACTGCACCATATTATTGTCGTGACCAATTATCCACTCAAGACGGTACTACGAAAGCCAGAACTAACAGGGAGACTAGCCAAGTGGAGCATTTATCTCAGTGGGTTCGACATTGAATTCAAACCCAAGACAACAATAAAATCACAAGCATTGGCGGACTTTGTAGCAGAATTCAGTCCTGGACTTGAACCAACGACGTGCGACGAAGTTGTGACGATTCAAGACAACCAACCTTGGTTACTATATGTTGATGGATCCTCGAACATACGGGGAACAGGGCTAGGTGTTGTCTTAAAGTCCTCACAAGGGGGAAATATAATATACTCCATACGATGCGAATTCAAAGCCACGAACAACGAAGCAGAGTATGAAGCTCTGATCACAGGATTGGATATTGCTCTTAGACTGGGGGCAAAACAGTTGCATGTTCGAAGCGATTCTTTGTTGGTAGTCAACCAAATAAATGGAGACTTTCAAGCAAAAGATTCAAAAATGATGAGCTATCTCAAAGTTGTTAAAGATCGAATCGCACGATTTGAATACTTCCTGATCGAACAAATACCACGAGATCTAAACATGCAAGCCGACACATTAGCTAATTTGCAATCTGCATTCCACGACCCATCTATGGAGAATATCCCAATACTTCATCTCACAACGCCAACGATTAAAGCAAAAGATAAAGTAAAGATGAACGAAGAAGTCCTTAATTGGTCGATTGACATATGGAATTATCTCAAGCACGACCGACTTCCTGAAGACAAAATGGAAGCCCGAAAGACAAGATTCAAAGCTTCAAGATATACAATTTTTGAAGACCAACTCTATCGAAGATGCACAACTGGACTTCTTCTACGATGTGTCACGAATAAGACGCAAATCGATCGAATTCTCCAAGAAATGCACGATGGAGAATGTGGAAATCACGCAGGGGGCAGAAGCCTCGCCAATCGAATCTCACGACAAGGTTATTATTGGCCTACCCTACGAGAAGACGCAGTAAGGTACGTTCGACATTGTGATGCTTGTCAGAAACATTCGGGTATGACTTATCGACCATTTAAGCCTTTACATTCTGTCCTGATTCCTTGGCCATTCATGCGATGGGGAATGGACATCGTTGGAAAATTACCCCTGCTCCTAGACAAAAAGTTTATTTACTTGTGCTCACCGATTACTTCTCAAAGTGGATAGAAGCTGGAGCTTTCTCGCAGGTCAGAGATAAAGAAGTCATATCCTTTATTCAAAACAACATTATTCATAGATTTGGAGTACCATCCGAGATAATGTGCGACAATGGTTCACAATTTTTAAGTGACAAAACCCGTACGTTCTGCGAAAAACGTGGGATTAAGCTAGTCACTTCTACTCCAAGATATCCTCAGTCCAACGGATTGGCTGAATCAAGCAACAAAGTCATCATCAATACAATTCGAAAAAGGTTGAAAGGAGCAAAAGGTAAATGGGTAGAGGAACTACCATCAGTCCTATGGGCAAATCGAACGACACCGAGAGCATCAATAGGACAAACTCCATATTCCTTAGTATATGGATGTGAAGCAGTCTTACCAATCGAAGCCCAAATACCTGTTGCTCGAAATCGTACGTTTGATCAAAATGCCATAAATTTATCGTACGATTTGGATGCTCTAGAAGAACTTCGAGAAAACGCATTACGCACGATGGCTGCACAGAAGGGAATCGTCGAGAGACATTTGAACAAAGAGGTAAAGGCCAAAATCTTCCAAGTTGGAGATTATGTCTTACGACATCTGTTTCAGAACACGCAACAACCAAACGCCGGAAAACTTTCTATCAAATGGGAAGGACCTTACGTAATTTCCAAGATAATTGGAAATGGAGCTTATCAACTCACGACAATGGAAGGTATAGAGATCCCACGTAGTTGGAATGCTCATCACCTCAAAAGGTACTATTTCTAACCTATTTACATACAATTTATTTTCTGAATCAATTACTGACTTGGGCGTCGGAGCGCCGTTGGTCAAACCAACGGCCACCCCCTAGCAACTATGTTTGTTCGCAGGTATCGCACGAGTATCGCAAGCATCGCACGACTATCGCAAGGATCACACGATTAAACTGATTGCTTTAAAAGCATAATTGTTCCGCATGAGCGCAAGACAGTTCGCCAGTCGCACGTATACTCTTATGAGTATAAAAAGAAACGTTTCTAAACCTAAGTCTTAGGACTTAAAACAAATGCATGCAAAAACGAAGGCTGTAACGCTCGATACAAAGCTACAAACGCACGATACAAGCTATAACGCATGACAAAAGCTAAAAACGCAAGATCATACGATAAAGGCTAAAACGCAAAATAACAAGTTATTAAACCAAAAGTTTTTTCATTAATACTTTGCTAAAAATAGCAAAATTACAAAAAATCATAGAACTACAAAAAACTATTTCTAAGGGAACATCAGAGGTAGGTGGATCTGCGACAGGAGTCTCTTCGGTCACAGGCAGTGGCACAGAAACGGATGCAGATGTTTCAGGAACCTCCTCCTCGACACCAGCACCCTTGGCTTCGACAAATTTCTCCTCCTCGATCGCCACCTCCTCATCCAGGCCTTTGAGGTCTTCTTCGTCAAGAAGATCCTCAGAACCCATCACCCGCACAAAGGAAGCCACCTCTTCACTTGCCATTTGTGAAGTAATGGTCCCGGCGGCCGCACGTCGCATAAGCGCAGTACGTGCGACCACGCGAGCCAAAGCAGCGTCCCCCTCAAGCTTCTGGATCCTGGACGACAAGGCCTCCTCCCTCTCGGCCTTCTCTCGTCGAACATCGAGTAGTTCCTTTTCCAGGTCCTTCGTACGCTCCAAGGCCACCTTCAGCCGTTCCCGTTGCTCGACCTGGAACCTGTCGCTGATATCCAGCTTCGATTCGAGGTCTCCAATTTGGACCGATTTGGCGTTAACCTCATCGGTCAGTTGAGCCAGCTTCTTTTTGGCCTTCTCAGCTTCCTTCTTGGCCACCTTAGCGTCATTCTAGTTCGACGCAATCTCCTCCTTAATCTTAGCCATCCGTGAATGGAGGCTAAGACTCGTTTGGAGAGCCTACAAAAAGAAAAAGAAAAAGATCAGAAAGATGAACAATGAAAACGAAAGTCGTACGATGTGAAATACTTACCAAGAAGGAGATACCCGCGACAGAGGTGTCCAGGTCCTCAATATCCGCCTCCTCCATGCGTGCCTTTTGAGCAGGGGAGTGGAACTGCTCCAGAATAGGGAAGATGGACTTCGTCCTGATGACGTCATCCACCATGAAGTCGGAGGGCATGTTAATAGTCATGGTCGTAAGAGTAGACCCTTCCATCTCCTTACCTTTACCAACCTTCGACGAAGGTTGGCTTGAGGCACCCGTTTCCTTTGCAGGCGGAGCAAAGTTGATGGGAAG
The DNA here is from genome assembly GCA_030169165.1 of Centaurea solstitialis. Classification (NCBI taxonomy): domain Eukaryota; kingdom Viridiplantae; phylum Streptophyta; class Magnoliopsida; order Asterales; family Asteraceae; genus Centaurea; species Centaurea solstitialis. The sequence continues at coordinate 34,954,246 of CM058047.1, forward strand.
CGCCTTTATTCCACCTTCAGCCTTTTGCTTGGCATCCTTAGGTGGAGTGTCCAGAGAAACGTACGATGATCTCGTACGCTTAGCCACCAAGCCTTCATTGGCCGCAGCTTTCCTTTTGGCAGCACGAGCAGCCGCATCCATCATCGACGTCTTCTTGGAAGCAGAACCTAAACAAAAAGAAAATCCAGAGTTAGAAACATACAACTAAAATTAAAACTAATAGTCGTCGTAGAATAATTACCTTCCATCTCTGTCTCTTCGATGACTTGTACCTCTGGTTCGACGTCGCTCTCTTCACCGCCCTTCGACGTCCTGTATGTACGATCTGTCACACTATAGCTCAGGAAGTGTAAGATCAGTTCAGTCGACTCTTCAGTAGTCTCGAAGGTAAAGTTGACAACTGCAAAAGAAAACGTACGATTAATACATGAAAATAAAAAATACAAGAAATAAAGACTAACGCCTAAGTTACCATTCGAGTTCCATTCAGGAACAACCTAAGATTCGTCAATGACCGAAGACGTCTGAACAAAGACGTAGCGAGACTTCCACCCTCGATCATTCACTTGAGTGCCATGAACAAGCATGGAGTCATGCCTACCCCTAGAAAACAACCCGTAACGGTTGTAGGGTAACCTCGTTATGTTGTACGCGGAAAGAAGTTCGTCAACTGAACACGCACGACGACCTCAATCCCTAGTCACCCGTTCGATCACCAGGATGACACGCCAGAATTGGGGGATCAGTTGCCCTGGGGATAAGTTGAATCGGGTCATAAAAGCCCGAGAGAGTGGAGAGTACGGCCATCGAAAGCCGATCTTGAACGGATACTCGTACAGGGCAAAAAACCCCGACGGTGTATCCGCCGGCCGAATTTCTCCGGCTACCCTAATAATTATGCCACGCATCACCAGATAACCGTTAGAGGACACCTATCGCCTAACGGATATATGACGTCATACGCATTAACGTTAATACGATCGTTAGCCAACGAATTTTTACTCTTTGACCAGCAAACTAAAGATTTAGAAAAAATCAGAATTATTTCCTAAATCTTGGGGGCAAATTGTTAGGGTAAAAATCTACGATCGCACGACGACCAGCTATAATCGTAAGATAAGTGTTGGGACAATGATCCTGTATTAAGATAAAGTCCTGAGATAAAACTAATAGGACTCTCGAACAAAGATTATTATACATCGAACAGATACAACGGATAAGTCGAACGATGCCTATTATGTCGTACGATGGTACTAACGAATAAACATACGAAGTTTATATCTTTGATTCAGGAAAGCTGATTATCATTTCTAACAATTGTCCACCTTTGAGAAAGTCTGAGATCGAGTACTATGCTATGCTCGTTGGAGTTCATCATTACAATGGACATGTCTTAAGTTATAATTCGTTCGATGGAAACCGACGACATCAAGAGATCGACCGTTACAAGCAAGATTCTCGCAGCAGTTACAATCTAGACATTAACTCTCAACAAGTACCGTTGGACAGTTACTTTCCGAGCATTAATGGTCAACAATACCGTTCGACGGTTATTTTCAAGGTACTATATAAGAAGATTAAAGCCATCATTTCAAGACACGAAGTCTGCTCGAAGTCTACAAGTTCTCTATTGGCTATTCTCTGCAATCATTTGTATTTTACCTTCGATTCTAGTATTATTTCTCTTGTAATCGTACGATCGGAGTTGTAAACTTGAAGGACATCACCCCTATTTGGTGATCATAGTGCACTGTCGACTTACCTTCTAGGTCGACCGCAGGTTTTTTCCTCCGTCGTGAGGTTTTTCCTGCGTCATCAAATTATCTGTCTTATTTTACTTTTCCGCACTTCTTATCGATTGTAATTTCTTTCTCTCGACGGTTAAGCCTCACACATTTTCATACGACATTTGACTTGTGTAATTTTTTACATAAACAATATCCTCCAGAAAACTTCGACGACGTACGAGCTAGAACGCTAGCTTTCATGAGAATAGAGGATGATGCTCTCTTTCGACGAAAGCATTCCATCGAGAAGAAACCTCTTAGTGCTCATAAACATGATTTCAAGCACAAAAGAGTAAACATGATTGGAAACCCTCGACACGAGTCAAAAACTCGACCAAGCAAAGGTACCGTTGAAATACGTTGTCCAGAATTATCTACTTACAATTTTGCAGGTACATCGAAAGATTTCGTGGATTCACTACGAAAGATTGATGCAAACGTACGTTGGCCAAGAAATCCGACAAACCAAGTAAAGATAAAGATCAAAATAGATGGTGTGATTTCCACGAAGATAATGGCCATACGACGGATGAATGCATCGGCCTCAAGGAGATTTCATATTTGAAGTCGAAGGGACATCTTAAAGGTGTCATCCCAGAAGAACAAGGATGATCAGCATCTCCAGTTCATACTAAAGTTGTAAACTGCATCACCGGAGGATCAGAAGTATGCGGTCTTACGTATTCTGCTGCCAAAAGACATGCACAAGATGGTCCAGACGAGCGTCCTATCCCCGATGAAGTCAAATCGAAGGCAGAAAAAGAGCTCGATACAATGACAATTACGTTCGACAAAGACGATACTCAGGGGTCCACCATAAACATCATGACGCTCTAGTCATACAGTTGACAATCGGAAATTGTTCGACTAAGAGAATATTGATTGACGGAGGCAGCTCTGCTAACGTTATTTTTGCAGATACTCTTAAAGTCATGGGAATCGAAGAGCAAAAATCGTACGACGAAGCACTACCCTGATTGGATTCAATGGAGATTCGATGAACACTCTCGGCGAAATCATCCTACCCGTCTTCGCCAAAGGGATCAACAAGCAAACGAAGTTCAACGTTATAGATAGCCAATCGGCTTATAACGTCATTATTGGAAGGCCTTGGATCCATGAGATGAAAGCGGTACCTTCGACGTACCATCAGAAGATTAAATTTCCTTCTCCTTGGGGAATTCAAGAAATCGCTAGTGAAAAGAAGATCGCTCGAGAATGCTACAAGATCACGATGAAGAAGAAGCTGCAGGACATCTAGCAATTACAGAACCAGGGTGGAAAGCGGTCGAACGATGACCTTCGACTAGAGGAAATCGTGCTCGACCCTGAACATCCTGATCGAAAGGTCTTCGTAGGAGCCTCCTCCCCCCTGACATAAAGAATACTATTATATCTTTCTTGCAGGAACATTCGGATTGCTTTGCATGGTCGCACGAAGATATGGTTGGGATAGATCCTAACGTTATATCACACAAGTTAAATGTTGATCCTACCTTCAAACCAATAAAGCAAAAGCGACATAAGTTTGCACCAGAACTGAATAAGGTAATCAACGTTGAAGTTGATAACCTGCTCAAGACAGGCAAAATCCGAGAAGTCAAATATCCAGATTGGTTGGCCAACGTGGTTTTCGTACAAAAGAAAAATGGAAAATGGCGAGTCTGCATCGACTTCACAGATCTAAACAAAGCTTGTCCAAAAGATCCTTTTCCGTTACCTCATATCGATGCTATGGTCGACGCAACAACAGGACATGAATTACTAACATTCATGGATGCATATTCAGGATACAATCAAATCCTGATGCATACGGATGATCAAGAAAAAACTGCATTTATGACAGACAAAGGCATATACTATTACAAAGTCATGCCATTTGGTCTTAAAAATGCAGGTTCGACATATCAAAGACTGGTAAATATGATGTTCAAAAAACATCTAGGACGAACGATGGAAGTCTACATTGATGATATGCTGGTGAAATCAGAACGTTCAATCGACCACGTAGCACATCTGAAGCAATCTTTCAACATCTTACGACAATATAAGATGAAGCTCAATCCAACAAAATGTTCCTTCGGAGTACGTGCAGGAAAGTTCTTGGGATACTTGGTGACACAACGAGGAATCAAAGCAAGCCCGGAACAAGTTAAAGCTATCATCGAGATACAATCTCCAAGAAACGTCAAAGAAGTTCAGAAATTAACAGGACGTGTGGCTGCTTTAAACCGATTCATATCACGGTCATCGGATAAACGCCACCTATTCTACAATGTTCTTCGAAAGAACCAAGGATTCCAGTGGACGAAAGACCATGAGAAAGCTTTACAAGACTTAAAGCAATATATGGTCTCCCCACCCCTATTGACAAAGCCAGACGAAGGTGAAAGTTTGCAAGTATACTTGGCAGTTAGCAAAAATGCGACGAGCGCGGTACTCGTACGAGAGGAAGATCAACAGAAACGACCAATTTATTATGTGAGTAAATCTCTCCTCGACGCAGAGACCAGGTACACGTCTATGGAGAAACTACTATTGGGTCTCGTGACTACAGCAAAAAAGCTAAGGCATTATTTCGAATCGCACCGTATTATTGTTGTGACAAACTATCCACTTAAGACTATCCTACGAAAGCCAGAACTAACGGGACGTCTAGCCAAGTGGAGCATCTATCTCAGTGGGTTCGACATAGAATTCAAACCCAAAACGGCGATTAAGTCACAAGCGTTGGCAGATTTTGTAGCAGAATTTTCTCCAGGATTAGAACCAACGACGTGCGACGAAATTGTGACGATTCAAGACAACCAACCTTGGTTACTCTATGTCGATGGATCCTCGAACATACAAGGAGCAGGGCTAGGTGTTGTCTTAAAATCCTCACAAGGGGGAAATATGGTGTACTCTATACGATGCAAGTTCAAGGCCACAAACAACGAAGCAGAATATGAAGCCTTGATCGCCGGATTGGATATAGCTCATAAACTGGGGGCAAAGCACCTGGACGTACGAAGCGACTCATTATTGGTGGTAAATCAAGTAAATGGAGATTTTCAAGCGAAGGACTCAAAGATGATGAGTTATCTCAAGATCGTCAAGGAACGAATCGCACGATTCTATCATTTCTCAATAGAGCAAATCCCGAGAGATCAAAACACCCAAGCTGACGCATTAGCCAATTTGGGATCTGCATTCAATGATCCATTTATGGAAAATATCCCCATACTTCATCTTACGACGCCAACAATCGAAATAAAAGAAGAAGTACAGATGAATGAAGAAATTTACAACTGGTAGCTCGATATATGGAACTATCTCAAGCACGATAATCTTCCTGAAGATAAGATGGAAGCCCGAAAAACAAGATTCAAAGCTTCGAGATATACAATCTTTGAAAATCATCTCTATCGAAGATCCACGTCTGGACTTCTCTTACGATGTGTCGTAAGTAATGTACAAATCGATCAAATTCTCCAAGAAATGCACGACGGAGAATGTGGAAATCATTCAGGGGGCAGAAGCCTTGCTAACAGAATCTCACGACAAGGTTATTATTGGCCTACCTTACGAGAAGACGCAATAAGGTACGTTCGACATTGTGACGTTTGTCAAAAGCACTCAAGTATGACTCATCGACCATCCGAACCTTTGCATTCTGTACTAATTCCTTGGCCATTCATGCGATGGGGAATGGACATCGTGGGTAAACTACCACCTTCCCCTGGACAAAAAGTTTATTTACTTGTGCTTAACGATTATTTTTCAAAGTGGATAGAAGCTGCTGCTTACTCACAGGTCAGGGACAAGGAAGTTATATCCTTCATCCAAAACAACATTATTTATAGATTCGGGGTACCATCCGAGATTATGTGCGACAACGGCTCACAATTCATAAGTGACAAAACTCGTACGTTCTGCGAGAGACGTGGGATCAAGTTAGTCACTTCTACCCCAAGATACCCTCAGTCTAATGGATTGGCCGAATCAAGCAACAAAGTCATCATCAATTCAATTCGAAAGAGATTGAAAGGAGAAAAAGGTAAATGGGTAGAAGAACTACCTTCAGTCCTATGGGCAAATCGAACGACACCTAGAGCATTAACAGGACAAACTCCATATTCTCTAGTATATGGATGTGAAGCAGTCTTACCAATCGAAGCCCAAATACCTGTCGCCAGAAATCGTACGTTTCCTACAATCTGGACGCTTTGGAAGAACTTCGAGAAAACGCATTACGTACGATGGCAGCACAAAAAGGACTAGTCGAACGATACTTCAATAAAAAGGTAAAAGCCAAGATCTTTCAAGTCGGAGAGTATGTCTTACGACATGTGTTTCAAAATACTCAAGAACCAAATGCCGGAAAACTTTCCATTAAATGGGAAGGACCTTACGTAATTTCCAAACTCATTGGAAATGGAGTATACAGACTTACAACAATGGATGGTATGGAAATCCCACGTAGTTGGAATGCCCATCACCTCAAAAGGTACTATTTCTAAACCTATTTACATACGATTTATTCTTCATTATCCATTACTGACTTAGGCATCGGAGCACCGTTGGCCAAGCCAATGGCCACCCCTTAGTCACTCTTCTTCGCAGGTATCGCACGATAAATCGCATGAATCGCACGATCAACGCATATATCGCACGATTTAATTGCATGCTCATCGCAAGAATCGCACGACAAAAATCGCATGAATCGCAAGTTAAATGCTGTAACGCACGACTACATCGTAAGAGCGCAAGACAATTCGCCAGTCGCACGAATACTCTTAAGAGTACAAAAGAAACGTTTCTAATTTTCCTAAGGCCTAAGTCGTACGACAAAACAAAAGCATACAAAGCTAAAACGCAAGTCACAGAGCTAAAACACAAGTCATAAAATACTCATCTATAAAAGCACGATATAAAGCCAAGAGTCATTAATTACTATTCAAATGCCTAAAACGGCAGAGGACAAAAGAAAAATCAAAAATCGTACGATTACAAAGAAATTACGCTACGGGAGCGTCGGACGTCGAGGGATCAGCAATGGAAGCTCCTTCGACAATAGTCTCGCCCACAGGTTGGGATCCAGGAGCCTTCTCTTTAATATCTCCCTCCCCAAAAACCGAAGGTTCGACAGCTTTTGGCTTGTCATCCATTGCTTTCTCCTCATCGAGATCCTTCAAGTCATCATCATCCAGAAGATCTTCAGAACCCATCAGATCTTTGAAAGCTGCTACCTCATTAGACGCCATCTTCTGAGTAATGGTCCCCGCAACCACATGACGCATAAGTGCGGCTCGTGCGACCACTCGAACCAAAGCAGCATCATCCTCCAACTCTTGGATCCTCGACGAGAGAGACTCTTCCCTCTCGATCTTCTCTCGATGAACCTCTGCCAGCTCCGCCAGTAACTCCTTCGAACGATCCATGTAGATCTTCATACGTTCACGTTGTTCGGCCTGGAAACGCTCCATCATGTCGACCTTTGACTCCAAGTCCCCGATAAGGACATTTTTGGAATCGACGTCTTCAGTCAGCTGGGCCACCTTCTTCTTGGCCTTCTCAGCTTCCTTCTTAGCCTGTTTTGTGTCGGCCTGGTTGGCCGACATCTCCTCCTTGATCTTAGCCATCCTTGAATGAAGACTAAGACTGGTCTAGAGAGCATGCAGAAAGTAGCAAAAACGTCAGAAAACGTACAATTGAACAAAAGTCGAACGATCAAAAGGAAAAAAGCTTACCAAAAAGGATAGACCAGTGACCGACGCATCCAGGTCTTCGATTTCAACCTGCTCCATTCGTGCCTTCTGAGCAGGGCAATGGAATTGATCCAGAACAGGGAAGATGGACGCCGTCCTAATAACGTTGTCCACCATAAAGCTCAAGGGCATCTTGATCTTCATGGTCGTAAGACCAGGATCTTCGATACCCTTTCCCTTATCAATCCCCGAAGAGGATTGACCAGTAGCTCCCTCTGGAGGAGCAAAGCTTAGAGGAATTGCATCCTCTCCACCTTCAGACTTTCGCTTGGCATCCTTAGGTGTAAGACTTCCCCCAACGAACGACGGCCGAGTCCTCTTAGCCACCAAACCTTCACTAGCTGCAGCCTTCCTCTTAGCAGCTCTAGCGGCAGCTTCTATTTGCGCCGTCTTCTTCGGCTTACCCGCAGATCCTGTAAAAAACATAAATTGATTAAGCAAAACGTTCGACAAAGGTATTTAAAACGCACGTTTAAAATATTATTTACCTTCCATCTCCTCCTCTTCGATTATTTGAACCTCGGGCTCGACGTCGCTATCCTCACCCCCCTTAGAGTACGAAACGTACGATCAGTTATACTGTATCGCAAGAACTTCTCATCCGCTTCGGTAGTCTCCTCAAACGCGAAATTGATTGCTGCATAAAAAGACATACGATTAGAAATTATATATAGTAAACCAAAGGAATAAATAAAACTCTATTTACCATTTGAGTTCCACTCTGAAACGACCCAATAATCGTCAACGACGGAAGACGTCTGGACAAAAACATATCGAGATTTCCATCCTCGATCGTTTACTTGAGTACGTGGACAAGCATAGCGTCACTTCTACCACTTGGAAATAACCCATATCGGTTATAGGGTTGCCTCGTTACGTTGTAGGCAGTGAGCAGATCGTCGTCCGTAAACTCAGGACGACCCCAATTCCTCATCACCCGTTCGATAACTTGGATGACACGCCAGAATTGGGGCATCAACTGCCCTGGAGATAGATTGAATCGAGTCATAAAAGCTCGAGAGAGAGGGGAATACGGCCATCGAAATCTGATTTTAAACGGATACTCAAACAGGGCAAAGAACCCCGCCGGAGTATCCGCCGGCCGAATTTCTCCGGCCACCCTGATTTGGGAACCCTCCGGCAATCCAGCAAGATTTCTCAACTCTCCTACTTCTAGACTTTCAGTAATCGAACTACTAACCTCACCCGACATAACGAACTCTAATCGGTCTAAACTATTTCGTAAACGCGTAAACCTAAGAATGTCTAAACCTCTATTGCTATTCTTTGCTATTGACTTCAGAGGTATGAACTAGAGAAGAGAAGGGTACCTTATATGCCTAGTCGCTCGAAATCCTTGCCGTATTTGGAACGGAATACGATTGTGGAATGATTTCGCAAATCAGTTATGAATTAGAGAAGATTTTGTAAAATCTTTCCTTAAATCTAAATCGTCTTATTTATAGCAACAAGATTAAAGGTGAATCATCGCAAAAATAGGACACGCGTCCCCGACTAGCCGTTAGAAGACACGCATACGAGTAACGGCAATATGACGTCATCCGTACCAACGTTAATATGACCGTTAGCCAACGTATTTTTACTCTCCGTCCACCGAATTAAAGATTTAGAAAAAATTAGAATTATTTTCTAAATCATGGGGGCAAACTGTTAGGGTAAAAATCTGCGATCGCACGACGAACGACTATAATCGTAAGATATCTTTCAGGATAATAATCCTGTATTAAGATAAGGTCCTGAGATAAACTTAATGCCACCCTTGAAAATAAATAATAATCCATCGAACAAGTTTTACAATCAGTCGAACGACATATATATATATATTGACGTACGACATATTTTACTAACGGTAACCTCTATCGTGAGTTTTCTTATTTATTACAGCAGATCGTCAGTTACCGGATATATCGTCTTCAGTTAAAGACTCAGTCCAAGATCATCAAGACAAAGAGTTAATCCTATTTAATGCGACGTCCGTTATGACCGTTGGAAACATTAAATGCACGACCGTTATGAAAGAAGCTATATAAACAATATTCGGACCACATTCAAGAGAGGAGAACTACAAGAGTAATCAAGATATTCTTTCTATCTTACAATTTACACACATCTTTGTAATTTACATTCGATCGCACGTCTATTTTCCTTGTAATCGTTCGACGTACACTGTAATCTTGAAGGACATCACCCCTACTTGGTGATCATAGTGCACTGTCGACTTAACTTTAGGTCGACCGTAGGTTTTTTCCTCCGTCGTGAGGTTTTTCCTGCGTCATCAAATTCTTTGTGTTATTTTACTTTTATTTGCGCTTCTTATCGATTGTAATTTCTTTCTCTCGACGGTTAAGCCTCACACATTTTCGTACGAGAATCAACTTGTGTAATTTTTTACATAAACAACTAACTAATATTATTTTATAACAATTAAAATTAACTAATAATTATCAATTAAGATTTAATTATACATTATAAATTATATATTAATTATTTTCACATGTTTTTAATTATAACAATTATTATTTAGTATGTTTACTTATAGAAAAACAAGCATATCGTTTGGGTGAAAACTTACGATCGCACGATGACCGATCTAAATCGTAAGATATCTTTAAAGATGACAATCCTGTATTAAGATAAGGTCCTGGAATAAAGACAATTGTACCTTCGAACGTAGATAACTAGTCATCGAATACATTTCATACGGAAGATCGCACGATATCTATTATATCGTACGATATTACTAACGATCGAAATACATGCATAGTTTATTCTTGTTACAGTTAAGATGATTATCATATCCAACAATTACACACCTTTGAGAAAGTCTGAAATTGAGTACTATGCTATGTAAGTTGGAGTTCATCATTACAATGGTCGCATATCGTCAGTTACACTTCCATTCAAAACCAAGGCACACTCCTCATTAAAGACACAGCCGTTACGACCAAGATTCCAGCTTCAGTTATGACCGTTGCATTAAATATATAATTATGGACGACGGTTACGTTCTTATCAACTATAAAAGAGCTCCAAAGCTATCATTTGAGGATCATCGGATAACTAGAGAAGACACATAAAGCTACTCCTGATTTACAGAGTTTTTCATATAATTCTTTGTAATTTACATTCGATCTAGCATTCTGTTTCCTTGTAATCGTACGATCTGAACTATAATTCTCGAGGATATCACCCCTTATTGGTGATACATAGTGCAACGTCGGCTATCTCCTTTTAGTCGACCGCAGGTTTTTTTCCTCGACCTTGAGGTTTTTCCTGCGTCATCAATTACGTTGTCTTTTACTTGTTTTTATCGCATGTCTTTATTAAACAAGATTCTATTCTCTCGACGGATTTGCCTCACAATATCTTACGATATTTATTTGTGTAATTTTTTACCAAAACAATTTGGCGCCCACCGTGGGGCCCCGTTTTGAGAAAATCTCGTTTGATAAAGCGCCTGCCTACTAATCAAATTCTTCGAGTTCTTTTGAGTATTTATTGCAGGATTATGGATAACAACTTCCAACCAACTCTGCGACAACAGTTAGCAGCCGCTCAACAACAAATTAAGCAATTGACTAATCAAAACATGCAAGCCAATGGAGAACTCGCACGATTACGAGCTTTGAACCCCCAAACTACTCAAACCAATCCTACGATTCCTTTGCATCACCAAAGACCGCCTCATTTTCAACAAAATCAGTTTAGTGCACCACAAGCATCTCAAAACAATCTACGTCCACCTCTAAATAACAACTTTCGACCCATTTTTCCTCCTCTTCCATCAGGACCACCCCTGATCCACATATGTTCACCTTCACTCAACCTCATGGTGGACCTCGACCTTTGCATCATATTCCAGAACCATTTTCCCATATTCCGACAGCAACTACTACCATAACTCACGTTCCAATTCAACCAAACAACCAAGAAGCCGTTGGAATAATTCCTATTGACAACCTCATGGACGTACGATTGAAGATGCTAGAAGAGCAAAATAAAGCAATGCTCGCATTGCTCGCGAAACTTCCTGGAGCATCAGTACCCGTCGAAGTTGAACCCAAAACAGGATTTCAGGCTTCACCTTACGTCGATGAAATTGCTCTCATGGACATACCAAAGAAGTATAACATTCCCGCTTTTACAACAAAATACTCGGGGATAACAGATCCAGTGGAACACGTCGCACAGTACAAGCAACTTATGTGGACTACGTCAATCCCTTCCCAATATCAGGAGGCATGCATGTGTAAAAGCTTTGGATCCACTCTTACAGGAGCTGCATTACAATGGCTTATCAACTTAAAGCCAAAAAGTATTGGGTCATTCGCTGAGTTGGTAAACCAATTCACGCGACAATTCGCAAGCAATCGTAAGATGAAGAAGCAAACAAGCGACCTGTACTACATCGTGAAGAAAACCGGAGAAACGATACGTGATTATTTTAACAGGTTTAATGCAGAAATGATCGAAGTCAAAAATTGCGATGTAAAAACCGCAATCGAAGCATACAAACGTGGGCTGGATAGTTCTTCGGAATTATATATGGATCTTACGAAATATCCACCGGAGAATTTCGATGATGTACGAGCTCGAACGTTGGCCCACATGAGGATAGAAGATGATGCCATCTTCAGACAAAAGCACTCGAATGAAAAGAAAAACCTTGGTGCACAAAAACATGATTTCAAACCAAAGAGAGTGAACAAAATTGGAAACTCTCGACAAGAATCCAAGGCTCGTTCGAACAAAGGTACAGGTAAAATTAGATATCCCGATTTATCTACTTACAATTTTGTAGGTACAGCTAAAGAATTGGTAGATTCTCTACGGAAAATCGATGCAAACGTACGATGGCCCAAGAAGCCGGAGAATCCCAACAAAGATAAGGACCAAACTAAATGGTGCGAGTTCGATAGCGATCAGGGACACACAACTGACGATTGTATCAGCCTGAAGAAGGAGATCGCTTATCTCAAGACGAACGGACATCTAAAAGGCATTATCCCCGATGAAGCGAAAAGACCAGCATCGCCGGTTCATACCAAAGTCGTCAATTGCATTACTGGAGGATCAGAAGTATGTGGCCTGACATACTCAGCGGCAAAAAGACACGCACGAGAAGGGCCTAAAGGATATCCTATTCCCGATGAATCCAGAACTGCAGCTGAAAGAGAGCTCGACGCAGCAAAATTAACGTTCGATCAAGACGATCTCTCAGGAGTTTACCAAAAACACCACGATGCTTTAGTCATTCAGTTAACTATTGGAAACTGTTTGACAAAATGAGTATTTAATGATGGTGGTAGTTCACCAAACGTCATATTCGCGGATACACTCAAGATCATGGGCATCGACAGATCCAATATCGTACGACGAACTACCACACTAATTGGATTCAATGGAGATGCAACAAGCACTCTTAGGGAAATCGTGCTACCAGTTTTTGCCAAAGGAATCAACAAGCAAACAAAGTTCAACGTCATAGACTGCCCGTCTGCATACAACGCGATACTTGGAAGACCTTGGATCCACGATATGAAGGCCGTACCATCAACATACCATCAGAAGATCAAATTTCCATCTCCCTGGGGTGTGCAAGAAATCGTCAGCGAAAAGAAGATCGCTCGTGAATGCCACAAGATCACGATGAAGGAAAAACCCCAAGATATCTAGCAATTACAGAGCCAGGATGGAGTACGATCGTACGATGACCTTCAACTAGAAGAAGTCGTGTTAGATCACAAACATCCTGATCGAAAAGTCTTCGTGGGAGCAACACTAACCCCTGATATAAAAAACAAAATAATATCTTTTTTGCAGGAACATTCAGATTGCTTCGCATGGTCACATGAAGACATGGTTGGAATTGATCGCGATATCATATCGCACAAGCTAAACGTGGATCCATCCTTTAAACCCGTAAAGCAAAAACGACGCAAGTTTACACCAGAACGCAACAAGGTGATCAATGATGAAGTTGATAACTTGCTTAAGACGGGAAATATCAGAGAAGTCAAATATCCAGACTGGCTAGCAAATGTAGTCGTCGTACAAAAGAAGAATGGAAAGTGGCGAGTCTGCATCGACTTTACGGATTTAAATAAAGCATGCCCTAAAGATCCATTTCCCCTACCACACATCGATGCAATGGTAGACGCAACGGCAGGTCATGAATTACTTACATTCATGGATGCTTACTCTGGATACAACCAGATTCTGATGCACACGGATGATCAAGAAAAGACTGCCTTTATGACGGACAAAGGAATATATTGCTACAAGGTAATGCCGTTCGGTCTCAAGAATGCAGGATCGACGTATCAAAGGCTTGTAAACATGATGTTCAAGGAAAATGATGTTCAAGGAACATCACACGATCACATACATCATTTAAAGCAATCATTCGATATCCTACGACAATACAAGATGAAGCTCAATCCAACAAAATGTTCCTTCGGAGTACGTGCTGGGAAATTCCTTGGATATATGGTCACTCGGCGTGGGATAGAAGCAAGTCCAGAGCAGATCAAGGCCATTATAGAGATACAATCACCAAGAAACGTGAAAGAAGTGCAAAAACTTACTGGACGAGTGGCGGCATTAAATAGATTCATTTCAAGGTCATCCGATAAATGCCATCTATTCTACAACGTTCTGCGCAAAAACCAAGGTTTCAATTGGACAGAGGCATACGAAAATGCATTACAAGAATTAAAACAGTACATGGCTTCTCCTCCCTTGCTGACCAAACCAATTGAAGGTAAGAGCTTACAGTTATATCTAGCTGTCTGTAATAATGCAATGAGCGCAGTACTCGTATGAGAAGATGATCAACAGCAACACCCGATTTATTATGTGAGTAAATCCTTTCTCAACGCCGAAACCAGGTACACGTCTATGGAGAAACTACTTTTAGGACTCGTTACGGCTGCTAAAAAGTTAAGGCATTATTTTGAATCTCATCATATAATTGTCGTAACTAACTATCCTCTCAAGACTGTACTTCATAAACCCGAACTCACAGGACGACCAGCAAAATGGAGTATTTATCTCAGTGGATTCGATCTTACATATAAACCCAAGACAGCGATAAAATCACAAGCGTTGGCAGAGTTTATAGCAGAATTCAGCCCAGGGACAGAACCACCATCGCACGATGAAATCAATAATGTGATCAAGACAACCAGCTTTGGACTTTACACGTCGACGGATCCTCCAACATAAGAGGATCAGGATTAGGAGTTGTCCTGAAATCATCACACGGGGGCAATATGGTGTACTCGATAAGATGCGAATTTAAAACTACCAACAACGAAGCGGAGTACGAAGCCTTGATCGCTGGATTGGATATAGCTTACAACTCGGGGGCACGATGTTTGCACGTACGAAGCGATTCACTACTAGTGGTAAATCAAATTAACGGCGACTTTCAAGAAAAAGATTCGAAAATGATAACATATCTCAAAATTGCTAAGGAAAGTATCGCACGATTTGAAAAGTTTTCAATAGAGCAAATCCTGCGAGATCTAAACGTGCAAGCTGATGCTTTAGCTAATCTGGGATCTGCATTTAATGAGCCAGCCTTGGATAGCATCCCAATAATTCATCTTATGACACCATCAATGGAAGCAAAAGAGGAAGTACAGATGATCGAAGAAGTCTACAATTGGTCGCTCGATATATGGAATTATCTCAGATACGATCGACTCCCTATTGATTAGATGGAAGCTAGAAAGACCAGATCAAAAGCCTCACGATTTACGATCTTCGAAGGACAACTATATCGAAAGTCCACATCTGGACAAATCTTACGATGCATAACAAATAAAGAACACATGAATCAAATTCTCCAAGAAATGCACGATGGAGAATGTGGAAATCATTCTGGAGGCCGAAGTCTCGCTAACAGGATCTCACGACTAGGTTATTATTGGCCTACTCTTCGAGAAGATGCTGTAAGGTACGTACAAAAATGTGACGCTTGTCAGAGACATTCAGGTATGTCGCATTTACCTTCTGAACCCCTACATTTTGTCTTAATCCCATGGCCATTCATGCGATGGGGAATGGACATCGTAGGAAAGTTACCCCCTGCTCCTGGACAAAAAGTTTTCTTACTTATTCTTACTGATTACTTTTCAAAATGGATCGAAGCTGCTGCCTTCTCGCAGGTAAGAGACAAGGAAGTTATCTCTTTTATTCAAACTAACATTATATACAGGTTTGGAGTGCCATCGGACATCATGTGCGATAATGGTTCACAATTCATAAGTGAAAAAACTCGCAAGTTCTACGATGAACGTGGAATCAAATTAATTACTTCGACTCCAAGATACCCTCAATCCAATGGTCTTGCTGAATCTAGTAACAAAGTCATAATCAATTCGATTCGTAAAAGACTAAAGGAAGCAAAGGGGAAGTGGGTCGAAGAATTGCTTTCTGTTCTGTGGGCAAATCGTACGACTCCAAGGACTTCAACTAGACAAATTCCTTTTTCTCTTGTTTATGGATGCGAAGTAGTATTACCGATTGAGGCTCGATTTCCAATTGCAAGGCATCGTAGGATGGAGCAAAACGTAATAGATTTATACTACGATCTAGATGCCTTAGAAGGACTCAGGGATAAAGCATTTCAAAAAATGGCATCACAGAAAGCCATGATCGAACGATATTTCAACAAAAAGGTAAAAGCTAAAGTCTTTCAAGTAGCATATTACGTCCTACGACATGTGTTCCAAAACACCCAAGAGTTAAACGCTGGGAAACTTTCCATCAAATGGGAAGGACCTTACAGAATTTCCAAAATTATTGGAAATGGTGCGTATAAACTTACAACTGTCGAAGGTAAGGAAATCCCACGTAGCTGGAATGCAACTCATCTAAAGAGGTACTATTTCTAAACCCTTTTTTATTTTTATTTCTTTACGAACGAATACTGACTTGGGCGTCAGAGCGCCGTTGGTCAAACCAACGGCCACCCCTTAGCCACTTTTTGTCGCAGGTATCGCACGATTATCGCAAGCATCGCACGAAACAATTGTTGCTTATAACGCACGATCATCACATGTATCGCACGATAATTGCTTCAAACGCAAGAATAATTCGCACGCGCGCAAGACAAAACGCCAGTCGCACGAATACTCTATCGAGTAAAAACAGAAACATTTCTAAAACTTAGTTCTACATTCTAAGTTAAAAAGCACAATCAAATTTAAATACGCACGAAAAACTAAATCCATTCATTCAACAAAAATGTACTAAAACAAATTAAAAGTACTTAAAACAAAAGATGGTGCGATTACAAAAGGAAATCAAACGCTAGGGGGAACATCTGATCCTACGACCCCCGCAACATCACCAGATCATGCAGCCCCCGCACCATCTGCAGATCCTACGATCCCAAGAGAGGCATCTTCAGTAACCAAGATCGCAGGGTTGGATCCAGAGACCGTTTCATTTAAAGTCTCCTCCCCAACCACAGCAACCTCAGCCTTCTCAGGCTCTTCTCCACCTTCTTCCTTCTCCTCATCCAGATCTTTGAGATCATCAGCATCGAGAAGATCCTCGGAACCCATAAGCTCTCGAAACGCCTCCACCTCTTCTTTAGCGATCCCAACAGTGAGGGTACCAGCGATAACACGACGCATAAGGGCCGCACGAGCTACGACCCTCACTAAAGCCGCTTCGTCTTTAAGATCTTGGATCTCAGACGATAAAGCCTCCTCACGCATCGTCTTCTCTTGGCGCAGTTCCTTCAACTCTTCCTCCAGTTTGGACGCACGATCGAGGACGGTCTTCATGCGAGCCCGTTGCTCGTTCCTCATATGCTCAACAGCCTCGAGCTTCGCTTCAAGGTCATCAATCTTGACTTGTTTAACATCCAAGTTAGATGCCATCCTGAAGACCTTCTCGTTCGCCTTTTCGGCCTCCTTTACCGCCGCACGTTCGCTGGCCATCTTTTGGCGCATGTCACTCCTAACAGTCTCCATTCGAGAATGAAGGCCAAGACTTGCTTGAAAAGCCTGGATTGTACGATTACAAAATTATTAGCACATAAAGAAAACATACGATAAAGGTTACATCGTACGTTATTTAACCTACCAGGAAGGCGAGACCAACGACACCGGCATCAAGCTCCTCAATACGTCGCTTGTCGAAGTGTTCTTTCTGCGAAGGGAGAAGGAACTGTTCGATCGTAGGAAAGATGTCTTCTCTCCTAACGACATCGTTTTCCAAGAACCTCGCTGGAATTGAGATATTGAGAGACGTCATCCCAGCCTTCGATTTTGCAGGCTTAACAGCAGTCTTCTTGAGATCCTTCGTCGAACCCTCCGGAGGAGCACATCTGAGGGGAGCAGCATCGACCACATCATCCGCCTTTTGTTTGGATTCATGTGATGGGTCAAGAGAATCGTGCGATGACCTCGTACGTTTAGCTGGAGGTTTCTCACCTATAATACCCTTTTTCTTCAAAGCAGCATGCCTGGCAGCCTCCATCTATTGTTCCCTCCTCGACGGCTTCTTTGATGACCCTGCAAAACATAAAGTAAATAAGAAGAAGAAGAATGAAAGAAATATCGTACGATATTTCTTACGACTTACCTTCCATATCCTCTTCGGAGATCACTTGGACTTCTGGTTCAGTCACGGTAACCTCGTCATCACTATCCGCAAGAACTTCTCGCGACTTCTGCATAGAGTAAAGACGTTCGCCTATGCTGTACGATAAAAATCGTTCGACCGATGCCTTCGATTCTTCAGAAGCGTCAAATGAAAAATCAATACCTGCTGAGACACAAAATTATCGTAAGATTATGCGATAAAAGAGACAGATAAAATAAAGCAACTTCTATACCTAATGGATTCCACTCCGGAACCACCCAATTCCCATCTCCTAAGACTGAGGTAGACTGAACAAAGACATATCTTGTCTTCCAACCTCGATCATGTACTTGAGTTCCATGAACCAGCATCATATCCCCTCTACCTTTGGGAAACAACCTATACCGATTGTAATCCGTTGGTTTCACAGTGTACGCCGTAAGAAGATCGTCGACTGAAAAGGCAGGTCGACCCCAATTCTTCGTTACTCGTTCGATAACGAGTATCACCCTCCAAAACTGAGGCATCAGTTGACCAGGAGAAAGACTAAAACGCGACATGAAAGCCCTAGAGAGAGGAGTGTATGGCCATCGAATGCCGATCTTAAACGGATGCTCAAACAGGGCAAAAAACCCTGTCGGAGCATCCGCCGGCCTAATCTCTCCGGCCACCCTAATTACAGCACCTTCCGGTAAACCTGATAAATCTCTCAAAGCCATTACTTCCAAACTATCCTTAATTGTACTCTTTACTTCTGTCGACATTATAAAGTCTAATCTATCGAGACTTTTTCTTAATCTAAGAAACCTAAGGGTCAAGACCTCTAACACTCTTCTTAGCAATAGATTTTAAAGGCATGAAAATCAGAAGGGGAAGAGAATACCTTATATTGAAAATCGACTAAATCCTTGCCGAAAATAGAGGATTGATTTTAGAAACGATTGCACAAACGATTTAAGAGATTTGTATCTAAATTGAGATTAAAATCATCTATTATATGGAAACTGAATTTCTCTCCAAGCAATTCAAGTCCAATCACGCATCAACACGCGTCCAAACAGTGCCGTTAAGACGACAAATATCGCCTAGACGTCACCATGACGACGTCATTAAACCGATTCATATTCAAATCGCTTATCTAACGAAATTGATTACTAACAATTGGTTTTTACAGATGAAAGATTTAGAAATAATTAAGATAAAATTTTTCTAAATCTTGGGGGCAAACTGTTTGGGTGAAAACATACGATCGCACGATGACCGATCTAAATCGTAAGATATCTTTAAAGATGACAATCCTGTATTAAGATAAGGTCCTAGAATAAAGACAACTGTACCTTCGAACATAGATAACTAGTCATCGAATACATTTCATACGGAAGATCGCACGATATCTATTATATTGTACGATATTACTAACGATCGAAATACAAGCATAGTTTATTCTTGTTACAGGTAAGATGATTAGCATATCCAACAATTGCACACCTTTGAGAAAGTCTGAAATTGAGTACTATGCTATGTAAGTTGGAGTTCATCATTACAATGGTCCCATATCGTCAGTTACACTTCCATTCAAAACCAAGGCACGCTCCTCATTAAAGACACAGCCGTTACGACCAAGATTCCAGCTTCAGTTATGATCGTTGCATTAAATATATAATTATGGACGACGGTTACGTTCTTATCAACTATAAAAGAGCTCCAAAGCTATCATTTGAGGATCATCGGATAACTAGAGAAGAGACATAAAGCTACTCCTGATTTACAGAGTTTTTCATATAATTCTTTGTAATTTACATTCGATCTAGCATTCTGTTTCCTTGTAATCGTACGATCTGTACTGTAATTCTCGAGGATATCACCCCTTATTGGTGATACATAGTGCAACATCAGCTATCTCCTTTTAGTCGACCGCAGGTTTTTTTCCTCGACCTTGAGGTTTTTCCTACGTCATCAATTACGTTGTCTTTTACTTGTTTTTATCGCACGTCTTTATTAAACAAGATTCTATTCTCTCGACGGATTTGCCTCACAATATCTTACGATATTTATTTGTGTAATTTTTTACCAAAACACATATCAATCTTTAAAATGTTTACTTAAGTTACATATAATTAAAAATGTATTTTTATAAATAATTAAAACAGGCTACATATGTTAAATAAAATTTATTTAATCTAACTATTAATTATATAATTTTTAAATTACTAATTGTTGTTAGGGTAAAAATCCACAATCGAACGACGACTGACTATAATCATAAGACAAACATAAGAACAATAATCCTGTAATAAGATAAGGTCCTGAGATAAAACCTAAGAGAACTATCGAACCAGGATCACTAAACATCGAACATATACATCGAATAAGTCGAACGATGATTACAATGTCGTACGACGATACTAACGAATAAACATACAAAGTTTATATCTTTGATGCAGGCAAGCTGATCATAATATCCAACAATTGTGTCCACCTTTGAGAAAGTCCGAGATTGAGTACTATGCCATGATCGTTGGAGTCCATCATTACAACGGACATGTCGTAAGTTATATATCATTCGATGGGAACCGACAACATCAAGATCGACCGTTACAAGCAAGATTCTAGCAGCGGTTACAATCTGGACATTAACTCTCAGCAGTACCGTTCGACCGTTATAAACCAAGCATTAATAGTCAAGAATACCGTTGGACAGTTACGATTTGGACATTAATGAACCACAATCCCGTTGGTCGGTTACTTCAAAGATACTATAAAAGAAGGATCAAGTCAACATTCGAAGACATGAAGTTTACTGGAAGCTCACAAATTCTCTATTAGCTATTCTCTAATTATCAGTTGTAATTTATACTCGATTTCATCGTTATTTCTCTTGTAATCGTACGACCAAAGCTGTATACTCGAAGGACGTCACCCCTGGTTGGTGATTATAGTGCTCTGTCGACTTATCTTTTAGGTCGACCGCAGGTTTTTTCCTCCGTCGTGAGGTTTTTCCTGCATCATCAAATTGTTTGTCTTATTTTACTTTACTCGTACTTATCATCGATTGTAATTTCTTTCTCTCGACAGTTAAGCCTCACACAATTTCTTACGACATCGAGTTGTGTAATTTTTTACATAAACAGTTTGGCGCCCACCGTGGGGCTCCGTTTTGAGAAAAATTTCATTCGGTGAAAAGTGCGCCTTAGTACTAACCTTTTCTTTTAGTTCTCTTTGAGCTATTTGTGCAGGATAATGGATAACGGATTCATAGCATCTCTACAACAACAATTGCAACAAGCTAATGACGAAATCCAGCGTCTTCGAGCTTCGCAAGGACCATCGATGTCTATTCCTCCTCCTTATCCACCTCAACATCTAAGACCACCACTTCGACCTCAGTTCAATGCCTCAGTACCACTTTCGACTGTAAACCAACAGTACAACAACGTACGACCGTCTTTACCACAAGTTCCACCACCAATACCTCATGGCCCGCCACCTATGCCTCGGGGTCCACCTCCTATGCCTCAAGGAACACCCATGTTCACGTTCGAACCTTTTAACAGCATATCCCAACAGATTCCTATCCCTGATCATATACCCACAGTTGCTAGTTCTACCATTCATACGACAATACCACCCAGTATCGGAATCTCTTCTGGTTTTATCCCAACAATTCCAATAGCCATGGAAGATTCTTTAAGCGTACGATTAAAATCCCTGGAAGAACAGAATCAAAAGCTGTTCGCGTTACTCACAAAGCTACCTGGAGCAGCAGTACCTGTCGAAGTTGAACCTAAAACTGGATTTCAAGCCTCGCCGTTTGTCGATGAATTAGCTCTTGTCGACGTACCCAAGAAATATACCATTCCAGCTTTCACAACAAAATATTCTGGAATTACGGATCCAGTCGAACATATAGCACAGTATAAGCAACTTATGTGGACAGTTCCTATACCGGCACAATATCAAGAAGTTTGCATGTGCAAGAGTTTTGGATCGACTCTAACAGGAGCAGCATTACAATGGCTTATCAACTTAAAGCCAAAAAGCATTGGGTCCTTTGCAGATTTGGTAAACCAATTCACTCGACAGTTTGCTAGCAGTCGTAAGATGGAGAAGCAGACCAGCGACCTATACTACATCGTACAGAAATCTGGAGAAACGATCCGCGACTACTTCAACAGATTCAATGCCGCAATGATTGAAATAAAGAATTGTGATGTGAAGACTGCAATCGAGGCGTATAAACGTGGGCTAGAAGATTCCTCTGGACTGTATTTAGAATTGACTAAGTACCCTCCAGAAAACTTCGACGACGTACGAGCCAGAACATTAGCTTTCATGAGAATAGAAGACGATGCTCTTTTTCGACGAAAGCACTCTGCTGAAAAGAAACCTCTTGGTGCTCAAAAACATGATTTTAAGCACAAAAGAGTAAACAAGATTGGAAATCCTCGACATGAATCAAAAGCTCGATCAAGCAAAGGTACTGTTAAAATACGATATCCAGAATTATCTACTTACAATTTTGCAGGTACACCGAAAGATTTGGTAGATTCGCTACGAAAGATTGATGCAAACGTACGATGGCCAAAGAAATCTGACAAACCAAGCAAGGACAAAGATCAAAATAAATGGTGCGACTTCCATGAAGACCACGGCCATATGACGGATGAATGTATCAGTCTCAAAAAGGAGATTTCATATTTGAAATCAAAAGGACATCTGAAAGGCGTCATCCCAGAAGAACAAGGACGACCAGCGTCACCGGTTCATACAAAAGTCGTAAACTGCATCACTGGAGGATCAGAAGAGTGCGGACTTACGTATTCAGCTGCCAAGCGACATGCACGAGATGGTCCAGACGAACATCCTATTCCCGGAGAGGCCAAATCAAAGACGGAAAGAGAGCTCGATGCAATGACAATTACGTTCGATCAAGACGATACACAGGGGGTTCATCACAAACATCATGACGCTCTAGTCATACAGTTGACAATCGGAAACTGTTCGACTAAGAGAATATTGATTGATGGAGGTAGTTCAGCTAACGTTATTTTTGCAGATACTCTTAAAGTCATGGGGTTCGAAGGATCAGAAATCGTACGACGAAGTACTACTCTGATTGGATTCAATGGAGACCCGATGAACACTCTCGGAGAAATCATCTTGCCTGTCTTCGCCAAAGGCATCAACAAACAAACAAAATTCAACGTTGTGGAGTGCCAATCAGCCTATAATGTTATTCTTGGAAGACCATGGATCCACGAGATGAAAGCAATCCCTTCGACATACCATCAGAAGATCAAATTTCCTTCTCCATGGGGAGTTCAAGAAATTGCTAGTGAAAACAAGGTCGCACAAGAATGCTACAAGATTACGATGAAGACAAAGTCGCAGGACATCTAGCAATTACAGAGCCAGGATGGGAAGAAATCGAACGATGATCTTCGACTAGAAGAAGTCGTAATTGATCCTGAATATCCTGATCGAAAGGTCTTCGTAGGAGCCTCGCTCCCCCCTGACATAAAAAATACGATTATATCTTTTTTACAGGAACACTCAGACTGTTTTGCATGGTCGCACGAAGATATGGTTGGAATAGATCCAAGCATTATATCACATAAGTTGAACGTGGATCCTACCTTCAAACCAATCAAGCAGAAACGTCGCAAGTTTGCACCTGAACGAAATAAAGTAATCAATGATGAAGTCGACAATCTGCTGAAGACAGGGAAGATCCGAGAAGTAAAATATCCAGAATGGTTGGCTAATGTAGTCGTCGTACAAAAGAAGAACGGAAAATGGCGAGTCTGCATTGATTTCACGGATCTAAACAAAGCTTGTCCAAAAGATCCTTTCCCTCTACCTCATATCGACGCCATGGTCGACGCGACAGCAGGACATGAATTACTGACATTCATGGACGCATACTCAGGATACAACCAAATATTGATGCACACGGAAGACCAAGAAAAAACCGCATTCATGACAGACAAAGGCATATCCTGTTACAAAGTTATGCCATTTGGTCTCAAGAATGCAGGTTCGACGTATCAAAGATTGGTCAACATGATGTTCAAGAAACGTCTTGGTCGAACGATGGAAGTCTATATTGATGACATGCTCGTAAAATCAGAACGTTCGATTGATCATGTTACACATTTAAAGCAATCGTTTGACATCCTACGACAGTACCAGATGAAGCTCAATCCACCAAAATGTTCCTTTGGGGTACGAGCAGGAAAATTCTTGGGATACTTGGTAACACAACGTGGAATCGAAGCAAGTCCCGAACAAGTTAAAGCTATTACCGAGATACAATCTCCAAGAAATATCAAAGAAGTCCAGAAGTTAACAGGACGAGTGGCAGCTTTAACCCGATTTATCTCACGATCATCGGACAAATGCCATTTGTTCTATAATGTCCTACGAAAGAATCATGGCTTCTTGTGGACGGACGAACATGAGAAAGCTTTGCAGGAGTTGAAGCAATACATGGCATCACCTCCTCTGCTGACAAAACCAGTCGAAGGTGAAAGTCTACAATTGTATTTGGCAGTAAGCAAAATGCGACAAGTGCAGTACTCGTACGAGAGGAAGATCAGCAACAACGACCAATTTATTATGTAAGCAAATCTTTCCTCGACGCAGAAACCAGGTACACATCAATGGAGAAATTGCTACTGGGTCTTATGACAGCAGCGAAAAAGCTAAGGCATTACTTCGAGTCGCATCATATCGTTGTTGTGACCAATTATCCACTCAAGACGGTGCTTCGAAGGCCAGAATTAACAGGACGTCTAGCCAAGTGGAGCATCTATCTCAGTGGGTTCGACATTGAGTTCAAATCCAAGACGGCAATTAAATCGCAAGTATTGGCAGATTTTGTGGCAGAATTCTCTCCAGGACTGGAACCCACGACGTGCGAGGAAATTGTGATGATTTCAGACAATAAACCTTGGATACTCTACGTTGATGGTTCTTCGAACGTACGAGGATGTGGATTAGGTATTGTCTTAAAATCATCACAAGGGGGAAATATAGTATACTCCATACGATATGAATTCAAGGCCACAAACAACGAAGCAGAGTATGAAGCTTTGATCGCAGGATTGGATATTGCTCTTAGACTGGGGTAAAACAATTACACGTTCGAAGCGATTCTTTATTGGTGGTAAACCAAGTAAATGGAGATTTTCAAGCAAAAGATTCAAAAATGATGAGTTACCTCAAAGCCGTTAAAGATCGAATCGCACGATTTGAACAATTCTTGATCGAGCAAATACCAAGAGATCTAAATATGCAAGCTGACGCACTGGCCAATTTGGGATCTGCATTTCACGATCCATTCATGGAAAATATCCCAATACTTCATCTTATGACACCAACAATTGCGGCGAACGATGAAGTACAGATGAACGAAGAAATTTACAATTGGTCGCTCGACATATGGAACTACCTCAAGCACGACCAACTTCCTGAAGATAAAATGGAAGCTCGAAAGACAAGGTCCAGAGCTTCAAGATATACGATTCTTGAAGACCAACTTTATCGAAGATCCACGACTGGACTTCTCCTACGATGTGTCACAAGTAAGGTACAAATCAATCAAATTCTCCAAGAAATGCACGACGGAGAATGTGGGAATCATGCAGGGGGCAGAAGTCTTGCTAACCGAATCTCACGACAAGGCTACTATTGGCCTACTTTACGAGAGGACGCAATAACGTACGTCCAATGGTGCGATGCATGCCAAAAACATTCGGGTATGATCCATCGACCGTCCGAACCTTTGCATTCTGTTCTAGTTCCATGGCCCTTCATGCGATGGGGAATGGATATTGTGTGGAAAATTACCCCCAGCTCCTGGACAAAAAGTCTATCTACTTGTGCTCACCGATTACTTCTCAAAGTGGATAGAAGCTGGTGCTTTCTCACAAGTCCGAGATAAAGAAGTCATATCTTTCATTCAGAAGAACATCATTTATAGATTCGGAGTACCAGTTGAAATTATGTGCGACAACGGCTCACAATTTATAAGTGATAAGACTCATACGTTCTGTGAAAAACGAGGAATCAAGTTAATCACTTCTACTCCAAGATATCCACAATCTAATGGATTAGTAGAATCAAGCAACAAAATCATCATCAATTCAATCCGAAAAGGGTTGAAAGGAGCAAAAGGAAAATGGGTAGAAGAATTGCCATCTGTCCTATGGGCGAATCGTACGACACCAAGAGCATCAACTAGACAAACTCCATACTCTCTGGTATATGGATGCGAAGCAGTCTTACCAATCGAAGCTCAATTACCAATTGCCAGAAGTCGTACGTATGATCAAAATGCAATAAATTTATCTTACGACCTGGATGCTTTAGAAGAACTCCGAGAGAAAGCATTACCAACAATGGCTGCGCAAAAAGGAATTGTCGAAAGACACTTCAACAAAAAGGTAAATGCCAAAATTTTTCAAGTTGGAGATTATGTCTTACGACATGTGTTTCAAAACACACAAGAGCCAAACGCTGGAAAACTTTCCATCAAATGGGAAGGACCATACATAATTTCCAAAGTCATTGGAAATGGAGCATACAGACTTACGACAATGGAAGGTATGGAAATCCCACGAAGCTGGAACGCCCATCATCTTAAAAGGTACTATTTGTAAACCTATTTACATACGATTTATTTTGAACTAATTACTGACTTGAGCGTCGGAGCGCCGTTGGTCAAACCAACGGCCACCCCCTAGCAACTATGTTTGTTCGCAGGTATCGCACGACTATCGCATGTATCGCACGATTATCGCGGGTATCGCACGATTATTGCAAATATCGCACGATTAAATTGCTTCAGACGCACGATTATCTCGCAAGAGCGCAAGATAGTTCGCCAGTCGCACGTATACTCTTATGAGTATAAAAAGAAACGTTTCTAACTTAAGTCTTAGGACTTTAAAACAAACGCATGCGAAAAACGAAGGCTAAAACGCATGACATAAGCTAAAACGCACGATACAATTTATATACAAAAGTAAAAACGCAAGTTAACTACGCACGACAAACAATTACTGAATCCAAAGTTTTTCATTAAAATTTTTGCTAAAGATAGCAAAATTACAAAAGACCAAAAGAAATTACAAAAAATTAATCTAAGAAGTAGGAGGATCTGCGATAGAGGCTTCTTCGGTCTCTGAAGGATGCACAGGGACGGATCCAGAGGTTTCGGGAACCTCCTCCTCGACGCTGACATCCTTAGCTTCGTTAAGCTTCTCCTCTCCAACTTCGTCCAAGCCTTTAAGGTCTTCCTCATCGAGCAGATCTTCGGAACCCATCACTTGCACGAAAGAGGCCACCTCTTCGCTCGCCATCTGAGAGGTGATGGTCCCAGCAGCTACACGTCGCATCACCGCAGTACGTGCGACCACTCGGACCAAGGCAGCGTCGTCCTCGAGTTCCTGGATCTTGGACGATAAGGCCTCCACCCTCTCGGCCTTCTCCCGTCGAACGGATAGCAGCTCCTTCTCTAGCTCCGTCGTGCGATCCAAGGCCAGCTTCAACCGCTCCCGCTGTTCGACCTAAAACCGATTGCTGATTTCCAGCTTCGATTCAAGGTCCCCAATTTGGACTGACTTGGTGTTAACCTCATCGGTCAATTGGGCCAGCTTCTTCTTGGCCTTGTCGGCCTCCTTCCTGGCCACTTTGGCGTCATTCTGATTCAACGCCATTTCCTCCTTAATCTTAGCCATCCGTGTATGGAGGCTAAGGCTAGTCTGGAGGCCTGCAGAAAGAAAGAAAGAAATCAGATCTTGCATGTCAGAATAAAGCAATGAAAAATGTACGATGAAGAAAACTTACCAGAAAGGAGATGCCCGCAACGGAGGCATCCAAATCCTCGATATCAGATTCCTCCATACGTGCCTTTTGAGCAGGAATGTGGAACTGCTCCAGAACGGGGAAGATGGACTTCGTCCTAATGACGTCGTCCACCATGAAGTCGGAGGGCATGTTAATGGTCAAAGTCGTACGACCAGATCCCTCCTTCTCCTTACCTTTGTCAACCTTTGATGCAGTTTGACTCGAGGCACCCTTCTCCTTCGCGGGAGGAGCGAAGCTAAGAGGGATTGCCTCTATTCCACCTTCAGCCTTGCGTGCGGCATCCTTAGGTGGTGTGTCCAGAGAAATGTACGACGATCTCGTACGTTTAGCCACTAGACCCTCTTGGGTCGCAGCCTTCCTCTTGGCAGCACGAGCAGCCGCCTCCATCGTCGACGCCTTCTTAGAAGATGAGCCTGCATAGAAAAAGAAAATCAAAATTAAAGAATGAGCGACATACAGTAAGAAATAGGATATTGACGTAAGACAATTACCTTCCATATCCTTCTCTTCGATCACTTGCACCTCAGGTTCAACGTCGCTCTCGTCACTTCCTTTCGACGTTCGATACCTACGGTCAGTCACGCTGTAGCTCAGGAAACGTTCGATCGCTTTAGTAGATTCTTCGAACGTAAAGTCGATTGCTGTAAAAAGAAAACAAAGGGTTAGCAAAAGAAAATAACTTAAGCAAATTAAAGAAATCAAGAAAAGTTCTATTACCGTCTTTCTTCCATTCAGGAACGACCCACGACTCTTCGCCCACGACCGAGGATGTTTGGACAAAGACATATCTCGCCTTCCATCCACGATCGTTCACTTGGGTACCGTGAACCAGCATGGCGTCACTCCTCCCCTTGGAAACAACC
Source organism: Centaurea solstitialis (assembly GCA_030169165.1). NCBI lineage: Eukaryota > Viridiplantae > Streptophyta > Magnoliopsida > Asterales > Asteraceae > Centaurea > Centaurea solstitialis. The sequence goes on from CM058047.1 coordinate 34,983,145, forward strand.
CAAAACGGTTGTAGGGAGAACGAGTCACAATGTAAGCAGATAGGAGATCGTCAACTGAGAACGCAGGACGATCCCAGTTTTTAGTCACCCGTTCGATTACATGGACGACACGCCAGAACTGGGGCATCAATTGTCCCGGAGACAAATCAAAGCGAGTCATAAACGCTCTTGCCAAAGGAGAGTATGGCCATCGAAATCCGACTTTGAACGGATACTCAAACAGGGCAAAAAAGCCCGTCGGAGCATCCGTCGGACGGATTTCTCCAGCCACCCTCACCAAGGCACCCTCAGGAAGCCCGGCTAACTCTCTCAACTCTTCTACCTCTAGATTTTCAGTAATCGAACTCCTAGTCTCGCTTGACATAATGAAATCTATTCGACCCAAACTATTTTTCAAACGTGTAAACCTAAGATTATCTAAACCTCTATTACTTTTCTTCTCTATTGACTTCAAACGCATGAAACAGGGAAGAAGGAGGTACCTTATAAAGCCTAGTCGCACGAAATATTTGCCAAAAATAGGGTCGGATTACGATCTCGCAAAATTGATTTGGAAATTAAGAAGATTTGTAAAATCTTTTCTTATTATCAAACACTCTATTTATAGCAACTAAATCATACATGAGTCATCAGAGATAATCACGCCACGTGTCGATAATTAACCGTTAGAAAACACGCGTCCAGGAACAACGGCAACATAACGGCTATATTCTCAACGTTAATTCGACCGTTTATCAACGTCTTTTTACCCCTTGTCTAACGAACTGAAGATTTAGAAAAAATTAGAATTATTATCTAAATCTTGGGGGCAAATTGTTAGGGTAAAAATCCACAATCGAACGACGACTGACTATAATCATAAGACAAACATAAGAACAATAATCCTGTATTAAGATAAGGTCCTGAGATAAAACCTAAAAGAACTATCGAACCAGGATCACTAAACATCGAACATATACATCAAATAAGTCGAACGATGATTACAATGTCGTACGACGATACTAACGAATAAACATACAAAGTTTATATCTTTGATGCAGGCAAGCTGATCATAATATCCAACAATTGTCCACCTTTGAGAAAGTCCGAGATTGAGTACTATGCCATGATCGTTGGAGTCCATCATTACAACGGACTCGTCGTAAGTTATATATCATTCGATGGGAACCGACAACATCAAGATCGACCATTACAAGCAAGATTCTAGCAGCGGTTACAATCTGGACATTAACTCTCAGCAGTACCGTTCGACCGTTATAAACCAAGCATTAATAGTCAAGAATACCGTTGGACAGTTACGATTTGGACATTAATGAACCACAATCCCGTTGGACGGTTACTTCAAAGATACTATAAAAGAAGGATCAAGTCAACATTCGAAGACACGAAGTTTACTGGAAGCTCACAAATTCTCTATTAGCTATTCTCTAATTATCAGTTGTAATTTATACTCGATTTCATCGTTATTTCTCTTGTAATCGTACGACCAAAGCTGTATACTCGAAGGACGTCACCCCTGGTTGGTGATTATAGTGCTCTGTCGACTTATCTTTTAGGTCGACCGCAGATTTTTTCCTCCGTCGTGAGGTTTTTCCTGCGTCATCAAATTGTTTGTCTTATTTTACTTTACTCGTACTTATCATCGATTGTAATTTCTTTCTCTCGACGGTTAAGCCTCACACAATTTCTTACGACATCGAGTTGTGTAATTTTTTACATAAACAATTGTTTTAAATATATGAAGTTGATAATTTTTATTTTCATTATACGTAACAATAATTTAAATTATTAATTAATGTAGATTCTTTCTAAAATTTGTTTTAAAAACTTCTAAATTTAAAGTATATAATATATAATATATTATTTAATTTATTTACTATGTTGTTTATATTATTAAAACCTTATTTTAATTACATTATTAGGGATTTGCATTAACTATATAATAAAACATTTGTAATTAGTCTTCTAGTGTTGTGGTCGTTTAGTTATCGCTTGGGAGGTTTATAATGCCTTAATCGAGTTTGAGCCTTTCTGTGTGCATGCTTGGGGACATTTAAGTGGGGTCATGTTTAGCCCTCAAAACTGTTGGGGATTAGTTTGGGCTTTGGTCCGGGCACCTTTCCAAAAATATATATATATATATATATATATATATATATATATTTGTAATTAATTATTTATTCCAGATGTCTTTTTTGGTCATTTTATATATCGATAAGTAAGTTTTGTCAAACATAATTTCTTCATCAACTAACTTATCAGCTATCAACCAGCTAATCAGTCAACAACTAGCTTATCAGCTAGTTTGCAAAACATAGGGGTGGGCATCGAAACCGAGTACCCGCATTTGGAGCATGAACCGGAACCGTCGGTCGATTCCAGAACCGAAACCGACGTGAATGGTTCTGGTTCCTAAAATACGGAACCGATCACGGCAGTTCCGATTTCGGTTCTCATTTTTTTGGAACCACTAACTGTTGGATACCCGTCAGAACCTGTTCCACTATATTTTAGTAAAGATATTTTATGGGTTTATTATGTTTAATTAAACAAAAATTGATATTGTTATTCTATCTTTTACGTTACATACTAACACATATACACCTATGACAACTTTCTTCATTCAACTTATTTATTCTATTTTTTCAATATTTTTTATATCATATTTATCATTTCAACTTGTGTTTTCTGTTTTCTTTTCATTTTAAAAATGTTTGTAATTATTTATATAATTATTAGATTTTAGTTTATCGGATAAATTTTCAGCGTTTGTAGTATTTGTTTCGCTACGTTAGGACTATATAATAACTAGTAATTATTTTTTGTAGCATAAAACGTTAAAATTAAAAAAAAAAGACATCGGGTACCTGGTTTCGGAACCGGAACCGGCGGTTTCGAGACCGGTTCCTAAATATAAAAGAATCGATGCAACCGGTTCCGGTTCTTTCATCCTAGGAAACCGGTTTCGGTTCCATGAGTTTTGGCCGTGTACCCGTCTTTGCTCACCCCTAGTTATAATTACGTGATGGGTAAGACGGAACAATTTGGATCAATCTTAATTGAAGAACAACTGAAAATACTCTTTAAGTTAATTGTTATGACCAAACGGTCTTAATTAAAAAAAATTATAAAGAAATCTTTGTGATAGATTAATTTGTAATTAGCTAGTAATTGTAGCTAATATTGGGCTTGAGTTTGATGTAAATGGGCCTTATATATAAAGGGTCTAGGCTTTGGGAAAGAGTGTGAAATCATTTTTCTCATGAGAGTTGTTTAAGATCAGTGTGTATAGTTGTGTGTAATCCTTTGAAAGCTTCTTAATAATACACCATCTTTTTCATCTGATTGCTTCTTCTCATCTTCTCATCTTAGTGGTATCACAGCCAAACAAATCATGCGATTTGATCGATCTTTTCAGCAGATTTGAAGAATTTTTTTGGATTATTGAAGCTGTGTTCTTCAAGTTTTTATCTGGGTTTGCATTTTTTTTTAAGTTTTTTATTTTGGATCTGGAAGATGAAGATTGGTGTTTGGGTTGAGATTTGAAACAACTTTAGGCTTAATCTCGTGTATTTTACAAGTTGTTTCATCAATTTCTTGGATTTGGAAAGGATTTTGGGTTTAAAAAGTCGTCTCCCAACGCTTCAAATCTGACCAAAATGCGACTCGGATTTCCAAACCATCCCGACTCGAAATATTGGACTCAGAATTTTGGCATTAAAACTCGAATCGGAGTTGTGTTTTTTTAAGTCGGAATTGCGTCGTGGAAAAATGAAAAAAAAAATCCAACTCAGCGTGTTGCTCTCATGGGATTTAGTTCAAGTTTGAAGGTTTTAGCATATTTGGTCCCTGATGTTTTGAAGCTGTTGATGATTTAATGGATTAAGTTTTCTATGCTGCCAGCCCCTGGACTTTTAATCTTATTTATTTATCAACTTTGGACAAATTATTTAAATCTTGTCCCTGCACTTCAAGTTTTGAATATTTACAAGATCAACCCCTAGAGTTTAAAGTTCTTAATTTTTACAAATTCATCCCCTGAAGTTTATTCACGATTAATTTTATAAGTTCTGTAATATCGATCCTTGGAGTTTGACATTTTCACATATTTTTCAGAATTTTTTTTTTTGATTTGGGACTTCCAGGTTTCGGGGTTTGGTACTATTTGAGGGAATTCTTTCCGAGGATTATAAATTGCGCAAATTCAGTTCGAGAATTATTTTCAAATGCGCTTTGAAGATTATATGATCTATCGGGCTTTCAAGTTTTATTCGTTTTTGGGCCTTGCGTTCTTATTGGGCTTTGAAGATTAATTTGGCCCAAATGATTGATCACTTTCAGTTTCGATCCATATCCACACAGATTCAGATACACTTTTTGCTTCAAAATCCATGCGCTTGAATAGGCACGTTTATTTTCCAATTGGTTTGTAAAGCTCACATCAACCCAGTTTTAGCCCAATTCAGTTTTCAACCATGAAATTGAATTTCTCTCATTTCCCCAAATGTTCCAGATTCTTTGAAGACATGTCACATTTGTAACGATTTCAAAACGACGGTGATCGGATTATGCATTTGGTTAGATTACTCAGAAACTTGACTCTCTGCAACCATTATTTTAGTGTTTTATTAGAAGGAATTATTCCTCTTGGGTGTGAGAGTTGAATTCTTTTTATTTGGATGCCTGCTTCGGTGAATGGTATTATTGTTATGTGCTCAATTCCTAACCATTTCACTATCGTGGAAATTTGGTTTTGATCTAGAATTTTGAGTGACGGTCGTCATCCATCTGACTAAGAAGACTAGATCTGTATCCGGTTACTTGACATTTTGAAAAATTTCAGGAAATTGACTATTTTTCTGAGCAGTAAGAGATCAAAGCTGAGTATCTCGTTCAGTATCTACTCCTAGTATTCTATTCCATACGGTGTTTCGATGATCCAAGCTTTAGTATTTTCCCCATTGTGAGCTTATCAGATTTAGAGCTCTTATACTGAATTCCTACTCAACACACGATTAAAGACAAATCATTTATCTTTCTTGCTGATCTGCACTATAACTCACACATGCATCTATCCCTATGTTTTTCTTGGTGATCTACATAGTTGGATGAATTAACATGCTCTAGTGCAAGCTGTTGTATTCTGCGGTTATCAGACGTGTCGAGTTATTTACAGGTTGAGTTGTATTTTGTGCGATCAGTCGCGGTTATTTCTGTTAAGATTGTGTGCAAGACAGTAACAGGGTTACCGTGTCCAATGTTATAAGACACTAGTAGGTCACACCGCTGCACACTAAATTGAGAATATTTGGAATGTGTGTGAAATAATTAATTGATTATTAATTATTAAAAAAAGGGGAAAAGGATAAATAATTAGTAAAGTTATTTATCAGTTAATTAATCAGTTGGATTAATTAAAGAGGAAAATTAAAAAGGGAATTATATAATTGATTAATCAGTTTGATTAATAAATTATATAAGATAATTATAAGAGGATTTATAATTGGTATCCAACACTGCCAATTTTAATCCTATAAATAAAAGGCTTTAGGTTATCAAATAAAAAGAATCCAACCTAATTATTGCTTAACCCTCAAGAAACTATCTTTCTCTCCCTCTCTCTCCCTTGTCGACGGCATACACACAAGACGCAAAACCAGTCGGTTTTGTTCTTCCAATCACGGTGGTCTAGCAACCTTTCTCGCGAAGTGTCAGTAGCGGTGTAACCCCTACCAGCAGTTCAGATTATTTTCTCGCAAAAAGGTAATCCTTGAAACACCCTATAGTTGTATCTGTAATAGTTTGGGATTGGATCCGTTCTTGGGGATCTAGGTTTTGTTTTTCCGCTGCGTGTATGTAGCCTACTATTCCCAACAATTTCACATCGGATCTGGTATTTTAGTTGAAACTAAAGACAAAGAGCTACAATCGAGGGGAGCTTGGAGATCAAAATGTAGTCGAGCAGCACTAAAGTTTTCTGAAGAAAGCAAGGGGGAGAAGATCAGAGATGCTTCCTTTATAAAACTTTAGGGGGAGATTGTTAGAACCAAATTGTCCTAATTAAAGAATGTTTTAAGAAAGCTTTGAGAGATTAATTTGTAATTAGCTAGTAATTCTAGCTAATATTGGGCTTAGGCGTGGACTTGATGTAAATGGGCCCTATATATAGAGGGTTTGGGAAATAGTGTGAAATCATTTTTCTCATGAGAGTCCTTTAAGATCAGTGTGTGTAGGTGTGTGTAATCCTTTGAAAGCTTTCTCAATAATATACCATCTTTTTCATCTGATTGCTTCTTTTCATCTTTGAATCTTGCTGAACTGGGACAACATTAATACATGGATTATTTTGAGACTTAATCTAAATCATGAGATTCATATTAATTAAACGTGTTGCCAAAGATGCTTAGCTTAGTTGGTGATGCATGGGGGTAGTGTTTGTTCAAAATCGAATGGAACTGGGTTCGAGCCCAAGGCGTCGCGATAGTCACAACTGCTGAGTGAGTCATTTATATTTCCCACATTACGGAATTAGCGGACGATTATGGACCGGTTAGGGTTGTCGGTATCAACTTTTTGTCTAAAAATATTAATTAAAGTTATCACGAAAGATCAGAATCCCCTTTTACACTTCTCACCTTAACTCCTAGAAGGGATTTAGAACTACTGGTATCCGGTATCCAAACTGAAATTTCTTGTACCGACATGTGGCGAGTTCAACTCTTGAAGATTTATCGGTTGGAGCTGCCTCTTCGATTTGTTCTTCCATTAAATGCTCAAGGCCATCTAGGAACTCGTCATCGGATTGTTGTTCCACTATTTTCTCCGTTTTGTGGTGGCGGTGGCTGCTGCGTGATTGGCCACCACACAGCCGTGTGGTGGCAACGATATAATCGAAAACAACCACCACACCACCGATTGTGGGGTGGTGGTGATCGCGACCGAAATCGAAAGCCACAGTGGTGGTGGCGATCGATTGAATAAACACCACAAGTGGTGGCGGTGGTGGTTTTTAGACCACTGCCGTCGCCGGCCTAGTCGAAAACGACCGCCACACCACCGTCTGTGGTGGTGGCGGCGATGGTGTTGTTGTTTGCCACAAGCGGCGGCGGTGGTAGCAATCTGTCATTGCCGTCGTTGAAACCCGCCAAGAGGCGGTGGTGATGGCGTTGAGCCGTTGCTACCGTCAGCCGCCATACCACCGTTTGTGGTGGTGGCGGCGATGGCGTCTGTGGTGGTCAGAACCGCCGGATGCTGCCGACGTTCCCCGAATCAAACCGCCACACCACCGATTGTGGTGGTGGCGGCGATAGTTGTATTGGTGGCGGTGGTCGACAACCACCGCAATGGGGTGTCGACCACTGTGGGTTTCCGATCGTTAGAGGGGACGGCGGCGGTGGCTTTCGGGCTACTGTCGTCGTCGGACCGCCGTTCACCATCTCGCGCCGCGAGCAGTGGGTTTCGCGCCGCGAGCCGTGACTGATGAATGGTGGCTGTTTTACGAAAAACCGACCAGTGTGGTGGCAATAGCAGGTGGGTGTTACTGTTCACGGTGGGTAGTCTCGGATAAGGGTAATCTTAAACTAGATAAGTTTGGAACCCTAAGGGATAATTCTAATTTTTTTTATATATAATTTAATTAGAAATTAATTTATCCGGTTTAGTCAATAGTCAAACCCTTTTTGACCCATAGTTATGTTTTAATTGTGCAAATGCTTTATTTATTATTGGTTTCGGGAGGCCTGCGTGCCATTTACAACCCACTTTGATTGTAATATGTTTTAATAAATAAAATAACTAAAGAGATTGAAGACGGAGCCAAGGAGACAACCATTGAGCTTGGAGCCAGTGGGAGCATCAAGCAGATCAAGTTTTATGTTGTCACCTAGGGATAAGGCCGTCGTTCTGTGTTGGCTCACAAAACGACATAGTTTAAGGGTTTTGACTATGACATGTTTTAAATGTGTGGTTGTTTATATCTAATTGTTATATGAATTGCGTGGTTGTTTAGTTACGTAATTTCTTTTTAAATTAAATATAAACGGTTTTAAAATTTAATGTTTTAAAAGAAAAATTGGATACAAATACAGTTTGTGTTTGGATCCAAGTTTTTGAAAACTGGCATTTTTAACCCTTGTTAAAATCATAGATTAGTAAGTGCAACCCACTTTAGGGGCACCTCCGGTGTAAGGTACATAGGGCGTTGTAAGTGAACACACTATGAACGCCCGTGTTCAAACCGAAACTGGAGGGTGATAAAACTCTGTGAATTATCTCCGGGTGGTACCGGCCAGGGTTTGTCCAGGTCCCGGGTGGTGCAGTCTGTTTTGGTAATTATTTATTCACCGGGTGGTACCGGGCCAAAATGCACTAGAGGGACTAAATATGCACGGATTAAATATCTGATGTCCCGACGATCTAGAAATCGTGTTTTCAAATTAAAATGCGATTGGTATAGTTTTTACCTACCATAGATCACATGAGTCGTTTTGACATGATCACATGCTTCCCGACACATGTGAGATATGGATTCTAGTCTAATAAATTTATTTTGAGGGTAATAATTTATTAGAAGATTTTTATAATTATAAACTAAGCTTGGAATTTTATTCTTCATTGTAGATGTCTTTTTCTGTAATCCCGTTTTATATCCCTGAGGAATCACTACGACTCATCAATGGAAAATGGAAACTTACAGGACAAAATTTTCCAGTTTGGAAAACGCACCTTGATAATATCTTGCGTGCACAGGGTAAGTTTTACGTTTTAGAAAAACCTGTATCACGACCTAAGAGTAATTCTCCTGAAGAGGAATTTACTCAGTACTTTAAGTACATGACGGATGAATCGGATGTCATGTCAATTCTGATTTTCTCTATATCATCCGAGTTCGCGGATAGATTAAGAGATAAATCCTGCCACGAGGTCGTGAAAGATATAGAAAGCCAGTTAAGTTTCTATAAACATACAGGTAAGCTTTTGATCATGAAAGAGATACTTTCACTGAAGCTGAAAAAGGACCAGTCAGTTAAAGACCATCTTATGGAAATGAGGAGGCTCTTTAAATGCTTGACACGTTTGGGGTACAAGATGACTCAGGAAGAGTTAGTGTATCTCATGTGGTAATCGCTCCCGAAGGAGATATGTGACACAGCTAGTGCCTACATGAAAGAACCAAAGACTGACGTGGCAACACTACATGAGAACATTCTGGCCAGTCTAGAGCCGAAGCCAGCACCTGCTGATCTCATGGATACTGATTGGATTGATGAGCTAGGGGATATGAGTTGCCCAGAATGCGGTAGCAAGGATATTTGCGAGCACTCGATGAACATCGACCAGATAGAGATCGGTTTACCCGATGCTCTAGGTATCTTTATGATAGATTGCTTAATCACTTCTTATGAATCATGGGTAATTGATACAGGCAGTGGTAACCACATTTGTAATCATTTACAGGGATTCACTAGAAGAAAGACTTTGAGGAAGGACCGTTCGAACCTACGAGTTGGCGAAGGCACTCCGCTGATAGCTGAAGCTGTAGGATCTTATAGTCTTAGTTTACCCTCGGGTCTAGTTTTGGAACTGGATAATTGTTATTATATTCCAAACATGATTAAGAATGTTTTGTCTTTCGATTTGTTAGTAGACCAAGGTTTTTATTACAAGTATGATTATAAAATGATTTCTGTCTTTAAAAATAATATTTTCTATTTTAAAGAAACACCCGTAAATGGTCTATATACAGTAAATCTACAAGACAATAGTAATGAAATCTATCATATAAGTAAACGATCCAAAGACATTGAGGATCAGACTTACCTCTGGCATTGTCGTTTGGGCCACAAAAACAAGAAACGCGTTGAACTACTCCTAAAAGGAGGTTTTTTGGCACTTTCGATTATAAACCTTTTGATAATTGCGAGTCTTGTTTATCTGGCAAAATGACAAAGCAACCTTTCAACAAAGAAAATGAAAGGGCTACTGACTTGTTAGAAATAATTCACACAGATGTGTGTGGATCTTTTAGTCATGTGGCAAGAGGAGGATACCGGTACTTCATTACCTTTACTGACGATTTCAGTAGGTATGGTTATGTCTACCTTATGAGACATAAATCTGAAAGCTTTGAAAGATTCAGAGAATTTCAAAATGAAGTACAGAATCAACTTGGCAGAAAGATCAAGTTTTTACGGTCGGATCGCGGAGGCGAATATCTTAGTGATGAGTTTGACAATCATCTGATGGAGTGTGGGATTGTATCCCAACTCACACCTCCGTATACACCTCAGATGAATGGTATGTCAGAAAGGAGAAATCGCACTTTACTTGACATGGTACGATCGATGATGTGTCACTCTACGCTACCAATATCATTCTGGGGACATGCGCTCGAAACAGCAGCACATATACTGAACAGAGCGCCAACAAAGTCAGTAGAAAAGACACCATATGAGCTATGGAAGGGTAAGAAACCCAATATATCTTTTCTAAGGATTTGGGGTTGTGAGATTTACGTCAAACGACCTACCTCAGAAAAACTCAAGCCCAAATCAGACAAGTGTTTCTTCGTTGGATATCCTAGGACTACCGTGGGATATTACTTCTACAACCCTGAAGAGAACAAAGTTTTTGTTGCTCGAAATGGAAATTTTCTGGAAGAAAAGTTTCTCATGTCTGGGAACACCAGAAAGGATGTAGATCTACATGTAGTAGACGAAGAAAACACTACGCCAATTGTTGAGCCAGAAATTCAACATGAAAATGTTGAACCTCAATCAGAACCGATTGAGGAGGTGCAAACACAGGACCTTCGCAGATCCAGTAGGGTGAGACAAGAACCAGATAGGTATCTTGGGTTTCTAGTCTCTCAAGACAGCGGAGACTTGAATGAACCAACATCCTATGGAAAAGTTATGTCATGCAGTGAGTCTGAACAATGGCAAGAAGCCATGAAGGCCGAGATGCAATCCAAGTACGACAACCAAGTATGGGAGTTGACTGATTTGCCCCAACACAGTAGAGCTGTTGGACGCATATGGGTTTTCAAGAAGAAAACCGACATGGATGGGAATGTACACACTTTCAAGGCCAGACTGGTCGCAAAAGGATTCACGCAAACTCATGGTATCGACTATGATGAAACCTTTTCGCCAGTGGCCATGTTGAAATCAATTAGGATCCTGATGGCCATTTCAGCGTATTTCAATTACGAGATCTGGCAAATGGACGTCAAGACAGCCTTTCTGAACGGAAAGTTAACAGAAGACGTCTATATGGAACAACCAGAGGGATTTATGGATCCTAAGAATCCTAATAAGGTGTGTAAACTGCTAAAATCCTTTTATGGATTAAAGCAAGCATCACGAAGCTGGAACTTACACTTTGATGAGCGAATCAAAGAATTTGGTTTCGCCAAAAGTGAGTTCGAGCCGTGTGTTTACAATAACTTCAGTGGGAGCATAGTAACCTTCTTGGTCTTGTACGTAGATGACATTCTACTCATAGGAAATGATGTACCAACTTTACAGAGTGTAAAGAGTTGGTTAAACAAATGTTTCCAGATGAAAGACCTTGGAGAAGCCGCTTATATACTTGGCATAAAGATCTACAGAAACAGATCTAAGCGGCTTATCGGACTTAGCCAAAGTACGTACATTGATAAAATCCTGAAGAAATTCAGGATGGATGAATCCAAGAAAGGATTTATCCCGATGCAACATGGCATAGTGTTAATTAAAACACAGTGTCCTGCTTCTAGTCAAGATCAGGACAAGATGAAATCGGTTCCATATGCATCAGCAATTGGATCGATTATGTATGCCATGTTATGTACTAGGCCCGATGTTGCTTACTCAGTAAGTGTTACGAGCAGATATCAACAGAATCCAGGAGAACCTCATTGGGTGGCTGTCAAGAACATTCTCAAGTACCTGAGAAGAACGAAAGATTTGTTCTTGGTCTTTGGAGGTTCTAAGGATGAAATTAGTGTCAACGGCTATTCTGACGCTAGTTTCCAGACCGACAGAGATGATTTTAGATCACAGTCAGGGTACGTTTTCACCCTAAACGGAGGCGCGATCTCATGGAAGAGCTCGAAGCAGGACACGAGTGCAGACTCAACTACAGAAGCGGAGTACATTGCAGCATCTGATGCTGCAAAAGAAGTTGTCTGGCTAAGGAATTTTCTGTCGGATCTCAGAGTGGTTGCTAGTGTCTCTAGACCGATCGATATATTATGTGATAACTCGGGAGCCGTAGCGCAAGCAAAGGAACCTAGAGAGCATCACAAGTCAAGACACGTGCTCAGAAAATATCACCTTATCCGAGAGATCATTGGAAGAGGAGATGTGAGAATATGCAAGATTCCAACAGAAGAAAATGTCGCAGATCCGCTGACAAAGCCACTAGCAAGGGTGAAGCATGAGGCACATGCAAATTCCATTGGGATGCAGTACCTGGACGCCAGTAGCTAGTTTTAGTTTATTAATTATTACTATAGTTTAATTTAGAACAATTCAATCATGTAAAGTTCTTAATGTAATGGAGGTTTTAATTCATGATTGTTTTAGATTAACTATTTTTCGCATATTTAACATATCCATGATTTTACAAAGTTTTGTATGAAATCTAAATTTCCGTAGCCACTTATTGGAATGGAAATTTCAATAGGGAGTTTAACGCTATTATAAATACTTGATGATTTATTCGAAGTAGAAAATAAAAGCAAGTGATGTGACCAAGTATTTATATATACTCATCAGAGTGCTTGGGTTTTGGAAGTGACCAGTATCAAGTCTGTTTCATGGAGCACCGGTCATAAGCATTGACTTGATAGGTTGTCCTTAGACCTGAGATACTTGGTTTGGGAACATGAGGACTACTGTATTCTTAGCACATCCTAACGCTGCACCGTAACATGGCAGCCATACGGGACGTGACTAGATGCAGCGGAAGACGTGGATCGAAATGCAAGTAGTCAAGAAGGGATTTGCACCTCTTTGATAAAAGAGAGATATTTCCGGGCCCCTTGACGGTCAAGATTGGCAGAAAACGCGTGGCCACGCTCGGATAGAATAACAGGTGTTATTTAGTAATATCCGTTACTGCAGGCAATTGAAACCAGAGTCAAGAAATACTTGAACTAGAGAAATGGATCCTCCACTCCATGTCTCAAGTTCACTTTAGAAATATCGCGTGCAAAAGGAATGAACCTGTGTACAAATTCAAGCGTGAATTGTATCTCTGGATATAAGAGATCTTATAACCTGGTTAACCTAAGTGTCTGGCTAGGGACCTCCTTAGGCTAATGGTGACAGTACAGTTACATGTCTAGCACAAGTGGGAGTCTGTTAAGATTGTGTGCAACACAGTAACAGGGTTACCGTGTCCAATGTTATACGACACTAGTAGGTCACACCGCTACACACTAAATTGAGAATATTTGGAATGTGTGTGAAATAATTAATTGATTATTAATTATTAAAAAAAGGGGAAAAGGATAAATAATTAGTAAAGTTATTTATCAGTTAATTAATCAGTTGGATTAATTAAAGAGGAAAATTAAAAATGGGAATTATATAATTGATTAATCAGTTTGATTAATAAATTATATAAGATAATTATAAGAGGATTTATAATTGGTATCCAACACTGTCAATTTTAATCCTATAAATAAAAGGCTTTAGGTTATCAAATAAAAGAATCCAACCTAATTATTGCTTAACCCTCAAGAAACTATTTTTCTCTCCCCTCTCTCTCCCTTGTCGACGGCATACACACAAGACGCAAAACCAGTCGGTTTTGTTCTTCCAATCACGGTGGTCTAGCAACCTTTCTCGCGAAGTGTCAGTAGCGGTGTAACCCCTACCAGCAGTTCAGATTATTTTCTCGCGTAAAGGTAATCCTTGAAACACCCTATATTTGTATCTGTAATAGTTTGGGATTGGATCCGTTCTTGGGGATCTAGGTTTTGTTTTTCCGCTGCGTGTATGTAGCCTACGATTCCCAACAATTTCACATCGGATCTGGTATTTTAGTTGAAACTAAAGACAAAGAGCTACAATCGAGGGAGCTTGGAGATCAAAATGTAGTCGAGCAGCACTAAAGTTTTCTGAAGAAAGCAAGGGGGAGAAGATCAGAGGTGCTTCCTTTATAAAACTTTAGGGGGAGATTGTTAGAACCAAATTGTCCTAACTAAAGAATGTTTTAAGAAAGCTTTGAGAGATTAATTTGTAATTAGCTAGTAATTCTAGCTAATATTGGGCTTAGGCGTGGACTTGATGTAAATGGGCCCTATATATAGAGGGTTTGGGAAATAGTGTGAAATCATTTTTCTCATGAGAGTCGTTTAAGATCAGTGTGTGTAGGTGTGTGTAATCCTTTGAAAGCTTTCTCAATAATATACCATCTTTTTCATCTGATTGCTTCTTTTCATCTTTGAATCTTGCTGAACTGGGACAACATTAATACATGGATTATTTTGAGACTTAATCTAAATCATGAGATTCATATTAATTAATCGAATGGAACTGGGTTCGAGCCCAAGGCGTCGCGATAGTCACAACTGCTGAGTGAGTCATTTATATTTCCCACATTACGGAATTAGCGGACGACTATGGACCGGTTAGGGTTGTCGGTATCAACTTTTTGTCTAAAAATATTAATTAGAGTTATCACGAAAGATCAGAATCCCCTTTTACACTTCTCACCTTAACTCCTATTTTTACACAATCTTCCGTTATAATCTATTTACGTATTATAAGTTTTATTTGTGTATTTATAAGGTTGTTTGCTTGTGGTGCAATAATGGGATTTAAAGAGGCATCAATTAAAGAATTATAAATATTTCTAAGAATAATATAGATTTCCACCAACTATAATTAAATACAGATTTTAAACATAAAGTTTTTGTAACAATTATATTAAAATGTTTCTAATTAAAAAAATGGGATCTGAACAGAGCTTGTGGTGCGAGCATAAAACTTCGTAGCAAGAGGTGGGTTCTGCCTGAATGGGTTCGATGGATTGGTCTACTCAAGGCGCAAAGAGGGATCTCCCAGCGCGAGGTTTAGGCATCCGGTGGATCAACGCTACGCGGCGCAAGCCAAAGCTTCGAGGCATGAGGTTAAGCGACCTGATGATCTACGCGGCGTGTGAATATAGCCTCACGACGCGAGTGTGAGTCAGACCTCGACTCAAATATGGACCTTAACCCTTGGCATTCTTGCGGTGCGATTACAGGGCCTCGTGGCATGAGAAAGTGTTTGTCTGACCGATCACTAATTTTTCGACCGAAACGATTTGGGTATGTATTCTAGACATTACTAACTACTAGATCCTAAAAATAAAATTAAACATGTAAACTAAAAACTCACGAGTTGCCTCCCTTGAAGCGTCTGTTTTGTCTGAGTCTTGAGCCTGACTCTAGTTTTAATCACCTGGGTCTGAAACGAAACACTCTACACTTGCAATTAAATGCGTGTGATAAGAGTGATACAACCTGGACCTGATAATTTACATCTGAACAAATTTCTATGTAGTATTTTGCACCTCTCTAGCTTTCTTCTTTTGCCGGATTTCTTTCTTTACATACTAAGTACCCAATTGTTGTTTGAATTGTGATCTCGGATGTCTCAACACTGAGCCTTTAAATACTCCATTATCTGATGTGGTCTGTCATCTTCATCAATTTGTTTATGACGAACGGCTTCCTAGAAGGGATTTAGAACTACTGGTATCCGGTATCCAAACTGAAATTTCTTGTACCGACATGAGGCGAGTTCAACTCTTGAAGATTTATTGGTTGGAGCTGCCTCTTCGATTTGTTCTTCCATTAAATGCTCAAGGCCATCTAGGAACTCGTCATCGGATTGTTGTTCCACTATTTTCTCCACCTTCGGATATAACTCATCCTGCCACATTAAATGATTGTTAGGATCATCAGAAACAATAAATGGAGGACTTACCTTTTGTTCAATAGGCGGTTGAATTTTTGGCTTCATCTCAACAATGAGATTAGTCAAAATTTTAATTTCCCTCTTCAATTCTTTAATCGTTTTATCATGTTTCATCTAAGATTCTTCAACAACTCGTTAGTAGCCATTTGAGTCATTATGAACTTCATCAATAGATCCTCCATATTAGATTTCGGCTCTGCTTGCTGGTGGATTATGGAGCAACACTCTCCTTGCACAAGCATTTGCTAGTAGAACCTAGATTGAATCATTGGTGTATCATCTACATTGCTTTTGATGTAGAACCCACTTTAATAATTCATGTCTGCAAAAGAAACCCAAAAAAGGGTACCCGGAGTAGCACAAGAAAATAAAAGAGAACAAAAGTAACTATTCTAAAAGCAATTAACTTAAATGAGCATGAATTCTCAAATAGGATCGATTAATCAACTTAGCTTTGACATACAACTAAGCAATTGTTCCCCGACAACGATATCAAAAACTTGATGTGGTAAAACTACCTTTAAATTTTAACCCTTTATATTACTCTTAACTAAACTAGCACAAACATGAAACTGTGACCTGATCGTGAATAGTATAGCAATGATAAGTATCAGTTAAGGAACAGTTAAGCTAGACGAAAATAACAAAGCTTTATTAATTAAACTGATTAGGTAGCAATTAAGGAATTATTTGATTAAAACTACTACGAATAATCAAAACTATCAAGAAGACTAAATCTCATAAATAAAGGTTACTCGGAAAGGGTTGTATTTACTACAGATAAGAATCCTTCTTGAATCAATTTGGTTTTAACGATTAAACTTTTGATAAATAAGGATTTGTTAACTAGATTTCTCCTAGTCTCACTTAATAACAATTATATTAAATTAGGGAGTTCTCCTCTTAACTTCGTACAACTGATGCAATCTACGTTATTAGTCAATTATCAACCGGTGTTCACCTGGTTCTTCAATCTAAGGGAGTTCTCCTTAAAGATTGGTTTTATACCAAATTATAACTAGGTTATTAGATCCCAATCCCAATCTCCGTTCCCGGTAGATTGCCTGCCATGTCACTAAAGCGAAAGGCAGAGAAAACTGATTAACAAGGGGGAGTTCTTCACCCCTAGATACGACCAGTCAATGGATTAAAATAGCGAAAGTTAAAGCTATAAACTTGAATTGTAAATTCAATTAAGAATTAAATATGAAACCATAAGATTAAAAAAAAAAACAAATATCATCAAGAATTCATCAATCTATAGTAAACACAAAGAAACCTAGTACATAGACATGCTAGATGTAATATCTAAATCAAAACAAAGCATAAATCTAAAAATCATAAAGACGATGAATCAAGATCAAACCATGAATCTAAATGAAAACAAACTGTGATCAATTTGATGTAGAATCCTCTTGAATCCTTTCCTCGTACACGTTACTTTCTCGAGTTGCTTCTCCTTTTTTCGAAACCTCTAACGGATCCTAAATTCCCGACCTAAAAATCTAATTTTTGGAACTCTCTAAAATTTGTAGCACAAGGGTTGTTTATAATAAACTAGGCCGGTCCATTTCGCAGCGCTATGGTATAGGCTCGCGTTTCTGATAAGCTTGAACCGGATTTTCTTCTGATTTATTTTCATCTTTATCTCATAAGGCTTTTCTTAGGAAGCAAGTCATACGTCTTAGGGAGCAAGTTTCCTCTATTTCTATAGCTTTCCACAAAGTACTCCTTTTTGACGCTTTTTACCTTGTTTTTATTATTTCCACCCAAAGATTACCTGAAACTATAAAGTACACCAAATTAGCTTTATCCACACATAAATTAACCAAATTTAAGCATAAAACAAAGTTATCGACGAGGATAAATATGTATAATTTCAACGATATCACTATTATAACCCGTTTAAAAAATGCATGATATTATGTTATGAGGCATTATGGAAAATATAAGTATATAATTTTTTGGAAAAAATGGTTACCTCAATTGATGTTAAGTTTTCAAGATATGTACTTTTATAAATTCCGATTAAATATGTTTTATTGTTTGAATGACCTTATTGAATGGTCAATTGAGTTTTCGAACTTTTGACTCGGTCTTTGACTTCAAGGAGTCTTGGGGACATTTGTACGGTCGTTACAAGCTTAGTGTGGAGTTTTGAAAAGCATGATGCAAAAAGTTGCTCGTTTGTTAAATATTACATGTTTGAGTGCGTTAGTCACTCAATTTGAGTAATGTAATGTTTTAGATTGTAATGCAATAAAGTCATACGTATGTGAGTTAATCTATTTTAGTTGGTCAAATGAGTATTTACACTTCGAGACATATATTTTATGATCTTAAACTTTGCAAGTAGATACTAGGAGAGTTGGGTCTAAAAGTGCTACCATGGTTGTAGGCACTAGGACCTCTACCGCTCTGATTGGGGTAATGCTCATGGTCAGTAGTTCTTACCCTAGCCGAGGCTTTTGGTGATATTCATGAAAATAGACATTAAGGTCAACCGACTTTTTTGGTGGAACTTGTTAAGAAGTCGTACGGACACTTGAGCTTTTAGTCGTGAAGTGTTATGAGATTAAAGTTGTATGAGTGGCGTACTTATGTGCTCCATCCACTCTCAACGGATATGGATCTCCCCCATCGTTATTAAAAATCATTTTGGATATTGTGATATATGTGTTTTAATATTGCTTGGGTTTTGGCCAATAACATATCTTATAACTTTGACTTATTAGATCCCCTCCATATATTAAGGTTTTGGATGAAAAAAATTATTCTCATGCTTTTGGTATTTGGATTTTGTCTTTACGATATTTTGTGTGAGTATTGAATTTGGTTTCACGATCTATAAGGTGTTTCCATTCAAGTACCTTGTCATGAAAATTGAGAGGTTTTGAGAAAGACATCACTTTCTATTTCAATCACTTTGCATAACGAGACTTGCGATTCATATAATGTCCTTCCGCACTAATGATTTATATGGTGATAAAACTTTTGAACTCACTAGGCGTGTTGGGTTTAAGCAGCAGAGTCAAACTACTGCTGAATTAAACTAGCAGCAGGTTGGTGAAACTACTGCTAAGTCTTTAGCTCTACTGCTTATAACTCAAAGTACTGCTGAAGAAGATAAGCTGTTTTGGAATGGATAATGATCGAGATTGAGAAGATTACTTCAGGCACAAGCTAAGGATTGAAGATAATGCTGAGATTGCAGATAATGATTGAGTTTGAATTCATTCTGTTTTGATTTACACTTATCTGTAATTCTTAGTAGTATATAGCCTGAGCAGATACGTATAGTTGATATACTTTTTGATCTTAGTATTCATAGAAGTCTTAGCCTCAAGATTGTTAATCCCTGCATTAGAGAAGTAGTGCATGTCTGGTGATTGATCTGTGATCATCAGATTGAGGCTTTTGGTTTGTAATCAATACACAAAAAGTTTTTGTTCTTTCCATTGTCTTTCATTCTGTATACAGGTTGTGATTGTTAGCAATCTGAGTTGTGTTATTCGTGAGAAAGTGAGATCTTAGATCCTGACAAGTGGTATCAGAGCTAGAAACTCAGATCTGACAAACACTATGGAAGGAATGGAGAGTATGATGGTTTCAAAGGTTCCCATGCTCAAACCCACTGAGTTTGACATGTGGAAACTAAGGATCAAGCAGTATATGATGCTCACTGATTATTCTATGTGGGACATTGTTGAGAATGGTCCTATCAGAAGAGAAGCTGGAGAAGGAGGAGTTGTGCCTCCACCAAGAACTGATGCAGAGAGAAAAACAAGGCAGTCTGAGATGAAAGCCCTGAGTACTCTCTTATTGGCTATTCCTAATGAATACCAACATCAGTTTGTCACCTGTGAGAATGCCAAAGTTTTGTGGGAAGCACTAGAAAAGAGATTTGCTGGATCAAAGAGTTCTAAGAGAAATCAGAAGGCTGTTCTTAAGCAACAATATGAGAACTTTATGTCTTCAAAGAATGAGTCCATGACTCAAACTTTTGATAGATTTAATAAACTCATAGGAGAGCTAGCCACTGTTGGAGTGAAGATGGATAATGATGATCTCAATAGAAAGTTTCTGAGATCTCTTGGAGAAGAATGGATTATCTACACTGTTCCTTTTAGACAGAGTGATAATCTGGAAGACAAAGAACTTGATGATCTGTATAATGATCTAAGGGTCTTTGAAGCAGAAGTTGAAGCCAAGAAGAAACCTGTTGGATATTCTCATAACACAGCACTTTTCTCAGGTGGTGAATCTATCACCAATGGAGAACCCAATTCAAGCATACCTATCTCAAAGCAAGAAACAGAAGGAGATTCTGTAATGGAAGCTCTTTTCTCCAGTCATGCTGGTGTATCATTGGTGAATGAAGATCTTGATCAGATCCATGCTGATGATTTGGAGGAGATGGATCTCAAATGGCAGATGGCCATGATAACTGTAAGGGTAAATAGGTTCATGAGAAGAACTGGAAGGAGAAATTTTGGTATGAGGAAGGATGACAGGCTTGGATTTGATAAGTCCAAGGTGGAATGTTATAAGTGTCATGGATTGGGACACTTTGCTCGTGAATGTAGAGGAAGCTACAATAACCAGCAGCAGAATCAACAGAATAATCAGCAGCAGAACCAGCAGAACCAGCAGCAGAATCCACTGCAGCATAATCAGCAGCAGTTTGTTCAACAGCAGCAGAACCAGAATGTGCACAATCAACATCAGCATCCCTTCAGCTCAAACAGGGCAAATAACAACAACAGAAATCCTAACTCAGGATCCTCACAAGCCCTGGTATCCCAAGAAGGAGCTGGATTTGACTGGAGTGATCAGGCTGAAGATCAAGTGCAGAATCAAGCTTTTATGGCTGAGATCAAAGAAGAACCAATCTCTGAGATTCCTCAAGAGGACAACCAACAGATTGGAAAAAGCATTTGGCATATTGACAGTGGTTGTTCTAGGCACATGACTGGCAACAAGTTCATTCTTCAGAACTTTAAACACTTTGAAGGAGGACATGTTGCATTTGGAGATAATCCCAAAGGAGGTAAAATCAAGGGTAAAGGTAAGATCTCAAAGGATAAAATGTCCTTTGAAGATGTGTTTTATGTTGAGCAACTGAGATACAACCTGTTAAGTGTCTCCCAGGTATGTGATAAGAAATTTGGTGTGTTCTTTACTGATTCAGAATGTCTTATTCTAGCTCCAGGGTTTAAAATTGATGAAAATCTTATTCTGTTGAGATCTCCTAGAAAAGACAATGTCTACTGCTTAGACTTGGAGAGAATTCCTTCTAATCAATCTCTGAACTGTTTGTTCTCAAAAGCTTCTCATGATGAATCAAACTTATGGCACAGAAGGATGTGTCATATGAATTTTAAAAATATGAACAAACTAGTCAAAAATAATCTTGTTAGAGGTTTACCTAGAAAGGAATTTCTTTGTAATGACAATTGTGTTGCATGTCTCAAGGGAAAACAACACAAATCTTCTCATAAGTCTAAGGAAGTAAACAGCATATCTTCACCTCTTCAGTTAATTCATATGGATCTTTTTGGACCAACCAATGTGATGAGCATTGGAAAGAAATCCTATTGCCTTGTTATTGTTGATGACTTTTCAAGATTTACCTGGGTTTACTTTCTAAAAACAAAAGATGAGACAAGTGGACTGATCAAATCTTTTGTCACTAGAGTAGAAAACCAGTCTAATCTGAAAGTCAAAGTCATCAGATCTGATAATGGTACAGAATTCAAGAATTCTGATATAAACTCTTTTTGTGATGAGAAAGGTATTGAGAAGCAATATAGTGCTCCTAGGACTCCTCAACACAATGGTGTTGCTGAAAGGAGGAACAGGACTCTAATTGAGGCTGCCAGATCTCTATTGGCTGATTCAAAATTACCAATCACTTTTTGGGCAGAGGCTGTGAACACTGCTTGTTATGTGCAAAATAGAACTCTGGTTGTCAAGTCACTAGGGAAAACACCTTATGAGATTTTCAAAAAGAAGAAACCATTTATTGGATTTTTCAAACCTTTTGGATGCCCTTGTACTATTCTCAATACCAAATCTCATTTAGGTAAGTTTGACAGCAAATCAGAAGAAGGATTTCTAGTTGGTTATGCAACTCAGTGCAAAGGTTACCGAGTTTTTAATTCTGTTACCAGAATCATTGAGGAGAGTGAAAATGTGAAGTGTAATGAACACACTCCAAATGCTCAAGGTACTGGTCCTAATTGGTTGTTTGATATTGATTCCTTCACTAATTCTTTTAAAACCAGTGAGCAGGACTACACAGGACCTATTGCACAACAGGTATCAGAGGTACAGCCTCAATTTGTGATGTTTCCCATTCCAACCATTGACCCTGCTGAGTTTTGCACAAATGGTGATCAAGGAGAAGATGATCAAGTAGAAGGTGATATCACACCCCAGGCAGGTGATCAGACAGTTGAGACTTTGTCTCAGCCTCAGTCCTCACAAGAAGATGAATCTACTCCTGAACAGGCAGACACAAACTTGAGTGATTCATTACAGGAAGAAGCACCCTATCAGACTAGAACTCAAAAGAACCATCCCACTACACTGGTGATTGGAGATGTGGAGTCTCCAATGCTTACTAGACACAAGAGTAAGCAAGCAGCACCCTCAAGTTCTCATTTAAGTCTAATTTCTTGTTTTCTGTCACAGGAGGAACCAAAGAAAGCTCATGATGCAATGAAAGATCCGAGCTGGATAGAGGCAATGCAGGAAGAATTGTTGCAATTTGTTCTTCAACATGTATGGGATTTGGTGGATCTGCCCAGTGGTCACAGGGCAATTGGAACCAAATGGATCTTCAGAAATAAGAAAGATGAAAGAGGGATAGTCATCAAAAACAAAGCTAGATTGGTGGCACAAGGCTATACACAAGAAGAAGGCATTGATTATGATGAAGTTTTTGCTCCTGTTGCAAGAATTGAAGCAATAAGGCTATTTCTAGCCTATGCTTCTTTCAAAAACTTCAAAGTGTATCAAATGGATGTAAAAAGTGCTTTTCTGTATGGAAAGATAGAAGAAGAAGTTTATGTATGCCAACCACCAGGATTTGAAGACCCAAGATATCCTGACAGAGTATACAAACTCAACAAGGCACTCTATGGTTTACATCAGGCTCCAAGGGCATGGTATGACACCTTGTCAACATACCTATTGGAAAATGATTTTACCAGAGGAGTCATTGACAAAACTCTGTTTATCAAGAGAGAGAAGCGGGAGATTTTATTGGTTCAGATTTATGTAGATGACATCATTTTTGGATCTACTAAATCAAGCATGTGCAAGGAATTTGAAGATCTTATGCATAAAAAGTTCAAAATGAGTGCCATGGGAGAATTAACTTTCTTTCTTGGACTACAAGTTGCACAAAAGGAGGATGGCATCTTCATACATCAATCCAAATATGTGAAGGATATTTTGCACAAATTTGGATTCTCAGATGTCAAACCAGCAAGCACACCCATGGAGACACATAAACACCTTACTGTGGATCCAGAAGGACAGGAAGTTGATGTGCATCATTATAGGTCTATGATAGGTTCTTTAATGTATTTAACTGCTTCTAGACCTGATATAATGTTTGCTGTGTGTGTATGTGCAAGGTTTCAAGTGCAGCCTAAGGATTCTCACTTACAAGCAGTAAAAAGGATATTTAGATATCTAAAGGGACATTCTAAATTTGGATTGTGGTATCCTCATGACTCACCATTTGATTTGATTGCTTATACAGATAGTGACTATGGAGGTGCCAACATGGACAGAAAATCCACAACTGGAGGATGTCAATTCCTAGGCTCAAGATTGGTATCTTGGCAGTGTAAGAAACAAACATCTGTTTCTACTTCTACTGCTGAAGCAGAGTATATTGCAGCTGCTAGCTGCTGCTCACAGGTTTTGTGGATACAGAATCAAATGCTGGACTATGGTTTGACCTTTCTTAACACTCCTATTTACATTGATAATAGTAGTGCAATAAGTATTGTGAATAACCCTGTTAAGCATTCAAAAACAAAACATATTGAGATTAGGTTTCATTTCATTAGAGATTGTAATGAGAAGAAATTAATTCAGGTATTAAAGGTTCACACTGATTATCAGCTTGCTGATTTGTTCACAAAATCCTTTGATATAGGAAGATTTATCTTTCTAATCACCAATGTGGGGATGATTAATCCTGAATAATATCTCTTGTTACTTCAGACTATCTCATATGTAATCTTGTATTCTTGTATTTCATTAACCTACTGCTTTGTTTGAGAAACAGTGACTCTGCTGCTCACAGCATAGAGACTACTGCTTTTAGTAACTCTACTGCTGAGCATGTCTCTACTGCTGGACACGAGTTGAACCTACTGCTTCTAACCGTTGTATAAAAGGACCAGATGAACCGCCATTTCATTCAACGGCCTTTCAATACTCATCTTCTTCTCTGTGCTTTCAAACCCTAACTGCTATCTCTTTGTTCAATCATTCTGGTTACTCATGGCAAATTATTACTTTGTAGAGGAGCACAATCGAGTGGCGTATCTAACAAAGGACAACGGCAATGAAGATTTCCATGAAATCATTGATTTTGTGACTTCTTCTCATATTGCTACTGCTATTACCATCAACCCTAAGATCTATAAGGGTCATATGCAACAGTTCTGGACAAATGCCACATCGGAAGAGCTAAATGGAGTTCCAACCATTTCAAGCAAAGTTTGTGGTCGTCGATTCTTACTCACAGAAGCCAAGATTAGGGCTCATCTTCATTTAGATGATCTGAATGGTATCACTTCTTTTTCTATATCTGATCTTTTTGAAAACCTTCAGAGGATGGGGTATGAAGGCACCATTGGAAATTTAAAGTTGGATAAGTCAAAATTTTCACCCCAATGGAAGTTTTTGGTTCATACTCTCATTCACTCTATTTCAAAGAAGTCCACAAGTTGGAATGAGTTTAGCAGTACCATTGCATATGCATTGATCTGCCTAGCAAACAACCAACGCTTTAACTTTTCCAAAATGATTTTTGATGACATTGTGGCACATATCAAAGCTCCTCTTCCCAAAACTTTAAAGAAACTGTATTTGTACCCTAGGTTCATTCAGGTGTTCATTAATGCTGAATTACCAGGGTTGGCAATTCCTTTAGATGTCTATAAGGGGGCTGATCCTTCCCCTAAGATGTTTGCTTTCTTAAGAAAAACAAATAAAGGATTTTCTGGATCTGTTACCCCCTTGTTCTCTACAATGAGGAGGGTAACCCACCCACAAGATGAGAACTCAGGCTTGCAGCCAAATCAATCAAGCACACCCCCTGAGATTCTACCCACATCTTCCACTTCACATTCCCCTCAGATTCCCTCTTCATCAACCCCCACCCCCTCACTTTCAAAAGATGTTACTAGGCATTCAGGAGCTCCTTCCTCCTCAATGCCCTCTATCCCTGAGCCTTTAAGCCCTTCATTGGAGCACTCTCCAATGGATATTCCTCAAAGGGAGTCCCCCAGAGTTTCTCCCAACTCACAGAAGGTGCCCTCTAAGGAGGAGGTAGGGCATGTGGATTGCAAGGCTCAACCTACTGCTCATGTACAAGGTGCTGAGCAGGACAGGTTGAATATCAATAAGACCTTCTCCATGGCAACTCAAGATGAGCAATCATCTAGAGGACCCGGGTGCCAAGAAACCATGGGGGTAGCTGGTGCCTCTGCTAGGCAAAGGACCTCTACTGACTTTTCCAAAGATCCATCTAGGGCGGGTAACACCCCTGAACATGGTGAGGATAGATATACTTCAGATGAATTGATGGTAGCAATGAGCAAAATAGCGGCTGATTGTACTGAGGCCTTGAATTTGGCTAAATCTCAAGCTTCAATGATTGCTGATCTGCAAAAGGTTGTTAAAGTGCAGCAGAGACTGATGCAGGCTGGTGATACTCTGCTGCAGGAGCATGATAATAGATTGGCCATTCAAGCTTCCAGAATTATGTCTCAAAACATGCAGATTTCCATCCTCAGAAGAATGTTGTATTCCTTTATTGCTCAGAAGAAAAGAAATCCCTTTTCAGCTACTCACTTTACTTTCTCAAAGGGGGAGAGCTCTCAGGCTAAGGGGGAGAGTTCTCAACCTGATCAGCAGCAGAAGGATCAGCAGCAGCAGGATGAACAACAGCAGTGTGCACAGCAGGAGGAAGTGCAAATTGAGAAAGTAAATGAGCAGCAGAATGCTAAAGAAGATGCTGAGTCTGAAAAGAGACTTGAGAAGGAAAAAGAAGTTGTGGAAGTACTGCTTGTTGGTTTACCAAACAGAGGATTCATGGCTGATGCAAGGAAGGTTGTGAGCTCATCAGCAGTACAAACATCACAACCTCAGCAGCAGAATATAGCTTCAGCTGATGCAAAGGGAAAAGGAATCTTGATTGAAGAGCCAAAGAAGAAAGCAGCTCAAAGAATTCCTGAAGAGATCAATGCACAATTGTCTGCAGCTAAGATCCAAGAGATGTTGGATCAGGATGAAAAGGAGGATGCAGAGATGAACGAAAAACTGTCTTCCATTAAGAGGAAGAAGTCTATTGCCAAGAAGACTCCAGTAGCAAAGAAGAGAAAGATAGTTGAAGAGGATGATGACACAATCATTCATTGGACGACTGTCAAAGCAGGTCAGAAGGATGATCTGAAGGTGATTAGGAGGAATGGCAAGGAAAATGTGTATTTTAATCTTGACAAATTCATTTCTGGTTGTACTAGAAAGGATTTAGATGATTTCAACAAGGTTGGACTGGAGTTATATGGTGCAGATTTCTTTGGAAGGAGCATGCAAAAGCTGAACACCACAATCAAGATGATAATGGAGAGCTTGGATCGTACTTATTCTCCATCGTACATGAATCAAAGGGCACTGGGGATAGTTCTGTGGAAAGTGTATACAAAGTCTGAAGTGGTCATGCTCAGACTCTCAGATGGAAGTGATGAATTCCATTTATTTGAAAGAGAGTACAATCTGAATCTCTTGAGAATAGAAGGAATTTTGAAGAAAAACAACAAGCATTTGAAGTTGAATGAGCTGGAAAAGCAATATGTGGCCAGGGTGAAAGAAATGAAGAGAAGGATTACTGGTGAAGCTGTACAAGAAGATGAAGCTTACAATCCTTTTGGGAAAATAGAAAACTGGGAGGTAATCAGCCAAAGTAATAGGCTGTATTACAAGTTGAACAGACATGGAGGATATAAAGATTTCTGGAAAACTTTCTCTGATCTGTTGGAACATTGCTCAAGAGAAAATTTGAAGGAAATATTTGATCATGGAATGGCTGTGTATGGAGAAGTGTTGAATGAATAGGAGGTAGAGGATGCTATGGTTGACAAGATCAAGAAAGCCCTTGAGTGGCTATGCATGTTGTTTGATGTGAACAGGGTGCAAGGCTTAATTGTTCAAGATGTGGAAATTGTTAACCAATGGGTATTGTATGAAAGCTGTGGAGTGTATGCTGTAGTTTGTGATGGATCAAACTGTGAGTATTATTTGGTGGAAGGTGACTATAATCACAGTTTGATAAAGCTTCAAAAGATGATAGAAAAAGGATTGAACTGCAGCAGAAGTTCTGAGATGGGAGCTGATCTGGTGAGAAAAGTACTCAATCAAATCCAAAACTTAACTCCTTAAAAGAAGTTAAGTTAGGGGGAGATTGTTGGGTTTAAGCAGCAGAGTCAAACTACTGCTGAATTAAACTAGCAGCAGGTTGGTGAAACTACTGCTAAGTCTTTAACTCTACTGCTTATAACTCAAAGTACTGCTGAAGAAGATAAGCTGTTTTTGGAATGGATAATGATCGAGATTGAGAAGATTACTTCAGGCACAAGCTAAGGATTGAAGATAATGCTGAGATTGCAGATAATGATTGAGTTTGAATTCATTCTGTTTTGATTTACACTTATCTGTAATTCTTAGTAGTATATAGCCTGAGCAGATACGTATAGTTGATATACTTTTTGATCATTAGTATTCATAGAAGTCTTAGCCTCAAGATTGTTAATCCCTGCATTAGAGAAGTAGTGCATGTCTGGTGATTGATCTGTGATCATCAGATTGAGGCTTTTGGTTTGTAATCAATACACAAAAAGTTTTTGTTCTTTCCATTGTCTTTCATTCTGTATACAGGTTGTGATTGTTAGCAATCTGAGTTGTGTTATTCGTGAGAAAGTGAGATCTTAGATCCTGACAAGGCGTTAAGCCTAATTCTTTTTATTTGTTTGTATGTGGATCATCTCCTTGTCGGGGTTTGTTTTAATGACACTGTGATGAGTTGAATACTAGTTAGGTGCATGAGAATAATGTAAGCATAGGAGATGTCTTCTGCACAATTGGAGGTAGCCTTGTTAACAAAAAGGGGGTAGACGCCACCCTCTAAGGTGCCCCCTCGCACCGGTCCCACGATCATCACCGGGTGGTAAATTAGCGCATGCAAGGTAGCCATGTTAATGAGATTAGTAGCACCCGATCTTTGCTTAGTCTTTGTAAAAGACTTGGTTTGTTATTTGTTGAGGTTAAACTAGAAATTTTATTTGAGGTATTATTGAGAATTTATATATTACTTTCTCTTTTCAAAGTGTCGAATTGTACAAGAGAAATTATATCATTTATTTGACGTATTATTGAGAATTTATAAATTAGTAACCATATTATGGAATAAGCATTTGAAATGCTTATAACTTCGTATCAATATAAACTAGTAATGCTTATTATTGGTTTGTAATGCTTATAACTTCGTATCAATATAAAGTAGTAACCATATTATGGAATAAGCGTTTGAAATAAATCGAAAAATAAACTATAATAACACATAGTAGAAACTGACACATGTTCATCGGTTCATACTAAAATAAGATTATATATTTATAGCTCGTAAAGTAGCTTAGTGTGCTCAAATAGTTGATCTTCAAGCCAATTATCAAACAAGCACATACACATGCATTAGATGCAACAATGAAAGATAATTCAACTTATTGTCCATATGTTTATGTTTAAGAAAATGATACATAGATGAAAAACCGTACCATTTTAAATATCATCAATGTCTCGATCGAAAAACAAAATGCGTAAAAAGTATTAGCTCTTAAATTATATTTCGGATGAAGATACAATTGACAATAAAAAGAGAGAATAAACTTTAAGATCGAATGGTGATGAAAGGAATAAAATAAAATGGTGGCAAAGCTTTAATAAAAACACCAACCACAAATTTGTAGTCTCTTGTATTGCTATAATTAATTTGGGTCTGATATTTGAAAGTCTTTGTTGTAACCTTTTTTATATATCTTTAAGCAACAACATATATAGCACAAGTTCAACTCGTGATTTAACGTCATTTGGGTTTATGATGCCCTCGATAGTCGTTAAGGGTGCGTTTGGTACTCAGACAGGACAGGACAGGACAGGACAAGGTAGGACAGGACAGGACAGGACAGGACATGACAGAACAGAACAGCTGTTCAGCGTTTGGTAATACATGACAGGACAGGACAGGGCAGAACATGACTGCTTAAATGACCATTTTACCCCTGCTGAAATTTTTAGCATCTTTTACCTAATAGTCTATCTAAATGAAAATTAACAAAAAAAAAAAAAAAAAAACTCTAATCTATGTATCAACAAAACTATAATAAAGTATATAATCAAAAATCATAACTTGCAAGATAAATAGTTGCAATATACATTATTTATTGTATTTTCGATCGAGTTTCGGGTATGAAATGTTGTCCTCGAAATTCAAAATTAGGTGTGAAGTATTTCGGACCATGTCGAATTCGGATTTAATAGGGTTCAAGTTTGGATTTTAACAATATATGTTTTTGTTTTCTTTTTCCACCAAATTAATAAAAAAAAGTTCAAATCTCAAAGATCTACATAAAAAAGTTACAGAAATATTAATAAAAGGTTTTATTCGGGTTTCAGGTGAGTTCGGGTAATGGATACGGAGACCCTACCGAACCGAGTAACTCGTCATAAAGTTGGATTTCGAAGATTGTGTTAGTTCGAGTTATGTGGGTCAAGTAGATTCGAGATTTTTTGAAATCGGATTTTCGGTTTTTCGGATTTAGTCGAGTTTTGTTCACCCCTAAGTATGAGGCAATTATAAAGAAAGAGAAACTCAAATTGTATTTTGAAGGGTATAATGGTAAATCTGACTCTGTTCTACTTAGTTCCAGAGGGTAGGATGGGACAGGCTTGTCCCAGTCTTGTTCTACTTAGTTCTGGTGTGTTCCACATAGATGTCTGCCAAACGTGAGACAAACCTGTCATGTCATGTCCTGTCTCATCCTGTCCAGCGTACCAAACACACCCTAAAGACAAAGATTAGTATATAGCACTCTGTTTTTTTTGAAAACTCATTTTGCAATTTATGGTTACATATCATATCACTTTGTAGGTGATTTTGTAGTTCCCTTGTTGATGACACAAAAATATATTTGAAATATTCTTCTGTTTAACTTAAAAAAAAAACTATTTTGAAGTAATTTAGAAAAAAAAATAATTATTATCTAATATATACATTTAGCAGGCGCTCCATCCCACCAGCATCCGCTCCGACCCACGACCCGACCCGCGACCCAACCCATCCTTTCCTCTCTCATTTTTGACCCAAACCCCCCAACACTCACCCATGACCCGCCATAACCCGTCCATGACCCGCCACAAAACCCGCGTGTCCTTCCAGCATTTACCATCTCAATTTTACACTTTTGCCCCCTGAAGTTATATTGTTTATGCATTTTATACCTTTAACTTTTCAATATTTCATTTTACGTTTGAGTTATATATCGTGTATTGGCTAAAAAACGTTAAAAAAATACGTTTTAATTTTAACAAATTAAGCAATAATATTCGTATCGTCGACACGATCGAAATTAGCCTAATATTGAATACTTTTTGATGTAGCTATTTTATTATATACTATATATAAGCTCCAACCAACCCGAATACTATACATATTTTCAAATTCACATATTAGCGCTCTAAATTTATAATATTTATTCACTTTATACATTTTCAAATTTACATATTGGTCCCATAAACTAAGAACTTATAAGGTTTATTCACTTTACACCTTTTACTTTTTAATATTTCATTTTACGTTTTAATCATATATCATGTATTGACATAAAAAATGTTAAAAAAATACGTTTTAATTTTAACAAATTACGCCATAATATTCGTATCGTCGACACGATCGAAATGAGCCTAATATTGAATACTTTTTGATGTAGCTATTTTATTAAATTACTATATATAAGCTACAACCAACCCGAATACTATACCCATTTTCAAATTCACATATTAGCGTCCTAAACTTATAATATTTATTCACTTTATACCTTTACTTTTCTATATTTCATTTTACGTTTTACTCATATATCGTATATTGGTTGGAACATGTTAAAAAAATACGTTTTAGTTTTAACAAATTACGCCATTATAATTGTATCGTTGATACGATCTAAAATATGTTTAAAAAAATACGTTTTAATGTTAACAAACAGCGCCATTATAATCGTATCATCGATAAGATCGAAATGAGCCTAATATCGAATATTTTTTTTTCATGTATTTATTTTATTATATACAATATATATACGTTCCAACCGACCCGAATCCTATACCCACCTTTAAACTTACATATCAGCCCCTTAAACTTATAATATTTATTCACTTTATATCTTTTGGTTTTTTGTATTTCATTTTACATTTTAATCATATATAGTATATTGACTGAAATATGTTAAAGTGTTGGTAGATACTGTTCATAAACCCGGTGCGAAGCACCGGGCTTATCAACTAGTTCATACACATTTATCGTGTATTTTCATAAATGTCTGACAACAATAAGGCTCATATTCTGAGTGGATATTATCTATTATGTTAAACCTCTTGGATCGAAATGATAAACAACCAAAATTTCTATGGATATTTCTTGGGAAAGTCATAGTGAAATCTATTACATATGATTCTTATTTATAAACTACGAAAAGGTGCATTTGAACCATCGCGACTATTCGAACGAGGATGATCCAACCATTGTGTTGGTTTGTGAACCATCACACCTTTTCAAGGATAACTACCTGTCTACCTATATACAAACATAAATATATAGGTACTATTTACATAAATTATTTTATTTACAATTTCTAACACTAATTACTTGTTTTTTGTCATTAAATTCCAACAACACCAATAATGCAAACTTTATAACTTCTAGAATCTAACTGATTTTGTTTGAAAATTTACTGATAAATACAAGCTTTTGAAAAAGGGAAAATTTCATCTATATCCTTAAAAACTTGATATATTACGTATATGTCCTTACAAACTAAAACTACGTGTATGTCCTTCCAAACCTCTAAAACTAACATATATATATCCTTCTTCCATAATTTAATTAAAATTTAAACATTTAAAAAATGAAAGTCATTATCTATAAATTAAATATATGGTGTAAATTACTTAACTGCCCTTGTTAGTTTCCTACCCAAAATCAAAATCAAAACCAAAACCAAAATCAAACCTTATCTCTACCCTTCAAACCCTTCTCGATCAAGTAAACTACTCTTCAATTTTCTTCATCAATTACCATCTTCGTCCTGTTTCCTTTTTTCGAAATTGCGTTTATGCTTTATGTTTTGCCATGCCATTTCAATGAACATTGTTTCATGTATGTAGTCTCTCGAGCTGATGCTAATGGCAGTCTGTAGTTTGCTTTTTAAGGTTTCGATTTTTAGTCAAAATATCCATGTGATTTTACGCCTTCGTTCTTTTCGTAATATTATGAAAGTTATGATTTCCTTCATAATGTTTAAGAATCCTATTTAACCTCTTCTTTTTCTCACCATAACCAAAGTACCAAACACATTCTCTTTTACAATCTCATCACCAAATCCATTGCCTAAAGCTGATGAATTTTCAGATGATTTGCCTTCAACAATCACAGGTTTAGAGTTCCCATTATGCAAAGATGCTGGATTTTCTTGCTTAACATCAGAATCTGACAATGCACTAAACCCGTTTGATGAAATGCCTGACTGAATTTCAACTTTCCGGCCTCTCTCCGAGCACTCTAAACTAGCAAGCACACTTTCCCTATCACGATGATAACCAGAATCGAGCGCGAAAACTGGCAGCAAATAAACATACCTCCGGCAATCGCAAAACCTCTTCGCACTAAACGACGTTGTCACGCGCTTGTATCCAAAAACTCGAAACTGAGACGGCAAATTGTTGTTTACGCGCTACACGAAGCCTAGCAGCGGATCCACGTATAACTTTCCAAAAACCAGCTGGCCGAAGGCGCTAACGCCCTTATCGGTTCGGGCTGACCGAGCAAAATCGAACCGCTTGGGGAAGCCGCAGTAGATTTCGGGCATTCCTTGGTAGCCGACTCCACAGTAGGCGAAGAGTATGGCGACTTCTCTTCGTTTGTATAGAGGCCTTTTCTTCTCCGTGGTAGCGGTGGTGGTGGTGGTGATGGTGCGGTCTTCGTCGCCGGAAGTTGTGGTGGTGGTGGTGCGGTCTTCGTCGCCGGAAGTTGTGGTGGCGGTGGACATGTCGAGCTTTTTTGAATCTGGTTCTTCTTGCGGAGGCGGTGGTGGTGGTGGGGAAGGTGGAGGAGGAGATGGTGGTGATAAGAAGGTTTGATCTTCCATTGTTGATCGATTGGAGTGGATTTGAGAGAAGAACTTTGATGATTAGTTCATTATAGTGTGGATTTTTTTTAGGGTTTTGGGGAAGAAGAAGATACCGAAGTTGTAACCGTAGAGAAACCTTTGAAATTTTGTTTGGAAATTGGGCATAAAAAATTGAAGATGGTAATTGATGAAGAAATTTTGCTTGATCGAGAAGGGTTTGAAGGGTAGAGATAAGGTTTGATTTGATTTTGATTTTGGTAAGAAACTAACAAGGCTAGTTAAGTAATTTACACCATATATTATTTTTTAAATATTTAAATTTTAATTAAATTAGGAAGAAGGATATATATATATATATATGTGAATTTTATGGGTTTAAAAGGATATACATGTAGTTTCAAAGTTTGTAAGGACATATACGTAATATATCAAGTTTTTAAGGATATAGCTTGGTCATCTCATCTATACACTCTCTGACACACATTTATGTCAAATAAACCCTTTCTTCTAATCACTCATTTTTGCAATATTATTAATTTAGTTTTGTCTTGACTTGCATTACAATGGTCTATATAAACTCCAGATAAAAAAGGGTTGACCTATATATACACTTATATACACATGATTAATAATAAAAACGTTAAAAAGTAACAACATGCTTATAACATAGACGAATCATCATTCACTCACCTAATCATAAATAATCCACTAAGAAAATGCATATCATCTTGAGCAATCACCTTTAATTCTTATTTTAGCATATATAGATCAATTGCTCACAATGTTATCTCATTTCTTGATGGATCGTTCTTTATACACAAACCTAGCTAACTTTGTTGGTTGATCACAAAGTTTCATTTATAGTTGGAGGTTGTTGGTTGGAGCCCAATAATCAGCGCCGTTGTCACTACCGACTTGCATGGTGCATGATACGGGAACTAGGCATAAACCAACACTTTTCAAATTTGTCCGTGATTCTTCGTCACAATCCTACACATAAATATATACGCATTATATATAGCTCGATAAACATACAC
This sequence comes from Centaurea solstitialis, assembly GCA_030169165.1. Taxonomy (NCBI): domain Eukaryota; kingdom Viridiplantae; phylum Streptophyta; class Magnoliopsida; order Asterales; family Asteraceae; genus Centaurea; species Centaurea solstitialis. The sequence goes on from CM058047.1 coordinate 35,017,843, forward strand.
ACACAGATTGAGAGAGCGGGGATTAGGAAATCTGTACAAAATACATAAACTTACGGAGTGTTCGTGGTGCATCATGTTTGCCAAGTGAACGCCAAAGTATGGTAAACTGAGTGCCTAAAATATTAACAGGAGTTCATGTTAAATGTTGTACTTTAATTTGATTTTTTTTTTCTAAATACAATCGCATAAGTTATATAAATAACCTGAATTTGAGCTTCAAGGAATTTTATGTAACCCATAACTTCTAATAATACAGAAGCAGTGTCTGTCTGTATACCAAACATAAAATGTTATAATCAAATAAACTATGAGATATACGTTAAACCATAATTTTTTTGAACGGCAAGCAAACACACATACATTCCCGGGTAGCTAGGATCCAAGGGCACCGACTAGTCCCCGTCAACCACGACCTAGCCCAATTAAAGAGGATACCACTATGTGGCAGACCCATGAATCGGATACCGCCACATACTATCCACGGGTCACGGGGTTCGAAACCAGGTAGTAAGGGATACTATCAACTGACCTCCAGGATGTTACCTTACCACTGAGCTAGACATGCTTGGATATTAAACCATAAAAAATAGCTTATTGTTTTTGAAACATAAAGTGATGGGGTGAAAAAAAGTGAGTAATCAATTAAGACCAGTTATATTTAATTACCTTTTTTGTTATTGGTTTGGTTGGATACAAAATTATATTTATATTTTTTCAATAAAAAAGGTCTACTTATATTTGAATTCCATAGTTATTTTTTCCTAGTTTAGGATTATAAATAGAGTTTATTTGTTTACAGTTGTAATTTGTTTATCAATTTTATAAAAGTTTATCTTTATAGAGATTATTCTCTAGTTATTGAGTTCTACATTTCGTAATTCTTGTCTATGAAAGGGTTTAAACGGTCATCGATCTTTCCACACCATCACATTATGTTGATAGGTCACTTCTTATTTATAACCTTGGTTATTATTAATTACACAAACGATTCAAAAAGAAGAAATAAGTTACCTTTCCAAATGGAGAAACCATCTGGTGAAGTGCTGTTATCCTATCTCCTAGTTTTTCTTTCTTTACCTGTTTAAAAAAATTAAAAATAAAAGTTTCTACCATTGGTGCTTATTTTGCTAAAATGATTAATAAACAAAAAGTTTTCAAACCTTAAAAAGGTCCAAATAAACCATCAGCATAACAAAATTGGCCTTCAGACCACTGAATTATTCTTTAACTTCTTAATAAAGTAGTTACAAGACTTATATGTCTTTAAAAATTTAAACTATTAAAGTGAACTTTTATCGACAAAGTTAAACAACATAAATACATCATCTTTTAATGTTGTATAGGATATTTTTATAAAGAGTAGTATAACATAAAAATGTTAATAAATAAGATGATTCATTAATTAATTTGTTATGCCCTATTAGACTATCTAGTTAACTTTGTTCATATAATTTGTGGGTTTTATATCTAAGATTGAAATAAGGAGAGGAAAATGAATTTACCTTAAAGGTAGATTGGTTTGAAGAAGGTGGTTCAACTTTTGCTTTCTTGCTTGCCCCACCACTGCCACTACTGCTATTGCTCTTCATAAATTAAAGTTCACATCACAAAGAAATGGAACCAAATTAATTAACAACATATGATCCACAAAATTAACCCTAATTAATCAAAATAATTTACCAATTTTATTTCATCTTTCATTACTTTCTCAAACCAAAACCGAATTTTAAGAGAAAAATGCGTATTTTGTTCGAACCGAGTTCTTTCATTTTGCTTACGTGCATGCTTCTTGTATTATATATATACTGTTGAGATAGGGAGCTTACGGTTTCATGTTCTATGTTTGAGATGATATATAAAAGGTTGATTAAATTACTTATAATATACCGCCCGTGTTCTACTTGTTTTATTTCTTTTAATTATTAAAATGCCGCATTTTTAGTAATTTAACAAGTTATATATACCTTGGTTTTCGCATCGAATATCTTTTTTTTTTCTTGCATTCTAGGAAAATCTAAAAATCCAGTGGATTTGAATGATTAATTAAGTCCCTACAAATGAGTAAATATTGAAATTTTTTTATTTTGAATGGTTCCAAATAATTTTTTTGATAAATAAATCATAAAAACTTTTAAAATTGGTTAGCTAGCTGCATCCTATAACTAAAAAAACCTATAAGTAACGTCCTAGGAATGTTTTAGAGTAAAAAATATGTCATTCAAATATTTTGCACCCAATGGCATTGCCACCCCTAGGCACCCAAAAAAAGAGAGATCAATGGCAAAAGGCAACAACACAATAAGAAGTAATAGGAGAACGATGGGACAATGGGTTGATGAGGAAGAACAAATAATACGTTAGATGGCAATTTCTAAATATTAAATGGTTTATTTGTTTGAGGGAGGTTCAAGAAAAAATAAAATAAAAACCGAAAAACTACATAAAAGAAAAAAACGAATGAAGAAGTATATGAATATTGATGTCAAATTGATGAAAAAACGTGATTATCATTTTGTTGCAATTTTTTTGTTTAAATTTTGATCATATTTTGTATTTTTCGTTTTAAAAAATAGGCATAGATATATTTTTTTAATTTAAAAATCTTGTTTTAAGAATCTTTTTAATCGCAATCATTAGATCAATGAATTTAATGATTGCTTCTAAGTTGTTCAATTTTTCATTTATTTAAGGTTTTCTTTTAAACTTGATGCATTTGTTTTAAACAGTATTTCAAATACTCAATTATTCAAAATAAAAAAGTATTATAATTTTTTTAAACTTTTTTTAAATAATGAAAAGATTGTTATACCCTATTATATTTTGTAAGGGGAATTATAAACAGACCCCACCTATGATGAAAAATGGTAAGTTTATGTGTGTGCACACGTGAGACCCAGTGTAAGGGGCTCTACTTTTATGTAATTGACAAAAAACCTATGTAGGGGGGTTCACGTAACAACACCCCCATTATAAAACATGGTGAGTTCTATGGCACCTCCTAAAGGGGAGTGTGGGTAGGTGGTGTGACTCACACCGTGTGAGTGTACTGATGGGACCCAGAGATAAGGCCCAGTGAATTTATGTGAATAAAGGGGTGAAGATAGCAACTCCTAAAACATACTATATACTTGTTAAGTTTATTTTTGTCATTTTCTCTTACATCTAAATTCCAATTTAATTTAATCATATGAATTTAATTAACCAATTAATTACCCATCAAAATTTGTCAAAAGATTGTTTATCTTTAAACTTAGAAATAATTAACTGATAACTTAAAAAAAATAATTAATTACCTCGGAAGACCGATAATTAGCTGGTTTTGCACCTGCTTTGTTTCTTGTGATAACACAAGAATTAGGGCATGAAGATATTAATTGGATCATCTGATTCTGATGTGAACAATTTCTTGGTTTTACATGACCTCCAATTAATTCATCTTCGTTATTATTTTCTCCATATCCATAGCTATCGAATGATAAAGCTTCTTGTTTCACCACCATGGAATCATGATGAACATTTGCAGAAAGTTGTTGATGATCATCATGCAACAGTTGTTCTTCCCAGTTCTCAAGTTTCTTGATTTTCTGCATTTGGGTCAAACCCAGTTTATCATCTTCTTCATTTCCCACCAATCCACTCCTACACAAGCACTAAGTTTATAAGAAACCTTGCATGATATTATACAATTGTATATAGCTATAGAGAGAGAGGAGGGGTTCAATCATGGAAACTTATTTTTCGTTGAGAACATGAGCACACTCAAGAGTAATACAAGTTTATTCAGAGTGAATATTATGCATTATTCAAAGTGAATCATACAGTAATATTCAGTTTGAATAATCTTGTATTATTCAAAAATAATATGAACCGAATAGGACACATGGCGCGCTCTCGGTTGTCCTCACGTTCGCAAGCAAATTTAAGTTTTCATTTGAGCGTGACCATATATCTATATCGGGGTGGGTTCAAATGTGAACCACTTTTTGGTTGTGAACGTGAGGACAACCGAGAGCGCGACACGTGGCGGATGATTAGGCGCCACGTCAGATCCACGGCGGATGACTAGGCGCGATTCATGGGAGGGCATTGAATTAAAGAGGGGGACCACACTCAAAGCCGCCACGTGTCGCGCTCTCGGTTATCCTCACGTTCACAACCAAAACGTGGTTCACATTTGAACTTTCCTCTATATATATATATATATATCTTTGTGTGTGTACACACACATTGACATTTGAACGTTTCTCTCTCTCTCTCTCTCTCTCTCTCTCTCTCTCTCTCTCTCTCTCTCTCTCTCTCTCTCTCTCTCTCTCTCTCTGTACACACACAAGAGGAATGTTCAAATGTGAAATCATCTTTTATTGTGAATATGAGTATCAACAAAAGCACGCCACGTGACAATTGGAATCGGCGCCTAAGCTTTATTCAGTATGAATATAATGCACTGTGACTCGTGCGCATGCAGAGTGAATAAAGTTCAGGCGCAATCACTCTGAAGCAATCATGCGCCTAATTAAGCTTTACTCAAGTTGAATAATCAGACTGGATATTGGCATGTGGCGCGATACTAGTGGTCCTCACATTCACAATGAAACACGACTTCACATTTGAACTTGACCCTATATATACATATATGGTTGGGTTCTAATGAAAAGTTGAGGTTAACGTGAGAAGTGTGAGAAGTGGTTATTAGCTGTTACATGAGAAATGGAACCTCATTAGGATGGGATGCACTAAGATAAGGTGCACCATGAAGCAATTGATCAATTCTCATCTAGAGCGCAATTCATTGGAGGGTATGAGACTAAAAATGATCAAAGTCCACTTCTCACGTTACCTCACATTTCTTACATGATCCTTCACCTATATGTGTGTGTGTGTGTGTGTGTGTGTGTGCTCGTTCCTATAGGGTAGTGAGAAGTTGAATTAATGTAAAAAATGGTTATCAATCGTTGTATGTACATTACGAGGATATACACTATGGCTTTGTTTGGCAAACTAGCTAACAAGCTAGCTGATAGCCGATAAGCTAGTTGTTAATTGATAAGCTAGCTAGTAGCTGATAAACTGCCTTATGAACAAATTATGTTTGGCAAAAACTAGCTTATTAGTATGTAAAATGACCAAAAAATATATCTTTGAATTTAATAATTAATATTAATAAGGGTATAATTGGAAAAAACTACAAAAAGCTCTCAAAAAGCTACTCAAAGTAGCGTTTCAAAAAACTAGCATATGATACATGTTTGGATGGACTAGCTTATCAGCTAGCTTATTTTTGCCAAATGCAGCCTAAGAGTCTAAGATAATATACACAGAGTTCATTCCTATTTTGTGGTCGTCTTATGGATCATACATAAAAAAAAGGCTAGCCTCACGTGGTTTACACACACACACACTTGGATTCAAGCCTGTTTTCATGAGAATGGTGACTATTTACAATAAAACACTGTGAAGGTAAAGCTTCACATTGTTTTGGTGTAAACATTGTTATCCGATGAGAAGTGGCATGCAAATTTGATAAGAAACGTGAAAAGTGGTTATCAACTGTTTGATGAGAAATGCACAAACATTAGAATGAGATGCACCAGATCATTTTCTTTTTAAGCCGCATTCATGGGAGGGTATTTGATTAAAGTAATCATCAATTTAAAAATATTTCTCACATTTTTCACCAAAAATAACACTTCTCACATGATCACTTGTCTACATATATGGGTCTTCTTTTGAGAAGACTATAAATCATGAGATCTGTGAGGACCAATACATTATGTGTTCTCGCAAATGAATTTTTTGTTCTTCATATATGGCTAGAATTTAATCTAATAACTAACACATATTTCTTTTACATGTACTTAGTCCACAATGTGAAGCTTTTTAGCATATTTGTGAAACAAAAATATATGTCAAAACTATTTGCATTGTGAACAAAATACATATGAAACTATCATATTATGCAATAAATATGTATATTAATCAATACATTAAATATATATTATACTTAGATAAAAAGAAAACCACGTGAAACACAATCTTAAGGTAAAGGTTTATATGGATCTCATAAATTCTAAAGTTCTTAAATAATTATATATATATACATATATATATATATAGAGAGAGAGAGAGAGTGAGAGAGAGAGGTTTTACAGGAGTAATTGACAAAGTGAAGAATCTTGGAATTCTTGATTATGATCATCATGATGCCATGAGTGCATTGAAGATGGTGGTTCATTCTGGGGAAGGAAAAAATGGGGTGGTGGCGCCACCGTAGCTAAGTGCAAAGACCGGTGGCTTGACGGTGGAGGTGCGGTGGTGGTCATCGGACTCCACCGCTGGTTAGGGCTACCGCCGGTGGCCACCAATTGTTGCACTGGTGAACTTTGTAAAACATTATCTCCATTCATCCCCCTTAGCTAGTTAGCTATAGCTAGATCTCAAAAACAAACAAAAGATTGAATCTTTTTGCCTTCTTTCTTAACACAAAAACAAAACTCTCAATTCATTTGTATTTTTCTTTGAACCCTTTTTGTGTTTTTTTTATGCCTCTCTTTATTAGCTTTCCTTTTTCTTTCTTTTTTACTTTTTGGTTTTTTAGAAAAAAAAAAAACTAATTTTTCACTTTTTCTCTTTGCTTTTGCTTTATAGGAGGAAAAGGGTGGTGCCAATACAACTTCATTGATAACATTTGGATCAACTCATCATGTATGGAATCAATCTCATGTGAACTTTGTGATTATTTTATAAATATCTACTTTATTTGATTATCATATGTTGCACTAGTTTGAATTAAAAATTATAATTTGATTTGAAATGAAATGAATGATCAATTAACCTAGTGCTCGTTATATTAAATAACAATATGAAAATTGATAAGTAATTTAATTGAGTGTATGATAATTGTTAAATATCCAAAATTATATGACTAGTTTTATAATGAAAACGTTTTCAAACAAGTTTAACTTTTTTAACCTCATAATAAAGATAACAATTTTCTTTACTGTAACACTTTATCCTGGAATAATTTGTAATATTTCTTTGTAGGTAATTAGTTTTCACTCTAATTTTTTTAATTGATGATATTATAAATTAATTAATACTATGGACTTATTCCATATGTAGATTTCGTTAACTTTGTCTTTCATGTTGGTAGAATTAATTTGGGGGTGAATTCGTGATTAAGCTAATGTTAAAAGTTTCATAGTAAATTGGTTAAACTTGTTCTCGCAATTGAAAACAGTCAAATAATTGTCCATATTCGGGTTCTTTGTCCAATTTGCTAATTTGAAAAGACTTTTTAAAATTTTAATGTAACCAATAAATGATAAACATGTACATCTATGATTTAATGTTTCAAAAGTACACTAAAATGACTTTAAACCATTCTCAAATATATTGAATCACTCATGTTTACAAAACAAAAAGGAACAAACAACAAAACTCACTAAAAGTAATAACGTTTATTTAAACTTGGCCTTTTCATTTTTTAATAGAAAAAATGCATTATACATAGTTTCTACCGTTGTCACCTTACAATTAAAAGAAATTTCAAGTTACCTCCCCTATTTCAGTGGTAAATAATACTAATCAACCATATAGATTATATCAAATCCTAAATTTACTATATACTGCATCTTTAACTGATTTGATAACCAACTCTAAGTTTCAAAAGCTAATCTTTAAAGTACTTGGAATGGTTTTTTGAGATAGACTCCAATAATTAAATTAATAATCGTTCTTTTCGAGTATTATTGAAAGTAAAAGACAAACACACCTACCCTTGATAGGAACTTGATAGTTTTAATGTGAGAGTCCAATGATCTGTAGAGTTGTGACCTAGACCTTATTTCATATTTTGTATTTATAGCAAAGACAAACATACATACTTCTGATAATTTGATATTATGCAGGATTCGATAATTAATCAGTTTTATAGTGCCTTAGGATAGTCAGTTAGTTGGGTATATCATTATCAACCTCTATCCGATTTATCTTGTTATGATAACCATAGAGAACTTCGTCTCAATAGGCCGAGATAGTTCTGACTTTATTCCTTCTTGAAAGTGTTCATGCCATCTTGAATATTTGTCTTTAAGGTTAATTACATGTGTTCTTATCAATATAGATCCCTTTGGAAATATTATAAACTAAATTTCTTTTTCGTTAATCAATATTAATATTTTGCAATGAAAAAAACGAATTTGGTATTAAGAAATTGGTATTAACGATCAAGTTAAAGATATGTAAATGTATGCAGTCTGATCTACTCTACAACTGTTAGAATGCATTTTTGGTTTGATATTATCGAGTTAAAAATCATGAAAAGGATATATGTATTATAAAAGTTAAATGATTCATTTTTCAATTTATGGTCTAATATAATTCTATTAGTTTCAAGAGTATACATTCTTCATTCTTTTTAGCTAATTAAATTTTAATTTTACTTAATGATGATTTGGGCTGTCTAATTTTGCAAATCTTGTATTCAACAAATTAAGTATGATTTAAGAACTCCAAAAGTTATAAGATTCATAAAAACTTCTATGTTACAATTTTGTTTTACATTATTTTGTTATCAATATCAAATAGTAGTATTTAATGTATTAATAAGTAATTATTTATTTTACAATGTGATTGTTTCATTTATATTAGGTTCACAATATGAAACTTTTTCATGTGCATTTTTTGTTTCACAAACACGTTAAAAATGTTCACATTATAAGTCAAGTATATGTGAAACAAATATATGTAAATCAATATTCTAAATCATAGTCTTGAATTGAAAAAAATCATATGAAATAGAACATAATTAATTTATTATTTCCCAAGGTTATCACAATTTAATAGGCTCTAACTATAAAAAGTCCCTTCCAACAAAGTAGTATATATATAAGGAGAATGATATCTATTTAAAAAAACACGAGAACTAGTAAAATCATATATGATTTTGCATTAAATTTGATAGCAAATTACAAAGTCCCGCCAACCGCGCATGTGTTTGTGTGTGTGTGTGTGTGATTAGGTTTAGAAGAAACCGCAAACAAAATAAAAAAAATAACTAAAAAATTGATGAACACCTTAGTAATCATTCATCTGTACTGTATGCAAATGTGCATACAACTAATTAGTAACAAGTTATTTTATTATACACAAGTTCACGCAACATGTACACGTGCATGAAAACTAAGAAACATATTTAATTACTTATAGACAAAATCCATGCGGAAAGTGTTCACTTAAATCATGATTCGTGTGAGGATATCGTTAGGGTTGGTTGTCTAATAAGTTAGACTAATGATATTTCAAATACCAAGTGAGAACAACAATTTGTTCAAGAGCATTTAGAATTGATTAGTTTCTTGTTTTAGTTGATATGGCTCTTTCTCAATTATGAACTAAATTTGAGCAAAATGCAAGAATTTGAATTTATTATTCATTTTTTTGACAGACGAAAGTTAGTTACTTTACGATGAGTTGAAAAAAAATATTCTTTGAATATTGAACTTCTTTTAACAAATGGTGATGATTCTGATTTTGATAGGGAATATTTGTGTATAGAGTTACAAGTTTTGCAATGTATTATCGAAAGAGGTATCCGAGAATGGAAATCCATGGCATCTATATAAATTATGGAGTTTGAAAATAAGATGAATTTGTTTCCACATGCCTTAATTGCTTACAAGAAGAGTGGAAAGAGGCGGATTGGGCGGTCCAGTACTAACACACCTCGGATTGGAGAGTCTAGTACTGAAAACCTCAAGATTTCCAATCCTCAACAATTTTCTCCAACCGAAGTTTATCAATTTAATTAATTTGCCGTTCTATTTGTTTAGTTAATGATGCGGCTCAACAAGAAGTTTTATTCATGGCACGTATGGAGCATCCCAAAAGTCTAAGGAACAAGGGTTGACCAAGAAAGTCAACTAACAGATTTGGATTTTTTTAAGCTTATTTCCATTATCTAGTTTTTAAATTAGGTATTAATTTAGTTTCCTTATCTCCTACGATTTAGTCTTTAAATTGGTTTAGGATTCTTGTTTCCTAAACTTCTAGGTTTTTTAGTCTTTAAATAGGTTGATGGTTTTAGTTGTTAATTAACTTTTGCTGAATAAAATTTTTGAGTTCTTCGAATTCTTTCCTACTCTTATATCAGTATTCTTGTGAATCAACGATATACGAGATTATTGATTTACCTTCGGAGTTCTTTGAATCAACGAAGGCTTGAAATCACGTCTCATCCTTATCGCTCGCTGCATCAGATTGGTATCAGATTCAAAACGATCCTACGCTATGCCGCCTCGACGACGTACGCATGAAGCTGACCAGAACGATCTCGCCCAGCGAGAAGAGATTGCACGTTTACGCCAGCAAGTGGATGAGTTGGTCCAACAAATCGCTACCCTAACCCACTGCCCACCATCAGACTCCGACCCGGAAGAAACCCCTGACGACAACCCGATCGGTATCCCTCGCCGCCCACAACGCCACCGCCAACATCAGGACAACCGTAGTTAGGAGGCCGGTTTCAAAGTCGACATTCCCGAATTTAACGTCGTCTATCATCCGATGATTTTCTCGATTGGATACACAGTGGATGAAATCCTAGACTTCAAACAAGTCCCTGATAACCGTCGAGTACCGTTGGTAACCATGCGGTTACGCGGACGTGCACAAGCTTTGGTGGCAGCAATCAAAAGTAGGACGTCTACGTGCTGGTAAGGAAAAGATCTCATCTTGGGAAAAATTAAAGAAACACATGCGCCCCGCTTTCCTCCCTTATAATTATGAACAAGAGTTATATCAGCGGTTTCAATTACTCCGCCAAGGAACCCGGTCCATTGATGACTATACGGAAGAATTTTACGAGCTGTTATCTCGTATTGATCTTGGGGATTCCCTGTTCCAATTAGTTTCTCGATATATTGGCAGTCTACGTTTACCATTGCAGGACGTTCTAAACATGTTTGATCCAGTTACGGTCTCCGAAGCCCATCAACGAGCGTTACAGGCTGAGAAACAATTGTCGAGACGTTCAACTGCGGCCTCTTCTGCACCATCGCTCGCACCTGCTCGCCAGTCCGGTTCGCATACTCCACCCACCACTCTCGCTACTCCGGGTCAGCCGGTACACCCTCGTGCAACTTCAGGTCCTCGTTGTTTTAATTGCGGTGAAACTGGCCATCGCCAAGTTGACTGTCGCAAAACAAATCCCAACCAATGTGGCCTAATCGTGACAGACAACGTCGATGAGGCCACCGATGATGTGGAATCACCACCCCTTTACGACGAGGCGGAAACCTATGGCACCGAATACGTTGATGGTGATGTAGGTCCTCTCTTGATGCTCCAACGAACGTTCTTGAGCCACAAAGTCCACAATGATGATTGGCGTCGTACAGCTCTTTTTTCGTCAACTGCACCATCCAAGGGAAAGCTTGTCGTTTCATCATTGATGCAGGAAGCTGTGAGAATGTGATCTCCGAGTCGGCCGTCGCGAAGTTAGGACTCCCTATGGAGAAACACCCCAAACCATATAAGCTTGCCTGGTTAAGCAAAGGTACAGACATCACTATTTCCCGGCGGGTACTGGTTACTTTCTCTATTGGGTCGACGTATACAGACGAACTATATTGTGATGTTGCCCCTATGGATGCGTGCCACCTTTTCCTCGGTCGTCCGTGGCAATTTGACCGTGAGACCATCCACAATGGTCGGGATAATACTTACTCCTTTGTATTTAAAGGCAAAAAAATTGTGTTGTTATCAAGTAAACCGGTATCACCTGAGGACACTACGACTCTTCTGTCCAGATCTCACTTTGAAGCCTCCATGACCGAATCGGGTCTCGTCTACCTGTTGTTTGTCACACCCACGTCCTCATCCGTAGCTTTGGATACACCGGCCGTACTTCAGCCATTATTACAGGGATTCGCGGATGTCTTTCCAACTGAACTCCCACCTCACTTGCCCCCTCTACGCGACATCCAACACCATATTGACTTGGTTCCTGGTGCCACGTTACCCAACCGACCTCACTATCGCATAAGCCCCAAGGAACATGAGGAACTACGATGCCAAGTAGAGGAACTTCTTACCAAAGGTCATATTCGTGAAAGCCTCAGTCCGTGCGCCGTACCAGCCATTTTAACACCAAAAAAGGATGGCACTTGGCGTATGTGTGTGGACAGTCGCGCTATCAACAAAATTACGGTTCGCTATCGCTTCCCGATTCCTCGACTGGACGATTTACTTGATCAATTGGGCGGCGCAAAGATATTTAGCAAGCTTGACTTAAAAAGCGGGTACCATCAAATACGCATTCGACAAGGAGATGAATGGAAAACCGCTTTTAAGACTCGGGAGGGCCTTTACGAATGGCTCGTCATGCCTTTCGGCCTCTCTAATGCTCCTAGCACATTTATGCGGGTTATGAATCAAGCCCTACCACCATTCATTGGCAAGTTCGTCGTGGTTTACTTTGACGACATTCTCATTTACAGCACCACTAGCGATGAACACCTCTTGCATCTACGCGAAGTCTTGATGGTTTTACGTAAGGAAAAATTTTATGCGGCTGTCAAAAAGTGCTCCTTCATGACTGAATATGTGTTGTTTTTGGGATACGTCGTTTCTAAAGATGGTCTTGCTGTAGACGGTGCCAAGATCGAAGCGATACAAAACTAGCCCCAACCTCGCTCCATCTTGGATATACGTAGCTTTCATGGTTTGGCGTCCTTTTACCGTCGTTTTATTCCTCACTTTAGTAGCATCATGGCACCACTTACCGATTGCATCAAGGGCGCAAAGTTCTACTGGACCGAGGATGGTAGTGTTGCGTTTGTCGAGATCAAAAGAAAATTAACTACGGCCCCGCTCCTTGTGCTCCCGGACTTCTCACTTCCAACATTGTGATGCATCCAAAGCAGGCATCGGAGTTGTCTTTAGTCAATCTGGTCGCCCCGTTGCCTATTTCAGCGAAAAGCTCTCTGGTTCTCGAACTCGCTTTAGCACCTATGATGTTGAGTTTTACGCAGTTATCCAGGCGGTTAAACATTGGAGACACTACTTATTTCATCGTGAATCCATTCTCTATACCGATCATGATTCCCTGCGGTATCTCACGAGCCAAGATAAAATCTCCACTTGACATGCCTCTTGGCAGGCATATCTCCAACAATTCACTTTTGTGGTTAAGCATAAAGCCTGTTGGGATTTTGTGCAATCCTCGTGTCTGACTGACACAAGAAAACTATGAATCTCAAACCTAATTAGATTAAGATCACACGACAAAACCATAAGAAACAAACTGTTCTATAGGTTTAAACAATCAAACCTAACTGGTTTGATTAAACGGAAGCAATAATGATATAAATCCCGAAAACATCACAGATCTTTATTGTTTATTTTATTTAACTAATAATAATAGGTTTCGGATTATTACCTGGATTTCTTGAGATAAATCCACCTGTAATCGACCAAACGAAATTCGTTCTAGCTGGATCTAACCCCGAACACCTCACGAACAAACGGTACGCGAAGAACACGAAAACCGAAACTGGTTTTCGGGTTTGTTGTGGATCGACAGAGAGAGAGAGAATGAAGAGAGAAAGAAAGGTTTCTTGGTGAGAAAGTATTAGATAAATCAGTGAATAAAATTGATGGCCTAGCATATCTATTTATATGAAAAACCTTCCATATATCAGATAGCTTCCATAGTTATCTGTATTCTTTCTTTCTCTCTAAGAAAGAATATTTACCATAATTATCTCTTATTCTTTCTTTCTCTCTAAGAAAGAATAATTTACTATTATTATATTTTCCATATAATAATTATTTCTAGATAATTATAAACCAAATAATTAACCTTTTATATATTTATTTAACTAATAACTATATAACTGTAATTAATTATCAGAAACCTTTTATTTTGGAGTTTTTTCAGAAAACACCCAACTGTTTTATAATTTACTATTATAAAACCAAACTCTCCAAACTGGGGTTATTTTACTATCCGAATTATAGGTCCTCACAGGTGTGACCCTCAAGTGTCTTATAACGTTGGATGTGCGATCAAACGGTTTGTCAACTTATGCACATAATTGCTAACAAAGCCGGCATATCAAACCGGGTCGCTGATGCCCTTAGCCGACGTCACACTATGTTGGCCGAAATGCTAGTTTCCATACCCGGGTTCGAATCTTTTTGCAGTCTATATAGCACGGATCAATTTTTTTCGGCCATTCTAGATAAAATCCAAAGGGGCGAACATATTAATTTTGTCTTGCAAAACGGCTTTATCTTTCGTGGCCTCCAACTTTGCATTCCGGAAAGTAGCTTAAGGCTAAAGATTATCCAAGAACTACACAATGAAGGCCATGTAGGGCGTGATCGCACACTCCACCTGATCTTCGGTTCTTATTATTGGCCCACCATGCGCAAAGATGTTGAACGGTTCGTCGATCGTTGTCGGGT